>VZRL01004264.1:821600-836993 GCA_013397895.1 Origma solitaria | reverse complement strand
CCCTCCCCGCCTTTCACTGCTGAAATCCACTAGCCTCCCTCCCTTTCACATCAAAACCCATTTCAAGGACAAATCAATTGTATTCTTAATGCAGATTGAAGTATATTAAATGCTAACCTCATACGTTCCTTATCACACAAGCTAAGTGTTATATAATACTGAATCCCAGATTTGTGAGAATACACATCTACACACATTCCAGAGAATACAGAATCCAGAAGAAAACCACTTCGCTGTTAACAAGCATAAAATGTTTTCTGTCTTCACATTAATACCTAAGACTGCACTTAGGTCCAGAGGAGAAATAGGAAAAACAATAAAATGTCTGATAGTAAGTAGATTTTAAAGGAAACAAGAAAGGAAAACAATTATAACTTCATCATGAAATGATGAAGACTGAGTGATGAGGCCCTCTGCAGTCAGATTGGAGAGGTCTCATATTCACAAATCCTGCTCCTGCTATCTGGGACAACACAGCAGAGCATTAACAATCCAGGAGATTCCTGCAATGTGTTTATAATAATTTCCTTCTCCAAGTGTTGGAGGACCCAATGAGGAGAGGTGCTATGCCAGACCTTGTTCTCACCAACAAGGAGGGGCTGGTTGGGACCATGAAATAGTGGAGTTAAAGATCCTCGGGACAGCAAGAAGTATGCACAGCAAGCTCTCTATGCTGGACTTCAGGACAGCAGACTTCGGCTTCTTCAGGGGTCTGATTGGTAGAATACCATGGGATAAAGCCCTGAAGGGCAGAGGGGCCCAAGAAAGCTGGTTAATATTCAAGGATCAGCTAAACTCAGGAGCAATGCATCCCAGCAAAGAAGTCAGGCAAAAATGCCAGGAGGCCTCCTGAACAAGGAGCTCCTGGACAAGCTCAAACACAAAAAGAAAGCCCACAAAGGGTGGAAGCAAGGACCAGTAACATGGGAGAATACAGAGAAACTGAGCAACCAGGGATTAGAGTGGAAAGCTAAAGCCTTGACAGGATTAAATCTAGCCAGAGACATCAAGGGCAACAACAAAATCTTCTATAGGTACATTGGTGATAAAACGAAGACTATGGAAAGTGTGGCCCCCCCTCCATAGGGAAAGAGGAGACCTGGTTACCCAGAATATGGAGAAGACATCCTTCATGCCCTGATGATTCTACACAGTGTCAGCAGGACTGTAAATAACCTATGCAAAATAGGTCACAATTTTTGTCATACCTCCCTAACTGATGGACAAAGTCTATAAATGAGGGAGAAGTAATTGTCCCAGCACCACGGTACATCAAGAAGAACAAAAAAATAAAGAACATATTTAATAATCATCATGTATTTCTGGCAGCAGCAACTATATTCTAACATCAGGTTATCATCAATATTCTCACTCTTCTTATCCTGTCCTCCACAAAGAGATGGAAGGGGAATTTTGCTGATAATTATTCAAACCTTCTGTCCTCTATTTCCTTGATTTGCCCACCCCTCTTCCAACATCTGTTTTAATCTCTTGCTTACCTGGATCCGAGCTGCCTGTTCCCAGCTGTGCACATGCATTATCATTTTCTTGCAAGGCTTTTTTAAAGTAAAAAATTCCTAAATTGTGCTTTCCCATTGCAAAGTGGATGCAGCCAAGATTGTTCCAGAACATACACCTTAAGCATTCACCTGAGAAAACAACAGAAGACCATTTTCAGAAAATGAAAGTGGTTGCTAAGCCCAAGAAATGTTCCAGGCACTCATGGGTCAGCATATTATGGGAGTCAATTAAAACATGTTTTTCAGTGAGATGTTCATGGATGATGGTGCTATGTCCTGTATGACACACACACACACACATATATATGCCAACCTAACTATACAATGCATACAAGGAAATGCACTCTACTTTCTAAATATATGATGTTCAAGTAACACTGTAAGAGGCTCTTTCGAAAAAGACAAAAAATTAAACTTTTCACTTATCTGCTGGTGACTAAAGTCCTACCATTGATAATAGAGAAAAAGAAAAACCCCACCCTAAAAATCCAAATAACCAGACCATTAGCAAATTAAGCAGACATTACTTTAGCAAATTAAGCAGACATTATTTCAGTTGTAGCCTAGGAAGACTACTAAGTGAACATTATACTGTGCAAAAAAAAAAAACTAATGCAAAAAACTTATGTAACTGTAAAGTTTTAAAAAAAATTTTAAAGAATAAAGAGAACTTTAAGCATAAAAACTGCCAGAAAGGTCTCAATTCTAGGTCTAATAAGTTGCCTTTTGTTTCATTTCTTGATTTAGAGACTCAATTATGAGCCTTGCAGATATTACACTTACACGTTCACAAATTAATTTTAATGGACAATCACAGCCTTGTGAAGAATGTTCAATGAAAAGCAGCACAGTGTTATGTGAAAGAGCACAACAAGAAAGATGACACATATCCAGCGTATAAATCCATGATTTTCAGGGCTGACTCTGTTAAGTAATCATTAATATCCTTAAAATTAATATCAACAAGTAGTTCTATTATACTTGACATTGAAGTACCTGCAGGATGAAGGGTTTTTATTTTACCTGTTTTCATGAAGCCTGGATGTTCAGCAATGTTTGCACTGTTTAAAAGTTTGACAGCTTTACGGTAATTGCCTCTCAAATATTCAAAATTGCTCTTAAGAAAGAGAGAAGGAGCTGACTGTGAAGGAGAAAACAATAGTTAGTTATCTCTTGCTTGATGATTTCTACTGCTAGTGTTAAATCACTTCACAAAGAGCTTGCCTCTGCTGCTTTTTTTAAAAAATAAATGGGCTTAGGCTATAAGACTTTCAAGAAGCTTCATTTCTTTGTGGAGCACATGATTAACCTCTGAACTACAAAACTACGGATACTCTTTATGTCTGCTCACAAGTCCAGTATTATTCTAGAGAACTCTGTCACGGCAATGGCTAAGTGCAGAAGATCTCCAACCTGTCTTCTAGTACATTCCTTCCTCCCTACACTTCCCTCCCTGCAAAGTTCCTCCTGGGCTGTAATCCTCCTGGTCCGACACAGAGACCTCATGAAGAAAAAAATAAAGTGCTCCCATTCCCTGCTCCTCAGTTAATGTAGAATTTATCTGGGATGGTGGCTGTAATTCTGAGTTAAGAGGACTTATGTGAAAAAAGAAACTGCTTTCCAGCCAGACATAAGCCTCCCAAAAACATCAACAAAAAGGAAAAAAAAAAAAAGCCTACACGTCCCAGCATTAATCTTCTATAGACTGGTTTAAACCACCAATTACATCAACATTTGTAGTATGCATAACATCTATAGTAAACTAAAACCTGTTCACTTCAATTATAGAGAATGCTGAACCTGTTTATTATATAGTGTTTCACTGTTATTTTGGCACCACGAAGTGCATTTTTTAGCAACTGAGAACAGCACAAACAAGAAAATTCTACATTAATTAAATTTGCAAAGAGATTATAAACCAAATTGACTACATAAAGCATTACTTCAGACATCCACTCTCAGTAAGACCTTTTTTTGTAAAGAACATTAGCAAATTCAGTTTTAAGATAGAGAACATATCTAGATTTGAAAAACAATAGCCTTAAGAATACTTACATTCCCAGCCGTATTCATAACAGACTTGATCTCCCTTTTGCATGCTTTTAGTGACTTCATCTGGATATAGGCTCTTACCTTATACTGTTAAAAAATTAAATTTGTTAAATAATATACAATAATTTCTGCAGGTTCACAAGACGAACTGTATCAAGATATCTACTGCAGAATATTTTATATACACCTTTAAACTAGACAGTAAAAAGCTGTTCAAAAAGTCTTCATAAAAAAGAAATTCTATTCAGACTTTAAACACCATATTGTCAGGGTTTGTATTTACAATAAGCAGATGAACCTTTTGTTCAATGGTCAACAGCTGCTCCATGTTCAAACACAGATATGAGCACTTAAAATGACAAATTAATTAAAATAATCTAACATCTTAATCCCAGACATTTACCTACTAAACTGAAAACATCAGTACATAAATGTTGATAGAGAAGCACTCTGATTCTTCACATATTTTTCAACAGAACAGTATAGTGAAATAAAACTTCAGCTGATTTAGAGTGTTGGAGGTTGAACAGACAAATTCAGTGCAGTAAACTGCCACATAAAGAAATTATTATAACATGCAGGGACTGAAATGGGGGGTATGTGTGTGTGTTAGGTGAGATTTTCCTGTACATGGATCAAAGGAAGACTTAGATAAATTAATTGTTTTGTTTTACAAAAAGCAGAAAGAGAGTATCATAATTTGGGCTGAACTAGTTTTGAAGGAGATGGCACTCAGTTTTAAAAAAACCCTGAAGTAATGTTCTTGTATAAATAATATGCAGACCCTTACCTGATGTATCTTAGATTTAGCAACTTCTATTAAAGCTCCACTTTCAGCTTTTTGATTTGAGGAATCTTTACTGGTATTATTACCTGACTGTCAAACAAAAACCAGAAGTGTTACTGTTAGACACCTTTTAAATTTGGTTGACAGATCCACCTGACATGAAGAAAAATAAGTATTTAATAGTATTTCACAGTATTTAATATAAAAACAGACACATCCCACCAGAAACTAACTTGAGTTTAACAATCAAAATCCACAAACCACACCAGCCTATGAAGAGCTGAATTCTATATTAACATTAATGTATTAACATTAGTGTTACACTATGTTGCTTTGCAGTTAAGAAGAACTTTTACCCAGAAGAATGACATGCACATTCTAGAGTATCTCTTCAATATTACCTTCAGTAGAATTACTAGATACTTAAAGACAGAATGTTTTATCTTAAATGTGACATTCCATCAAGAGGAAAAGACTGAAGTGCTCTATCTACAATTCCAAAGCCACTACTGAGTCTACTGATTTTTCCAAAAGGCACATGAAAGATTTCATTTGAAAGCATGCCTCATACTTTCAGATACTATGTAAAAAAGATACTGAATTTCCCATCCTATGCTATGCAATTGCAGTTCCTCTAACACTGACTTCCCTTTCAAACTTAGGGTCTCATATGGTCATAATCAAAGACAAACAATATTTGACCCTGAAGACAACTTTATTTCCAATGGAAGTCTCTGACTGAAGAAAGACATCTTAGCTCCCTGGAGTAAGAGAAGAGTGAAAAAGAGAGAATAAACAGCTGATGTACACAATTAACTCAGTTACTAACATATTTAAGCTGCTGTCTAAAGTTGCAGGTGACCTAATATAGTTCTATAACTCAAAAGTATTTTAGAAGACTAATTTTGGATTGAACTAAAGCATACTTCCGATAAAGACTTAGGGGCACTTGTATGATTGTAAGCTTACATCATTTTTTCCATTCTTGCTGTTGTTGTTGCCCTGTGAAATCATTTTTTCCAGAACAGCAAGCAGATGCAAGGCTTTCTCAGCTTGGTAAGTTAACAGGTATAAGTCTACAAGCAAGAAGCACACAGCC
Organism: Origma solitaria; assembly: GCA_013397895.1. NCBI lineage: Eukaryota > Metazoa > Chordata > Aves > Passeriformes > Acanthizidae > Origma > Origma solitaria. Next base: position 831,535 of record VZRL01004264.1, on the reverse strand, counting down.
TGGGCAAACTTCTCTTCTGTAAAAAGCAAAGAAGAAAAAATTATTTTACAGCTCTAATACCAATCCTTCCAAACATGGCTGGGAAAAAAAAAATACTGCTATAAAGCACATCTATGCAACATTATGAGAATAATCAATATATTACATAAGAAAATGTGGCCACCTACAACCCACAGCTAAGTACATACCCTGGAAAGAAAGCTCATTCATTCAACGGTATCAGCATAAAACCACAGACCGAAGACAGCTTAACATGCATTTCATGATCATAGGTTTTGAGAACTGATCTAAGCAGATCAGCACCAAAGATGCAGCATCTAAACAGACAGAGCCATATGCAGATGTAGAACCCCACGGAACCTGAAAAGATTCTGTAAAAATACATCTCTGCTTGGCTGACTTCACAGAGTAAGTCCCCATTATGCATATTGAAAACAGAGAGGAATTAAAGGAGAAATACAGCAGCATTTACTTAATTTACTGAGACCCACACACATATACATCCTTCAGCCTTCTCACTTGTAAAATTTAACAAGGATTATGAAGTTACTTCATACAAGTATAGCAATTCCACTACACAAGGTATCATAGCACATAAAAGCTGCAGACTTTCTATTCATATATGAGAACATACAATTATGTATAACCTAACGTAGGTATTTAAAAATGAGTGCCCTTAAAAAAAGACACCCACCCATGAAGTAGTATGATGACTCAAAACATCAGATTTAAAATAATTTCATCCGCTTGTACATATTATTTACATAAATACATTCTCAAGTTTAAAAAAATCCATTTCAGTTTCATTGCACTTTACTGCTAAAGCTCTCTGAACTACCTTTCCCCCAAATTCGTTTGTTGTCCTTGATATAAGTAAAATACATTCTTCATTCCAAACCCTGACTAATTTCTTAAAACCACATTAGACAAATTACAAATCACTTGTCTGATAGTGAAAAAGACTGAATCATCTTTCTGTAGTTCTTGCGTGAACAAGACCCTTCTTTCTGCCTACATACCAAAAGGCTCTATGAACTGGTACAGCTTCTCCCCAACTGATATAGCTTCAGTATACTGACGCAGATGGTACAGGATAACAGCTTGATTGTAGTAGAGCATACTGTTCTCAACATCATCCAAACCATCCATTTCTTCAACAACAGAGTGAACCTGAAAAAAACCCCACTCGTTTCATTAAACTTTCAGCACCTATGATTTTAAAGCACAAGGTATTTTAAAAAAAAATCCAAAACTATTAATTTCTCTAAAGGTAGATTTTACCTACTGACCCAATAAAGTTCATTGTTGTTGCACAGCAAAGACACAACAAAAAACCATACAATGAAATAGAAAGTTGCCAATTGAGTAGTAAAGTAATATTTTCACTTTTTTGTTATCTCACAAACTATTCCAGGTTAAGAAACTCTCTATTAAAAGTACATAGCAGGTCTTTCTACAGTTATAATCTCAGATCAATTTCAACAACAACTAAAGACAGAACTGCAAAAGCTGTCCTACAAGATTAAACTGACTCAGATGTTTAAAAGTAATGTTACTTTCTTATTCTTTTAGTAAATCTAAGGGACAAGGGGCAGAAGTTTTACTCCTACTTCACTGAAAGATCTCACCACCATTAATAATACTCAAAAACAAGTACCATGTCAATATACTTGCATTACCTGGTTTTTCAGCTGGTTAAGGGTTTGTCTCAAGTTGTCTGTTGTAGTCTGGTTACTTTTACAGAACTCTGCAACAGCAGTATTCAAAGTTATTTTGTAGTCATCTTTGTTTATGTCTTGAAGGGTATTTAGGTGTTGTAAACACGCATCATAGTTTCCAGCCTGGAAATTTAACACATACCAGAAATGTGCATTAGAAGATATAGTCTTTCTTTTCTCAACACAAGTGAAGTGAACTTAATGTCTATACACACACACTTCATTATTTATGCTGATTAACATGGATGAGAAGTCTAAACGTTGAAGCCATATCCAAACTTCAAAAACAATTTGATGGAGTAAGGACAAATTAGGTAGTTGATTATTATAAACATCTGTTTCCATGAAAACTGCTATTCTCATTTCTCTTATCATATTAATTTTCTATTTCCTCAGTTTTCACAATTTTTCCCCATTTCATGAACACTGAATAGCTGTAGGTGCTTACACAAGTTCCAGCCCAACATTTTATGTTCATTCTTCACTTCATCTGGATATATGGTGATTTACAATTTGATCTACAGCTCAAGAGAAGCTGGAAAAAGAGTGCCATTTTTCCAGTATAGGTTTAAAAAACGTTTTTACAAGCTTAAGCTGTTGGATGAAGTATTCAATCACCTAGGCATGCCTAAACATAAACTAGGAGCCAAGCATGATGTTCCACTGATCTGTGATTTAACAGAAAAATCCCTTTCTTTGACCTCAGGAACAAACAAGGACTTCAGTCATGCACCTCTGCCTGCTTTCTGGTTTTGTCTTTTCTCTGTTGGTACAGGCGGATTTTAGTGGCATCAAGGAATGAAAGGGAACTCCTGACTCTTTCAACTTCATTAAGCCTAGATGATGCTTCACTTTCAACTGCTCAGTTCCTACACAGGAATAATCACATTCACCTCTTCCACATCAGAGTTACTTCAAATCTGATCAGACAGACAAGCAGATACATTTCCATCTCTGTCAATGGTTCACAGTCAAAAGCAAAGCTCTTGAGTATCACAACCATGCTCTGCTTACTGCTCCTTTTTAAGGGCTGTTCCATGGAACTTCTGGGCTCCTGCGTAACTTCCTCTTAAGGGAAGAATACAGAGAAGGGCTCTGGGGTCCTTCTGCTCTTCCCAAGAAAGTTGCCATTCTGCAGCTACTTGATATGGAACCTTTCCAGTTCCTTCAGTCTCCCATGAAAGCACAGTTACACAACTTAGAGAGATGTAGCAGGACATTGACACATTTTCACAACTCTAAGCAGGGACAGCCTGGATTGCTTTGTGATCATGTGGACAAACACAGGGTCTTGCAACTCAACTGCTCGTGTGCTCTTTAGTTGAGACAGTTTATCTCCCAGTGATTCTCTTTCCTGTGCTCACACTTGGAGCTTCTCTTCAACAGGAGCTTTCAGATCACTGCAACAAGGCTTCTAACCACGGCTGGACTACAACCCTTGAATTTTTAAATGCTCATCTCATTTTGTAAAGTTTTTCATTAGCTAACAGTCCTTTATGCCACTCTACCTCGACAGGATCTAGAATAAAATACCCAATTTCATTGGAATTCTATCAATACTGAAACTGAACATGCAATATGATAAAGCAGCAGGGAAGGCAGTCCACAATGGAGCTGCTCAATTTGGAGCTACTCAATAGGAAGAAAATTGGCAAACAAGGCACCATATTAATTCTGCTCACATCTGTTGCCACCTCACTCCATAAATTCAGGTAGTTCTTAAAGCTAGAAAAAATATGATGAGACAAACCAGATACACTTGACCAGTATAAAAGTAAAGATGAAGTCATTAGCATATCAAAAGTATTTTAGGCATTTAGATGCGTGGGCAAGGTGGAAAACAAATTACTCTCTCGTGTCTTCAGCTCTCAGGATTAAATGCCAATGATAAAAATGTTATTGAAAAAAAATAATTGAGCTAGACAGCAATCAAGAAGACATCAATGAACAACATCAGCTGTAGTCAGTGTAAGGACCAACTACATGCACTCCATGTAACAACACGAGTGAAACGAAGTACTGAGCGAAATATTGAAGCAAGAATCTCAAAACACAGCACTTAAATTCTTCCCTGATCTATTTCACTAATTTAAAACTGAATTTTAAGCAAGGCATTCTGGAGACAGAGATACAACAATTGAAAGGAAAAGCAATTATACTTCCTGTCATGCTACATAAAATTAGGAGACAATACAAAGAAAGAAATAAACTAAAAGACCTGGTACCTGAACTTCAACACACAAGAAAAAATCTTCCAAGAAACACAAAACAAGTAGTAAATACTGCCTGTAGGTGCTATGCATTCAGAAATATGTTTTAATGTAAAGTGACAGAGCATTATACAACATTTTTTGTGAAAGAATATAGCATGATGCTAGAACACAAAAGGGTTTGTTTCATTGCTGTTCTTTAAATACATATTGTTTCTTTAAACACTAACACAACATTGTTAGCTTGATGTGATTAATTCTTCAGTGATCATGCATTTCCAATGCTGATGCAGAAGAGCAGCCTGCTTCTTCCAATCAACTCATCATATAGCTTTTAAGGTTACTAAGTTTTGAGAATCAAGACTAAAAGTGCTCTTGTTCTAGTATCCTGTTCAGTCTTCTTACATCACAGCAGACATAAAATGCATGTGCTGTCTTTATAACACAACTTGTGCTACTTTTGATATAATGTTCTCTTAATGCATTTGCAACTGTATTAAGAAAACAGGAAAAACAAGTACACAAGCCCATTTAGCAGTAATGTGGTAACTTAGAAGTCTCAGAGTTTGACTTTGTCTTACCTGAAAAGCCTGTAATGCACTGCTCGACAATTCCTTTTCCTGATCAGTAATCCCAGAAGTACCTGCTCCTTCATGTTTTTCAGTACCTTGATCTGTAAAGGGGACAGAAGGTTACAACAAAGTTTGCAATTGTGATGACAGCTGTGCAGCTTAAAAACTTTAAAAACTTGTTTCTTCCAGTTCTCAAGATCCTCCCGCCAATACAAGTAATTTTCCAGATAATTGTAGCAGTGTTCCTACTACACTATCTATATCCCAAGTTACATCTCCTACCACAATATCCCAAGTTATTCTGCATTCCTAGTGAATTCCTCTCCATAAAATGTAAATTACGGTGCTCAACCAATAACCGAAGTCCTACAAGTTAAATGACAACCCATGCATTTTAGATTTCTCTTTAAAGCTGCAACCACACACTAGGATTCTTATTTTGCTCAAAAGTCAGCAGTGAAGGCCCTGCCTCATAAAATATGTACCACAGTGGGTTAGATGAAAACCCACACAAAATCCTGTACACTGCTTCCTAAAGAGCAAGCCAGGGATACGCTAGGGTCCAAAAAAACCAGAGGTAAACACTGGAACTTCCACACAGCTCCCTACTTTGGAAGAATATCTCCCTAAATAAGAGGCTGCAATTGAACCATCATTGTTAATAATCACTGACAGATCTGATACATTTTTTAAAAAAACCTCTCTATATTTTTGTACTCTCCAATATACTCTATCAAATGCTGCCTGGTGATTATATTGCAAGGCACAAGCAAATGCTGTCTGTTCACTTTTTCAGCCTCACTCCAAATCTTACAGATCTTCTTTTGAATTGCCTCTCTTCCAACGTAAGCAGGAGCAGTTTATTCTGCATCTTCCTCACATTTTTCCCCCAGAATCTTCTCCACTTCTACTACATCCTATCCCAGATTAAGATAAGAACAACAAGTAGCAACTATGATGATGGCCCATTTATGCATTTATATAGCAATGTAATAAAGTTATAATTGCCTTTAATTTTTTACGTAGAATTCCTAAGGATTTATGTTTCAATCACTACTGAGCGTATTTTTCAGAAAGAAGTCTACTAAATTCTTTCGTCATCATATAATGAAGAATTCAGTGAAGTTGCATTGAACAGCACAGTACAGACATTCCATGCCAAAGAAGCTGGAAAAACCCCACTAAGCCCTTCCTTCTGCTGAACACAAACGAATGAGGAAAAATAAAACAACCACGGAACCACTACACCGGACAGAGTATTTCTAGGAGCATTAATTAATGTGCTAGAACATACAAAAATAATTTCATGTTTTTGAAACAAAGACTTTATAAACCAACAATGGTTTCCACTTCTGCAGAAAATTATTTCTTGAATTTCACAGTGGAAGATCTGCTCTAACATACTTTTGCTATCTCAATAGGCTATGTAGGCTTTGTAAACTCAATGCCTTCTCTTCCCTACAATTCAGAGACATAATTCAAACTCTGCTAATTTTTTTTTTCACTTTGAACAAATGAAAACACTTAGCTGTGAGCTCCTCTGCAAAATCCATCCCACATCATCACCAATATATTTGGACCTTCTACTAGTGACCATGAAAATTTACAAATATAGGACAAACAACAACAGTAAGGGGCAGCCAAACCTCACAAGATCCATCAATTACCATCCACAGTAAGAACAAAACAGACTTTAATCTATTAAGTTTATGCCTGTTGCTGGGAAATAGTGATATTCCTTCCACTGCCCCCTGCAATAACACATTTGAGCAAGAATTGCAAATATTTGGTTGTAACTTTCATCCTGCATTAAGATGACAACAAAGCAGAGATTTTAAAATCTCAGCAAATCTTACACCAGCAAGAGTAACCCACTGTCACTTAAACAAAATTCAGGGTTCAGCAATTTCAGTACTCTGGAGGGATGCACCCTCAGGGGCCTACACCTGCTATGAAATCTGACTGCATAAGGTATTGATCAACACCACTTGCATGGCCTTCTCCTTGAAAGGGAAAGGCAAAAGAGAAATTTAAACCACAAAAAAAACTCAGAACATTTTTGATGTGCCAAAGGCTTTTCACAGCAAAAGAGGAAAGGAACAAGAAGCACCTCTGCTTCAACCTAAATATAGCACAGATCTGATTTCAGCTCCAAACCTTGTGATTATACAGATGAACTGAAAGCTCTCACCCTCCAAGGATCTCTAGAACAGTGGCAAATAAGCAAATGCATGTTCCCTCAAACTTTCACACTAACAGTAGCATTATTACTGCTCAGCATGCCTGTCAGATGGTGCTGGTAAAGGTAACCACAGTGCAGAGCCTTGAGACTCTACAGCTTTTGATGCTCATAACACTCAGTCTGATCAAGAGGTTCCTCACATAAAAGTTTACCTAGCAGAGAGCCATCAACTACCATACGCATTACCGATTACTGCCTTTGTATGCAGGTTCATAAAGCCAGCATCTCAAAGGAAGTCTGAATCCTGAAGTAAAATGTCTTCAGTGAAGCGGCAGATAAACCAAGAGACACTTGTCTAAGATCTACAATAAAAACTCTGCTTATATAGCTTGGTTGATGTAATTCCTAAGGAAAAATCAGGACAGGTCTTCAAATTTCACTGTCTCCCTAAGCTTGTTGGTACATTAAAAAAAACAACCAAACAAACCCAAAACATAAAATGAAACTGGGGACTACTTTAAGCAAAACCAGAGCTGTCCCTGTAATCCAATCAACTGTACCTACTACCACTCAGTAAACAAAGCAGGTTTGTGAAATGTGAACTGGAAGCTTATCAAGAAAATAAAACTGAAGTCCAGCTGATGTAGTTCACAGCATGGCTCTTTCCATTGAAAAAAGTCCAACAAACCACATTGGCTACTCTCTACCCTTTTTGTCCAAATACACCTGAAACTCATTAAAGACCTAAAGGTCACTCCAGTCTAATGTAATACTGTCATTCTTGGTTAGGCTGGGATCTACTGCTTCAGCTGGTCTTAGTTATCAAGAGATCCCTCCAAGAGGAGTCACCTGAAAGCTGGCTGGCACAAGATACTGAACAGAACACACCAATTCCACTTAGGTGAGGGGGAAAAAAAGTGCTCCTGTTCTCTTGACTGTAAATGGCTACCCAAGTGCTTCCAAATAAAACTGTTATTTCCATGTTCCTTGTAGCATTTGAAAGTGAAACAGGTAGGCAAATTGTTCCCTGACAAAAGATACAGAATGCCACTTGCTCACTGGGGCCCGTGTCCTTTGGCATTCTTGCAGAAGCACATGGTGTGGGTAACACGGCACACCAGTCACCTCCAACATGCTTTCATCTGCACAGCAGCCACAATTATCAGCTGAAATATCCAGAGCAGTGCAGATTCTCTACTTCACAAGTGAGAGGACTCAATTTATCTCAGTAATTTGTATTTAAGTATCGACCTCTTTGTTTAACTTTTCATTTGTCCAACCTTCATGAGTACAATAGGCTCATGATGAGGGGCAAAAGGGGCAACTCGGAAAAGGGTGTAAAAATCAACCGCTCAGATTTTGATCTGGAGGAAGCTGATGTACTGAGCTGGAAGTTAAAGAATCAAGCCAGGAACTATCTTCCCAGCTATAGACCCTGGGGCAGAGCAGCAGAAACACTATGTCATGGAGACTGGTTTGCTTTCTGCAAGCAGGCAGCTGCTTCTGCTGGAGAAGTTACATTATGGTGGACAGCAGAACTTCAGGAAAACTGGCTCTATGAGAGGAGAACAAGGACGAGACTGCCACCTGAAAAGGAAGATTGCTCTCCTCATGGGCATGCTGCCACAATTTCATAAAAGCAACAAGAAGTCACATCTCCCACATACACATACCTGAAGACACCTGAGAGTCACTGCAATCATTATCCTTCTCATACCTGCTCTCCGTTTCTTCCAAGGACTGCTGTTCCTGAGCTTTCTTGTTCTTACGCCCTGCAAATTACATCTTGCATGAACTGTGCTGTTGAACACCAGAGCATCTCTGGAAATATGTTTTACTTCCAAACTCTACACACAGAGGAATCATCTCTTTCTTGAAAGGGAAGGAATCTATCATGTGACTCTTGTTCCAAAAGAATTTTGAAGAGTATGAAGCACAGCCAGCATCCAGCTGTTACAAGATAACAGTTTGTGGCACCAAGACTTACTTTTTTTTTTTTTGTATGAAGCCCTTTACTACCAGTATAGGTAAACAAGCTTCTTCAGTGCTGTGCAATAAAAAGCAAACAATTCTCACTGTAAAGTTAACTGTAGCTCACTGCTATGAACAAGTACAGCATATAGAATATCTTGCCATAGCTCACATCTTTGATTCATTTGGCACATACTTTATGAAAGTAAAATTGAAAAGTTCCTTCAACACGTCAAAGAATAGCAACAGAAATATTAAAAACTTAATGCCAATTTTTTTCCTTGCAATTTAGCAGTTACGGTTCTTATAAATAAAAACACAACCGTTTAGTAAGCATCACTCAGTACAGTATACTTATTTTCCCCGTAATTTTTTTCCAGATACTGAGGCATTTCTTATTTAGCATCCAAAGAAAAAAATGCTTAGCATGATTTTAAATAATGCTCCCACCACATACAATCAACTAGAAAAAAGAGCAAAGATCACAGGTGACCAGAGACAGGACCTGAGGAAATGGCATGAAGCTATGTCAGGGGAAGTTTAGGTTGGGTATAAGAAAAATGCTCTTCACCATGAGGGTGGTTGGGCACGGGAATGGGCTCCCCAGTTGGCACCAAGCCCAACAGGGTTCAAGAAGTATTTAGACAATACACACAGGCACATGGTGTGGCACATGATTGTCAGGAATGTCCTGTGCAGGGCCAGGAATTGGAATTTGATAATCTTTGTCAGGACATTCTACACTTCCATTAAGGAGAATTATACAATTCTATGAGTAAGGCTTTCCACCACATCGCACTCTTCTCCATCCCCCTGCAAGCTGCCATCTGATGGAATGACCTTTCCTGCAATGAAGACTTCTTTCATGATGGGGAATTGTATGGGAGATAGACAAGTAGTAGCTTATCAGCGCTACACAGCAACTGTATTTGAGATTTATTCTACCTGTTTACCAGAAGATGGCTTATTTTTTAATCTCGGTGATTTGTCTGGGCAATGTCTTTCCAGGCCCGAGTTCAATGAGGACCCACTCATTCCCTGAAAACAAAGCAGCATCCCTGAGGGAATCAGACTGAACTCCAGCGATTAAGCAGCACCACCAAGATTTACAGCCTCCCTCGTACCTTCGGCATGCCCCAGTCTAACAAATTACCCCAGAAGCTCGACTTCTGTAGGGGTTATTAAACTCTGGGAGACAACCCCCGGCCTCCGCCGCCAACACGTCCATAGGGCCCTCCCCACCGAGCCCTTCCCGGCCAGGAGGGGCCAACAGCTCAGCGCC
>VZRL01004264.1:795432-821261 GCA_013397895.1 Origma solitaria | reverse complement strand
GTCGCTGCCCCCCGGCACTGCTTTGCCGCCGCCGCCGCTGCCCTGCGCACGCCGGGCCCGCCCCGCCGGTTGCACCGCCTGCCCCGATTCGCCCGCCACTTCCGGGTTCCCAGCGCGCCCGCGACGTCTGGTCGTTGCCGGGGCACCGCGGATGTGACGTCAAGACGCCGCGGCGGAGAGGAGGAGGCGAGCGAGGTGGGGTCGCCATGTTGGCGTGTGAGGGCTGGGGGTGTTGCCCTGCCCGCTCCTCCCGCGGCTGGAGCTCGCTAGCAGCTGCAGACCGCTGTCTGCAACGGGTTTTGTCCATTCTGCCCCGTTCAGACGTGCCGGCCCTCATAAATGTGTGTAAATATCTAAAGGTGGCGTGCTGAGAGCATGGAGCCAGGCTCTGCTCAGTGGTGCCAAACAATAGGCCAAGAGGCAACGGGCAGAAACTCGTCCATGGGAAGTTCCACCTGAACATGAGGATGAACTTCTATACGGTGCTGGTGGCCAAGCACTGGAACAGGTTACCCAGAGAGGTTGTGGAGTCTCCTTCACTGGGGATATTCAACAGCTCCTTGATAAAATCCTGCACAATGTCTCTAGGATAGCCCTGCTTGAGCAGGAACTTGGACCAGCTGACCCACTGTGGTCCCTTCCCACCTCACCCATTCTGTGCTCATCTCTGGAGCAATAGCGGTGACCTGGGGCCTTCCCTTCAATACATTCTCTAATTTATGTGGATTATCAGGCGGACATGATATGTTGTTAAGGTGCTTCTCACCATACCAATTAATAGCAATAAGTGCCTGATGCAGGTTCGATGCCTGCATTCTGCATTCCTTCCTAAGTGGCTGCTTGGGCACTGGAGACCCAAAGCCTGGGTGGGGGACAAAATTCTTGGCAGACTGAAGACCCCAATTAGCCTTTGTTATGGTTGTCATTATGTTTCTCATTAAAGTAACTGGCATGGAGTAAATGGCACTGGCAGAGTCACGAATATTAAAGATTCTTAAATGTTTGTGTCCAGTTCCAGGCTCCTCAATTCAAGAAGGACATTGAGGTGCTGTGGTGGGTCCAGAGAAGGGCAGCAAAGCTGGTGAAGGGTCTACAGGATAAGTCTGATGAGGAGCAGCTGAGGGAGCCAGGGTTGTTGGAGAAAAGGAGGCTCAGGGATGACCTTATCACTCTCTACAACTGCCTGAAAGGAGGGTGTAGTGAAGTGGACGTCAGTTTCTTCTCCCAGGCAGCCAGTGACAGGACAAGAGGACACAGTCTCAAGCTGTGCCAGGGGAGGTTGGACATCAGGAGGAATTTCTTCACGGAAAGTGCAATTAAACATTGGAATGGATTGCCCAGGGAGGTGGTGGAGTCACTGTCCCTGGAGGTGTTTAAGGAAAGACTGGACATGGCACTCAGTGCCATGGTCTGGTTGACTCAGTGGTGTTCTGTCATAGGCAGGACTCAATGATCTCAGAGGGCTTTTCCAACCTGATGGATTCTGTGATTGTGTGATTGCTTTGGATATGCTATACATAGTATTTAAGCGGTCACCTTTGCTAAGATGTATCTTGGCAGGTTCAGCAGCCTCTTCTTGTTCACTCTTGGCTCATGTTGGCTATGGTCTCTCTGGATGAGTACAGAGAAGCCAAGATAGGGGGTTCTCTTTTGAGCCCTCATATTTACAATGGGAGGTGTGATGAGGTTAGAAGACACCCCAGAGCTGCCCCTCTAAGGCACCAAAAGGGTCCCTTTTGTCTCCATTCCTTGGAGTCAAGCTCCAGAGACACAGAGACAGTTACCCTTAATTGCCATCATCATCGTGCACTTGTTCTGTGTCACTGTGAGGTTCCTGTCAGACACTACTTCCACAGTTTTGTTACCTGTTGATACGGGAACACTCTTTTGTATTATTTCTCCTGATGTGGTTCTCCACGATTTCCCCCTACCCCCATCCCTTCCTCACTTATTCCTGTTAAACATCACCTTGTTTTTCTACTTGTGACAGCAAGTGTAGATACACTCAGTTCTGATTAAGAGATTTTACCCTGTACAGTTTTCACCTCATTGCCAGCAGACAACACTTGTCAAGACAGCCGAGGGTGTCTCAAGCACACTGCATCCATGGCATGCCTCTTGCACATTAGAGAAGGGTTTGAGGAGGAAGTTTGTCCTTGAGGAAGTCAACAGCAAAACGGATTTAGTGGAAGCAGGATTTCTTAGCAGTCTTCTTGCAGCAGCCTCCAGTAACTGTATTCTCCCCTAACTCTGCTGTTGGGCACCTCAGAGAGGCCACGTTTGTAGGTAAGGAAAGGTTTAACGCAGGGATACAGTTGGGAAGAAAAGCACACTTTAACACACACCGGCTCTGAACACCTTTAAATCACAGCTTTTAATGAGCCAAGCCCTGTAACATGAAAGATTCTGAAAAGGTTATTTCAGGAATTTGAAGAGCACGATGATGTATTTTGTAAGTTCTAAATATTCCAAAGTATGTTTAATAACTTACTATTATCACTGCTTCTCCAATTCCTCTTAATTCTGATCTTCAGACTTCCTTTTAGACATGTATATATGAAAGAATCATGCAATCCTTCTTCTTAAATATCTTATTCCAAGTCTCTCTATTGTATCTTCTTTTATAAGAAATACCTGTTGGACAAGACCTGTCTGCATTTGAGAATATCTGCAAGTAAAGTTGTAATAGCAGGTCCTCCTAATATGTATATATTTACCCATGTAATTATTTATTTATGTTGCCATTCTATTTATTTATATGTGCATATATATGTAAAACCTAGGTTGTTTTAGTAAAAAATAAAACCTGTAAAGGGAAGAGCACCATGCTGCAAGTGAAACTGCATATTCTCTCTGGTTTTATCAAAACAAGAAAGTCACCAAAAATCCACCCTGACTGACAGAGCCAGAATGCCTGATGTGGGCCTGATGTGGGCCTGATGTGGACCTGATGTGGATGTACATGTCCCTCTCTCCTAGGCTTGGTCCAGTGTTTATTGCTAGTACCTGAGCAGGAGCCTGCTTGTTCCAGAGCACATCACATCAGGATGGGCACCACGGTGAATTTACCATTCCCTACTGTAGCTTTTCTTTAACAATCATGTCAAAACCTATTTTGCTTCAAGTGTGGCAGCCCTGGTATCCAGCTGCTCCTCTTTCACATCATGACATCTAGAGGACAGTAGTAGGAGTTTGCTTTATCCATCATGCCATGATTTTACCACAGGACTTGTTTATCTGAGGGGTACTTAGAGCAGGCTTTGATCTAGCCTCCAGCATCATTTTGCCATGTTTGTGGCTTGTAGTTCCAAATGATTTGTCTTTTTCCATTTCTAGGGGACAAACAAAGCAACTTTTGTCAGCTGGCCTTGTTTTTTCAGTATGGTTGATTTTAAAATGGAAATTAACACAAATAGAACTTGTTCTTATTAATACTCAATTGTTTATGTATGTGGAAGTTACTGAAGGAAGAGACACCTGCCCTTTATTACAATTCAAGAACACAGTCATGCAATCAAAAATGTTGACATTTTTCCTTCAAAAATATTGCAGTAGCATCGCTACTTTCCTCTAAGGACAGAGGAGCAGGTTTCTTGCATAATTGTTTCTTATATTATACAATTGTTTCTATATCATACAAGTTTCTTGTATGATTTGTGTTCTGCTGGTCTCAGGGAGGCAGGCACACCATCTGCTGTGGAAGATACAGAATAAAATCAAATACCATTTAAGAGAATATAAAAAGGGTGTGGAAGAAATCACCGCTACTCCTAAAATATTACCTCTCCTGGAATTTTGGGTTTTCAGGAAAGAAATGACCACAATTTAGGCTTTTAAACCAAATCTCATTCTGAAGAAAATAAATGTGGTACAGAGATGGGCAGATTTTTCTAGGTTTCTTTTGCCCATTTCTAGGCAAAAAAAGAAGCAGCACAAAGGAGCCAACTGTGATTTGTAATGTGCAAGGAGAGTGGGAGAAGTTTCAGGAGGAGTAAAACATACCTGCTTTCAGACACAGAGTAGTCCCAGCATCTCATTCCTACCTGTGCAGTACCTTCCTTTCGCAGGCTAGATTAAGTAAAAGTAGGCCAGGGTTTTCTCTCTGCTTCTGGTCTCACAAAGAAAACTTTTCAAGGCTGTTTTTAAGTTCTTGAAGACTCAAAACCAGCAAGACAGCAATCTCCTACCCAGCCTTGCAGCAGTAATAAGATGTGTAGATAACCTCTCTACCGATCATACCAGCAAGACCTGGCTAGCAGAGGAGAAAATCAGGATTTGTGACATCCCCAATCACTGCCAGGCTATAGAAGAGAGCTCCGAACGGAGCTGTGAAAGTTAAAATTCTTTTGCCTGATTCCACAGCATGGAAATCTCAGCACCACTTTGTTTTCCTAGTATATTCCAAAAGAGAGATTATTTAATAGAAGAAATGCTTTATGTTATTAATAGAGCTCCCTCTCCTTTGCCACTCTAGTTTAAAAGCTTTTACCCCCTAGGTGGCACTGTACAATAAAGCAAGGCATGTTTAAATACCATTTTCCACCTACAGGTTATAAAATTATCATTAGGAGTGAGTCATTAAGGTTGGAAAAGACCTCCGAGATCAACCTGTGGCTGAACACTACCGTGTCAACTAAACCACAGTACTTAGTGCCACACCCAGCTGTTTTCTGAACACTTTCAGGGATGGTGACTCCAGTATCTGGAGTGACAGGCTATTCCAATGCTTGACAGCCCTTTCTGTGAAAAAATTCTTCCTAATGTCCAAACTGACTCTCCCCTGGCACAGCTTGAGGCCATTTCCTCTTGCCCTGTCACTGGCTGCCTGGGAGAAGATGCCAACCCTCACCTGGCCACAACATCCTTTCAGGCAGCTGTAGAGGTCATAAGGTCACCCTGAGCCTCCTCTTCTCCAGGCTGAGCAACCCTGGCTCTTTCAGCTGCTCCTCACAGGACTTGTGCTCCAGGCCCTTCCCCAGCTCTGTTGCCCTTCTCTGGATTCCCTCCAGGCCCTCAAGGTCTTTCTGGAAGTGAGGGACCCAGACCTGAAGAAAGGATTTGACATGTGCCCTCACTAGTGCTGAGCACAGGGGGACAAACACTGCCCTGGTCCTGCTGACCACACTATTTCTTTTACAGGCCAGAATGCCTTTGGCTTTCTTGGCCACCCAGGAATATTGCTGGCTCATGTTCAGCCAGCTGTCAACCAGCACCCCCAAGTCCTTTTCTGCTGGGCTGGTGGAATTCTTGTTTACACTGTAAACTAGCCTAAGTATGTTGAATGTACTTATTAGTCTCAGCTTGGTAATTCTCTTTTTCTGAATCTATCTCTCCAAGTCAATAAAACATACTGCTGTGAATCTCATTTAAATATACTATTTTTGCTTTCAGAGTGCTATGGAATATATTTTCCTGGAAAATTATGGTGCATCACACCTTTTTGTTCTGTCTGTGCACAGTGAATAAACCAGCAGAGGCTGTGTTTACTTTAGCAAGTAATTCAGAGCAGCAGCAGCAGATTGACAGCTGTAACCTGCGGGGGCTGAGGTTCCTCACATCTCCAGTATATTCTCACACAGAAGTTATTTTGCATCTGGTGGGAATTGACCCAGTACTACACATCATCATCACCTGTTTTGAAACTCCCTGAAATAAAACTCTCTCAAAAAACTTCCTTGGCCGCAGGACATCTAAGAAGCACCAAGTTCCCTTTTCACCTGTCTCATGTAGATATGTTGCACACCAGTCTCCACGACATGAAAACTTCACTGGCAGAAGGAAGCCCTCTAATTTTTTTCACTCCTGCAGTGAGCACTGTTTTCATATCCTGCTCTTCACTCTGACCATGGAACATGGATTGCTTGGTGGCACAGGGGAGGAGCAATAGCCTTTGCCCTCTAGGCACTGTAGCAGTGCCAGAAAAACACCTGGAGTATGGCCTTCTTACACATACTAAAAAGAGACACAATAGCTTTCTGACAGTGTTTGCCACTGTGACAGCTTTGTTCACAGTCAAATAGAGATACTGAGCCTGGGAGACAAGCTTAGACAGACAGCACCTCACCAATATTGGGATGTGGAAAGAGAACAAGTGGGTGCAAAACTTCTGAGAACAAGGGAGTACCACTGAGAAACATAGGCAACTGTGGAGCATATAGGATTTAGAGGAATGATGCCACAACATCCTCAATAAATTTCTGTCATTCCCTTTTGAGAAGAGGTGCTCTGCTTTTCCTCATGTTATAGAACCTGGCAAATAACTCCTTCATGCCATCATGTACCTCCTCTTCCCTCATTCAAGATCTGCTCTGATTTTGCTTGCACATGGTATTGTTATGTGTTGTCCTCTATTTGGCTCTTATAATAGCATTATTATCTTTTTCTGTTAATGGGTTTAAGTCCATTCAAATCAAGAGATCATTCAAATTGTGCCAGTAAGGCTTTTCTAGGATAAGAAACAAAATATGGTTTTGTATAATCTTAATTTTTCTCTTCTGGTGTCGTCCAGAAGAAATCTGTGCACCCAATTACAATACTCTGGCAAACAAAGAGGTTGTAGGAGGAGAACTATTCACATATTACCATATATTTTGGGTTGTTCACCTTCCTGTAGAGAAGACTAGCCCAAAGCTTATAGAACTTTAGTTTCCACTTCAACTCTCAAATTGACAGAAACACCTTTATTTCAACAAAAGTATACTACAGTCCAATCCATAACTTGCAGAGGGGCAAAATTTCTAGTGTTACACAGTTAGGAGTAAAAGGTCTCTAAAACCTTTTGTGATTACATCAATGCCTTTTAGTGCAAGCAGGAATTGATTTATTCATAACAGGAGGATGTCTGCATGACATATGTGTTTATGTCCAATGTGTGAAGCACTACTTTATGCCCTTCCTCATTGCAGAGCTTTGACCCTTTTTAAGATGCAGAACTAGAAAGCAAATGTACCTGGGTTCAATCTAAAGCTTTGAGGAAACATTGGTTCTTTCAGCCCAGCCTTAAGAATTCTTCCTGTGCTGGCCCAAGCTGATATGAACACTTTGTAGGAAAATCTAATATTGGGTGTCTTTGGTTTGCAACAGCTAGGAGGCTGGAATTTATGAGGAAATCACATTATGTCTCCAGGCACTGAAAAGGTAAATTCTTACTAATGACTTGTTGATAGTAGTTATTATTCTCAGCATTTCTCCAGACATTCAGAAATAGATTATTTCTCTCTTCAGAAGTATAAAGCATTTTTTCCACTAAAGATAGAAATTATTTTGCTGATAAAGCCTATATGAGATGTTGCAAATACCGAAGAATATGTTCAGTACAGTTTATCTACCTTCCCAGTGTGCAGTAGAATTTTTGTGTATGTTCCCATTACTCTTATTTTTTTAAGTCCTCACAGTCGTTTATGTAAATTTAAAGTATTTTTCCTCCACAACTTTTAGGAACTTACAAACGTAAGACTGTCATACAATTTGTTGAAAGATTTTAAGTCTATTGTGATGGAGTTATTTTTTTAGGTATAAGAGGAGGGTTTACATATTATTTGCTTAAAATAGTAAGCCTCTGTAAAACTTGCATCGAAATGCCTTCATACTGTGCATCTGCAGATCATACAAAGATACTTAAGTTTTTTACTTTGTTTGTCGTGAAAAGCAACAGGAAATACCCTGTTGGCAGCTACCATTGTTCTCTGTGTGAGTCTGTGGTGTTCTAACTCAGTCTCCAGTTCAAGTCAAAACCTCAAGTTTTAATGATACATGATTAAATACAAAGGGTTTTTAAATAAAATTTTAACTTGATGTGTTACGTACCAGGAATAAAATACTGCATGTGATCCTGGGTGAATCCAGGATAAAAATCCCAATCTGTGCTTTCTTTATTCATAAAGATTGGTGTAGAATTTATTTTATTTCAATAGTTCATGTTGACTCTTGAAGTTCCAAGTATATTTGACTGCAGTAGTAATCTCTGAAAGCTATTTTAGTTTTTATCTGTCCTTCCTGCCTAATCCAAGTCAGTTGTAAACGCATGTGGCTTCAAAGAAAGGAGAAAAAAAGCATACTGAAAATAGTCAATATGCTCCAAAATGTTAAAAAGATGGAAAACTATTTAAAGAACAAAACATGTCTCAGGAGCTCAAGAATCACTGTGGACTGACATATGGTAATCGTATGTCAGCATATGCCTGTGCTGCTTCTACAGGATATATCCATTTGCTAAATTCTATTTGTGTCCAAAGTTGTAGCAAGAAGATCAAGTTTCAATGCAGTTAGAAAAATGTACAAGCATGATGATATGTTTAATTTTTAATTTTCTGTAGAAGCAATCCTTCATATTATTTATTTATTCCTTGCTCCTTTGTCTGATTTCAGAGACCATCCTGACACCTAAATTTACCCATGTCACCCCGTGTTAAATTCTCAGTATCAGGAAAAATGGGACCAACTCCAAGATTAACAAATATCTCTTTAAGTTGCACGGGGTGGGGGGAAGATTCAAAAGATGCAGTGCATAGAAACATGTAGAATTAGAAGAGGGGAAACAGTTTCAGCTTCCTGCTCTAAATCTAGTAATTTAATAACCTAACCACTGAGTCATTGTGTGTATTTCTTTCTGGTTTCCAAAACCCAGAAATCTCATCCTGAACTAAATAAATCTCCTTTTGGAAAATTTGACTGAAGTTAATATCATTTTAGTTTCAATTAAATAGAAATATTAGAAAAGTTCTGGGAAATTTCCAGTGCTAGTCAGCTGCAAATTAGCTGTGAGATACGAGCTAACACCAAATTTCATGTTGTTTTCTAAGAAACATTCCTTCCTCCATCCCAAAGTTGAGGATAGCTGTCTGTTTCTGCTTTAGCTCCCATGTTAAGGCTGATAATCTACAAATTTGACACTTTTAGCTACTAGAAAATAGGTTATTAGAATCTGCAAATAACAGTGATAATACTGAATATTGTATATGGGTCTAAGATTTCTTCCATTACTCCTGTGCAAAGGGAAGGCATTTTACTTAAGGTTACTGCATGATAGGGAAATAGGTTAGAGCAAGAAAAGATTCCCAGGGTAAGACAGTGTTGTCTGGGTCACACAGATAAAGTAAACAGAGCACGTATTTCCCTTCTATCTGGAAACACGCAGTGGAGAATTTCAATTTCCAGTCAGACTGCCAGGGAACAAGACTCTCCTCTCAAGATAAACCCAAAATAATTTTGCTGAGGGAATGTCTCTCGATTGATACTGCTATACTCCAGATGAGAAATTCCCCCACATCTCTGGCCTCAAGCATGGATGAACACAGCAGACCGGTGAAGTAATCATTTAATAATTCAGTTCCATTAAATGGGACATAGGATAGCTACATGTGTCAAGAGCTAGGAAAAGGAGAGCTACTTTTAACATGCATAGGTTCTGGGATTAGAAAACCACCACAATTTCTGCCCGAGGATGGTTCCACTGAAATCTCTTGGAGGTTTCTATCTTAACCCAACACTGCGGTGGTGGTTGAGGAGAGGTTGTGCAATGGTAACTGCAGTTTCTGCCTCACTGCATTACCTTGTAATGACATTAGCACATATTTTACATTCTGCGAGGGGAACGGTTCCCTCCTCCTCCTCCCTGCTGCTTAGAAACAGTGAAGAGATGAGATCTGGCACTTGAAAATGCTATAGTGCTGTGACCTCACTGGGGTATAAGATGGTCTTAGTGGAAGCAGAAAATTCAGCTGCCTGAAGTACTTTTGCTTCGTCCAGCTGGTGTCCTACTGTCTGCAAAGCTGCTTCCAGACAGCAGTGCTTTGTTATTCACTTGACTTTACTAGCCCTTGTCAGAGTTAATTGGATTTGTGACATGGTCAGATGTTTATTTCTTGATTCTGTTGTCCCTTGCCTTACAGGACACATATGCCAGGGGAAACTACAGTACATCTAGCAAATACTAAAATATGAAAAGATACACAGACATGCTGTCCAAATCTTTAGGAGCTAAAATTAGAGGAAATGTGTGCTTAATTTTTTAAAAAATTTTTGTAATTTATTACAATATTGTCGCTTAGCTCTGATTTATCACAATAATTAAAACAGTTATAAAACTTTTTGTTTAAATATATCCACAGGTCTCTAGACAGTCAAATATCACACTTATTAATTTGGTCATGTATAAATGTCCAACTAAACATTATTGTAGCTGAGTGCTATTTTGGGGAAGAATGCACATAAATCACAAAAACACAAGGTTACACTTCTGGTAAAACTTCTTAGTTTATTAAGTATGAGAAGAACTTACACTCTTTATGAAAGCCACTGCCTACAGTCATAATTTTATTGCACCTTCCTTTGTGTAATAATTTATGTTTTGTATATGAGATTATAATCTCAGCCTCTATAATAGCTGTTATGCAACTCACTTTCTAAATCTTTGCTACTATTACTGATGTAGCATTTTGCTGTAAATGTTTTTAAATACAATGAAAAAAATGTTTATCGAGTTATTGATACCTCTAAATTATTTAAATCAAAGACCAAAACAGAAAAGGACTTAATTTACAACTACAAAAAGCATGAGTTTTGGCATAGAATCCCAGAGAAGGTTTTATCCGGAAATGCAGTCTCCCTGCTTACAGAAGTTTTGGTTGGATGAGAGGCCCACACTTGGCTTTTGAGAACAGCTATTCACATGCTCACACCATTCTGGAAGTCATGGTGGATGCAGTCTTTTTTTCAGGCTTGAAACAAGAGTAAATCAACCATGGCTTTGTGTACAAAGAGTGTATAGAAATACTTAAACAGTCATTCATATGTCAACGTGAGCTAAATTTCAGAGACCCTATATGATAGTAAGAGCAGTGAGAGAGGGAGACAGATTGACAAAGCAGTTAAGCATGGGCTTAACTTTAAGTTTGTATCCAAATCCTCATGAAGTCAACAGCTATGCAGTTGGAGCTATGCCAGGACATAGCTGAAGATGTGACCATCACAGTCTCTTTTATGTAAGCATGCTGTTATTCAGTTTGTAACCAGAAATGGAGTTAGGTAGCTATTTGTAATCTGTAATTATTGTGAAAAACACGTTGGCAAAATTTTTATGTTGGCTAGTGCAAAAGAGTAATAAAATCAAAGAGAAACTACTTGTCATCACATCAGCAAGAAACAGTGTGTATGATTTATTTCTATTTAATTCTAATTTTATTATTAACAGACCCCCCCTCAATGCTTTCAATACACATAAAGCTGGAGCAGCACAGGGGCAAATCAATCAAGCTTGGTTTGATTTTGGACAGCTATTTGGAAGCATTTGCAAAATGCACAAGAAGGCTAACCTCCACCCCAACATATTGTAGTAACTGAGAAATAGGACTTTTTTTTCCTTTTTTTTTTTTTTTTTAAATATTTATAGTGCTTCCATCTTTTGTACTGATTTTCACAGGCCACTGGTCCCTTAAGTAAGGCAGTGTTTGGTCCTTCAGTTCTTGCATTGTTAGGTAACATCGTATAAGCCGAAATAATACCCACCTAGACTCTGAAACTGTTAGTCTAGTGCACTAGGAACTTCAGGAACAGACTTACTAACATTAGTGGGGCAAGGTATGAAGTAAAATCACTAAGCAAATTTGCTGAAAAAGTTACTAATCTGGAGAAATTTTATCAGAATGTCATCTTCTATAGTATCACTTTTCTATTTGCCAAATTAATTACATTATTTTCTTATGCTCTACTGTATTATGTTAATTAAAAATTCTTCATTACCTTTCCTTGAGGGCAATCACAAAAAAGGTATCATCTCCAGACAACAGTCTATAAAATATTTGGTGTATCACAGTTCCTTCATTACATTCACATGTGTCTGTCAACATCATTATTTGGCTTCAATAAAGTTGAGATGTATTTATTTATATGGCATCTAGTAGCAATCTACAAGCAATAGCTAGTGCAGAAAAATAGTCCTTCTCCAACCCTGTCTATTATTGTGAAATTGATTTATTCTTGGAGTAGAGCTCCATTAGGAAAGATGAGTTTTGTAGCAAGCTATTCAAAATACAGTAAAATATTAGAGAATAATCAGGAAAAGAAAGAAAAAATGCCTTGTGCACTTTTATTTATTAACCTGAGTTGGCACTTACTTTTATACAAAGAGTTACACATCCCAGAATGCTTCGTACTCTTAAATTGTACTTCTCTCAGCCCTAAAAAGATAGGAAAAAACTAAGGTCAACAACCACGTACACACCAACATAAAGCTTATCAGCTTTTATTTATTCTTACAGCTCTTTCACAATACATTATTAATACCAATCTTGTATCAACTACAATGAATATTTAACTGATTAAAAAAATTGCATGTTCACAAGATATTGATGATGTCTGATTGAATCTCAAGTAAGATTAGATATTATTAGGGGGGGGAAAAAGAATGCCTGTTAAGACAAGAGTAAAGCATAAAACCTCATGCTTTGTCAGAAGCCAAATTCCAACTTAAAAAGCAACATTCCTCTAGACATGCTGTTGCATTTTGTGTCATTTCTTCATGAACATCGGAAGCAGAATTGCTACAAAGTGAAATGTTAAACACATACATCCCTCTTTTCAGGTACAAGGTTTTCCTTAGCAACAGAAATCGGATGTCCGCTTATGAAACAATTTCTTCAAAAACTACTAAAAGCTGGCACAAGATAAATCATTTCCAGACCTGCAAGTTCCTTAGCTTCCAGCCCTGCCAGGAGGCAGGCAGCACAGCACGTCACCGCAGGGCGATGGGGACCCTTTGGGTGGTACCCGAGAGGAAGCCCACCTGCTCAGGAGTCTGCAGCCCGCGAGTGCTGCCAGCCCTGACGCACAGGCAGCTGCAGCTCTTGGAAGGCTGGGCCACCTGCCAAGTGGATGGGTAAATGAGCTGGCAGGCAACCAGCAAGATTCTGGTAAAAATCTGACAAGCTTGGGTTCCAAAAGATTCCTCTTTTAAAACGTAAGAATGCCACCTTCACAACAAAATACTAAATAGTTTATGTTAGGAAGTGCATTTTGTTCAAGCCCATTTTCTGCCTCCAAAAATACATGTTGAGTAAAATTTAACTTGACAGTTTGTTGTGAAGTTCAGACAAAACCAAACATTAAGCAATATATGCCTAATTAGAAAAATCAGTATTGAAATAAATAGAACCATACAATCTCCCTGGTGTGTCTGTGTAATCCATTGCCTAAGTAATGCAATACAGGACGCTGTAGAAATTCTGCAATTAGTTCTAAGAAACACTGAAGTATCACAAGCAATGTATCTGCTTAGGCATGGCACTTCCTCAGGCAGACCAGGGCATCAGGTGGACAGACATCGATTGTAACAAGGGGTTAAAATGTAACTCTCCGAAGTTTTTGTTGACTTCCCTTAGCTAGAAATAGTAAAAGCATGTGATTTCCTAATATAGCTCAGTATGAGGTTGTGTCAGCACAAATTTTAATCTGTATTTTAGATATAAATTTGCACATATTAATGTTAATGGAGTTATATTGCTTATTGTGTCTGAGCTAGAACCTTCATCTTGGGCGGTGCAGTTTGCTTACATATTTAGAAGGGCAGGAAAATCTACAGCCCTTCCATTGCCAAATAGCATAATATTTAAGTAATTAAGCAGCAACTGCTTAGTTCTTGAAGTAGCTCAGCTAAAGAATTCTAGCAGACTTTCCATAAGATATTTTTGGGATTGAAGGCTGAATCCACACTGATGAATCCAATATTCCCTCTGCATTTGTGTCAGTGTTTTACACTCTGACAGGGTGGCTGGCAAGCCACAACACAAGTTCATATTCTTCAATATTCATATATTGTTTTCCAGTCAGGAGTTCACAATAAGGAATGCTGGCAAAGTTGTCCCTTTTGGGTACCCATATCTTACTGCATTTGGTTTTCAATATTCCCCTTTCACCATCTTGAAACAAATGCAGGTTTCATGCACCCAGCTAGGTGTTAATTAGCCTGAGGCCTACCACTTGGGAGGAAAATAACTTTATGGCATGTTTCATTCCTTCAGCTCTTGTGAGAACCAGTTTCAGTTGTTACATATAGTTGAACTTCTGCTTTTTTGTACAGGGACTTAAACAATCTGTTAAGGAAGGTAGGAGTCACTGTAGCAAAGAATTACTGTCCCGTTCTGTCCTTTGAAAGCAAGAAAACACCAGCATGTATTATATCCTTTTGCAACCAGGAATTTCTGTTGTACCAGTGCAAGACTTCAGAGGGAATATATCTAGCAGAAGACAATGAGAAGTGCAAAGTCTTGTCTCAAAGTTCCCATTTAATATTTTACACAACTTAACTTCCTTGATCAAGGAAGGAGGTGAAGGCCAACCCTTCTTCCCTGACAGCCAGCAGGAACAGTAGAGCATAGAGGCAGTCAGTACACATTTTCATATGCTGCTGTCTCATGCACTCTCTGGAGCATCAAGACAAACTGTGCATTCTCTGTAAGGCCTCCACTATGCTGAATCTCATCTCTTTGGCTCCCTTCCTAAAATACCTACCAGCATCCAGCATACATGCCCATACTGTATTAGAATATAATTATTTGTAAATGTGGAAAAGAAAGAAATTTTCTGAAGTCAATGACTGCAGCTAGAAAAACCATACCAAACAGAAAGGACTGCACTGCAAACCACTTGTGTAAGTCACAGCCTGTTTTTCAGAGAAGGATACCTTTATTTCAGGAATTGATATTAAGCTGAATTTCTTTTTCCACCTTGTATGTTCTTGGTCACTGGCATTTTTCATGAGACAAAGCAAATGCTGATTTTCTGTGGGCTGTAAGGGAAAATAGCTGCTAGTCAGAACTGAGATATTGAGAGCACTTGGTCAACTCATCTTCACAGAAGGTTTAAGTACCTCCAGACTGTATCACATCTGTCAAAGCAGCAGCAAATACAACATAAAATGTAGAGCAGGTCCAATTTTTAGTGTGTCAGTAGAATCAGCCTGCAGTTATTTTTAACTGCCTTGGAAAGCTTAGCAGGCAGATACAGTTAATCCTTTAAAGGATTTGCAGGTATTCATAGCTTAATAAGTAAGTATAGTGGATTAAACCAATAGAAGATTGTAGACAGCCAAAGACAACCTTTACATGCTAACATTTGAAAAATAAAAAGAAGCATTTCTTTGATATACTTTTTTCCTGACAATCAATTGTCAGTATGTGCTGGAATCCCATACAGTGAAACATGAAATAAAAATGTTAGTCATTAGCATCAACATGTGTGATATTTAAGTCATCAGAAAGCAGAGAATTTCTGTTGTCTTCTATTTCCATTATCCGACAAATGCTTTGAAAAGCAGAACTGCATTGTGAAAATGAATTAAAAATACATATACTTATGTAATAAATAACAAAACTAAAATGGTAAAAATCATTTTAGGAAGAAGAAAAAAAGCTGAATGTTTTTTATAGGTCAGATTTTATATTGGTTGTATTTTTTCATGATTCACTGACACAGGCTCAACTGAGAGATGTGGGCTTTCAATATATTCATTAAAAATGTTGAAAAGAACACACATAATACAACAAAGGAAAAAAAAGATCATTTGACACAAAACTATTAGGCTGAGGAAATCTAGGACTGCCTATGAAAATCTCTGGAGGTGGTTCAATACTGAATGGGTGATAAAATGCCAGAGGCTATTCAGTGTCATTAAGTGCAATGCACACCAAGAAGCGGGGAGAAAATACACATAATATTATAAACATGGGGTGTTAGTATCACCAGGAAAGAAATCTGAAAACATTTGGTGCTTAAAGGAACAAACAAACTTGGGATTTATTAAAAAATTAACAGAGAAAAACATGAAAAATCTGCCCTGTAAACACTCAGGCCACAGACACATCATGAATACTATATGGAGTTTTAGTCATTCCATTATCAAAAAGGTTATGACAGAGTTAGAAAAATATCTAGAGAAGACTAGGAGAGCGATGTATTAAATCATGAATTTTATTGAAAAGGTAAGCTGGGAATAATTATTCACTAGTTTTCACAATATAAATATTGGAAGGCATGCATTTTTTTGGTAATAATAAACTAAACTTACTTTCATTAGACATTGTGAGGCACAAACTGTACATGGATCAAAAAAATCATTACTTCATTGATTCAGCAGTTCTATTCAGTAGGTCAGCAGTAACTATTAAACAAAAGAGTCTCCTAGTCACTGAAGGCCCGGAGAGCATGATGGAAAAATCACTCTAAGCATGACTGCCTCCAGACAGTTTTTCCATAGGTATCTACTTACTAGGTTAGACACACTTTTCATCTGGCTGGATTCGGCAGTTCTCAGGTCCTCATGACTAGAATGACTGAAATTATGATGTATATTGATTGGTATATTGTTGCAAGAATTATGACTGGGAGCTCCCTGGTTTTATCACTGCTATTTAAAAAGAATCATGATAAAACAAAATTGCTTCATTAACTGTACAAATGAAGAAGCCTAATTCCCTACGCATTTTTAAGGTTATATACTCTGGCTACCAGACAAACCACTGCTTTCACACTTCAACTGTGTTAACTGAAATATAGTTGAAATATATGTAGATACATGGAAGATAAGAGCAGAATATTACTCCACAAGGTTATAATTAACACCCTGCTCTTCCCAAATGATTCAATAGGAGAATGTATTGTTGACTCTGACACTTGAACAGAATTGTGAGACATAGGAACACAAGACTAGAAGGGAACTCCTAAATCACTGCAAGTACTCAACTCTTACCCTTGCAGTTGTATCACTTAATTTCTTTCAGAAACTGACCAAGGTCTCTTTTGTAACTACTCAATCAGATGGCAGTCTCAAAGTGTTTCTCCCTGACAGAAAATACTCTGATTTTTAGACTCAGCATATTTCTAGTCAGTTGATGACTCTATGGCTCTTCTACTAACACAGTCCCTTGGTTTAAACAGAGCTTTAGCTCTCTGCGAGTACATTCAGAGAAGGAAATACTATCATCTGTTAGTACCCATTTAGCTCAGCTCATCGAGGCAAGCTCTTTTACAGCACATGTCTGGTACCACGGTATGCAGTGTGAAGAGGTCCCAGCTGACTGGGACACCAGGCCAGTCAGTACAGACACTGCAGACATTCTACACCCGCATGCCCCTGGTCCCAAGAGCTGTGCAGATAGGTTAGCGCATTCCTTTCAGGCCAATGTGCCCTGTCACTGAGACAGCCAGCTTTCCTCAACATGTATTCAGAGCCAAGCTAACGTGGCTGCACTAATTCACTTCTGGAAACAGTTTAGGGGTGGTTAATCAATTATTTATATACTATACTTCACTGTGTAGTGTAATTATGTTCCTGGTCTCACACGGAACACTTTTAATCCCATGGATCACCATGCTCTTTCTCCTCATGGACTCCATACTGATTGCCTTTCTGAAAAGCAGAATTTCCATGGAACGGACTCCAGTTTTTCCATATATCTCAAAGTCTACGATAATCTCTGACATGCAAACTGAAAAGATTTTCAGAGTCTGCACTGATAGCTTATCTGGAATGCTGAGCCCTACGACTCACTACAATGACTCTGAAGCTTAGTGAAAACTCTATTAGGAGAATGACATCACTTCTTGTCGTTTAGGAAGAAACATCTTCTTAATATAGTACTGGCAGATAACTGACATCACCATCACCAAGTACCCAAGAGATGCCTGAGAAGAGAAGAAATGCAGTTAAAACAGTAGGAAATTAAGATTGACAGAACACTTGACAATGGTGCTGCACTTTTTAAGAGCAGTCTATCTTAATTTCTCACATGTTCCAATCTTCCCCCTGTACAATCCAATTTGCTTAGGTAACCTGGACATCTTTCACCCCTCATGGTTTCTCTGGCTCTGTTCCACACTGCAGATTTGTTGCTGCAAGTCACTCCTACTAACAGACACTGCACAGAGAACACGGTTTCAGGAAGTCTGCCACTTATCTCACTGACTGTCATATCAGCACTTTTTCTGAATTCAGGAAGGGCAGGAGTCTAGGAGTGGGAATGAGAGAAATTGCTTAGGCAGTGGATTCTATTCTGACACAAGCATGAAGGAAAGACCAGCACAAAGATCAACATAAATCTTAAAAAAGGATTTGAGGTTATAAAAAGGCTCCAAAACACAGGGACACCAAAGTATCATGGAATCATTTAGGTTGGAAAAGACCTCCAAGATCATTGACTCCAACCATTAACTTAACAATGACAACACTATATCATGTCCCCAAGTACCACAATATGAGAAGCTCCAGGACCATACTGGCCTAGAGCGACTTGGTGGGTGGGAGGATGAGGGGCATTCATGTTTTATAGATGAGTAAGAAGGGGGCTGTGAAAGACAAAGTAGCTTAAGAGAAATGACATACTGAAAAACATTTAAAATAAGATTTAATTTTTTTTAAATGTGTGGCCTTCTGCAGAAATTTAGATTTAGTTATCGAATATCACCACATAATAGTTGTGTATGCATATTTCTTCTTATGAAAATGAGCAAAATATTACTGAAGTTGAATATACAGACTATATGTATTTACCCCAATATGAAACCACACAATGTTTATCTTACAGCAATTTATACTCTAACATATATTTTGAAAATCTATAACACATCTCAAATCAGACTATGTAATTAGAAAGATCTGTGTTTACTTAGCAGTAGAAGCAGTACAGTGGTACTCTGTCATTCCCCTCCTGCCATCATAATATCCTATTGCCACTGTACCTGGCTTCTGTGTTCCTCACACACTGAAGAAATGAATGAATATGAGGAAATAG
Organism: Origma solitaria; assembly: GCA_013397895.1. Taxonomy (NCBI): domain Eukaryota; kingdom Metazoa; phylum Chordata; class Aves; order Passeriformes; family Acanthizidae; genus Origma; species Origma solitaria. The sequence goes on along the minus strand of VZRL01004264.1, from coordinate 802,479 downwards.
CCTGCAGGAAACAGTCTATGCTTGACTATCCTTTCATGCTCATTTTGCTTTGTGGCAATACCTCTAGCTTAATAGGGGTTTCACTTGATTTAGTTCAAGTCAAGGGAAAAAACAGCCCCACGATGTGCCTCACCACCACCAAGCCCATAAACCTATCCATACGGCCTTAACATTCCTGACTAACCTTCTGAATGCTTGTCCAAAGGCAAAACAAAGCAACTCGAGATTTCAGATGCAATTTGAATGTAATGTGATGTGAGCCAGACAAAATCTTCAGCTGATCTTAATATCTTTCCAAAGCATGGAACATTGCATTAATAAATACAAATACTAATTTCAAAACCTTCAGAGTACTTAGCTAAAATACTTTCACTGTATTCATAGCGAAGGGTTAGCAAATTTTCATCTTAAAGATAGATGCTGCATTGGCAGTTTGCAAAGAATTTAGAGAAAATATTAAATCAAACCTAGGAACCACCAATGACAAACAGAATGCTGGACACCCACAAATATTTTGGAAAAAAATAAATCTGATTTTCTTGGAAAACATGCAATGTTGAATAAACCAAGAATTTTTCTTTCCTTTATTTTCTTTGGTCCTTTTACTCACTCAGGTATTCTCGCCATGAATCAGTTTCATAGAACAGTACTTCCCTGAATTAAGATTTGATCCTTTTTCTTTATCCTGTCAAGATTCTTTCCAAAGTAATGAGAAACTGGTTTTATGATCCATGAGATGAAAGATTTATTCCTTTATTATGAGTAAATAAATTAATAAAAAATTAGTTAATCCTCAGCTACATCCATAGACCTGCTCCCATCATACAGGGATTAAGAGTTAAACAGATGCCTTTCCCTCGATTGCAGCATCACTGAGGGAAGGGCAGGGATAAGAACCTGGGAGGGTGCCATGAACAGGACAAGAACAGAGCATCTGTTCCTGTGTGGATTTTTCTCTCCTCCCACACATTAGAGGGAGAGATGCATATGAAGTGTGTACAGTGTTTATTTTTAACCAGTCAGGCAAAGGGCCATGATGGCTCTGTCCAATTGCTCTGTTTATCTCAAGGACAGCTACAAATGCCTGGTGCTAATATGTGATGTTCTCCACCCATGCCACGGTATCCTCTTCCCTATTCTTTAAATGTTTATATGTTAAAAACGTGCCTCAACAACACATATTCCTGGCACTCTGCATGCAGTTCTGCTAATTGTTTTTGTGCATCACATCTCTTAATACAACACAAGGATAGATCTCATCAGGACATAAATAAAAACCAAAAAAACCCCAAAACAATCAGGCCTCCTTTCATGCTAAAGAACCTTTACAATTCTGTTTACTGAATATATAATTTCTTTTAGGTTTGTTTTCAAGCAAGAACTTTCAACTCTCATTTCCAGTATTTTGCCCCTCATCACATGAATAACTTTTTTTTATTATTTTCTGTTAAACATCCTAAGACATTTTAAGGACATTCTAAGGTAGTTCTTCATATTGCCAATTTTTTTATTTTCTGTTTGAGCTACATTTTTCTATCAATTCACAGAGAGTACAGTACAGGTTAGTCATACATTCATAACTTGATAATACTAACCAAAGTAATCCATTTACACAGTTCTGAGGAGGAGGATGATTTTAACAGGCAATTTTATTGAAAAGGGCATCATCCTTACCAAAGATATTACTCACAGCAAGAGTAATAGGAAAAAGAATATCCTCTTCCAACATATGAAAGACCATACCACTTAGTTAAAATAGTAATTTCTAACCCAGTAGTTTAAGGAAGTACATATATATATATTTGAACTCTGCAGGGCTTCAAAGACTAGACTGTGAAATGGAAAAAATGAGGATATCACATTTATCACTCTTATTTTGCAGTAAGTGGAAGATATCTTACTTTATTATTCCTGCTGAAGACAGAGCAAAGAGAAAATTCTTCACAGATACCTTGAGAGAACTTGCATGAAGTAGCTACCACACCACAAACACACATCCCTGTTTTATGGTAGCCTATCCAGGTAGCCATGCCATCTGGCACCCAAAAAGCCACTATAAAGCAAACCAGCTACTTGAGAAGCAGTCATGCAGGTCCCTGAGGTAAAGAACTGACTGAAAAAGCTCAATTGTAAATAAAACACAAGGAACTGCCTGCTGCTGACTGCCTCTACAGTAATCTGAAAAATTATTCACATATTTTTTCTGAATAAACTGTATCGTATTAAAGAACCAAATCAAACAAACCAAAGAAAACAAACAAGCCAAACAAACTGAGACATTTCTCTCTTTGAAGAAACCAGTGGAACAATTGTACTTACACTAGGTGGCCCTGAAAGGGCTGAATATGCCTTGAGAGGGAATATACCTGGTCTCCCAATGGAAAACAAGGGCACTCAGATCTTGGCTGGTCAGACCCTCCATAGTTATCTTCTATAGATACATAGTAAGCACATATTTTTAATCATCAATGAGACATGTAAAGCACATTTTAAATCCCACTGATTCCAAGTAAATTCAAGGGTGCACTTAAACCTATATTTAAGATGCTCTGGTAACAAATTTAGATTAAAGAAATAAAACACTGTCTATGTGAAATGAAACAGTTTTTGTCTCCTTTGCAGCAGACCATAATACACTGCTTCATAGTTAGTTAGCCCTGCACATTCTTAAAAATTTACAGTGCAGTATGTAGAAAATAAATTTAGAAGTAGGTGGTATATTGCTGCATGGTCTGCAGAGCTTATATTACCAACCAGCATAAACCATAACTGGACGAATAACAAGATTTATACTTGGTCAAATGAAAAACAGAAACATGATATACGAAAGTGGTCATAGTCTAGTATTTCTTATGGATTAATCCCAGTAAGACTCCTGAGACATACTTGTTATTCTTTTAGTATTATCTATACAGTTTATATTAACAAATTTCCGCATACAGATTGAAATACTAATTCTGCGCTGAAGCAATCAATTTGCAAATTGTGCTATTGCAACTATTCAGGAAAGTCACTTTTTTCACTTCTTGACAGAGTAACTTGAATGTTGTAAACAAGATCAGTAATTCACTTTCAAGATTAAGTTTCAGATGATTGGCTGTTAATACAACAAAAAAGCCACTTTCAAAAATCATTACCAACTTCATTAATGCTTTCTGAATATTAACTGCACACAAATTCCGATCAGCAAATCACCCTGCCTTTCTCTTTTAAAGGTTTAGTTTTATATTTTTGAATACACTACAGCCAAAGGCAACAAAACTTCTTTTTGGAAATTTTATCTATTCTGCTTCTTCATTGCTGCCTTCTCAAAGGGATGCTTTCTGCACAGCAAATTAGAAGTACGTATTGAGCACGGTGACCTTTATATTTTGATTTCAACAAGGTCAACATTGCTAAGAAGCCAGTTTTGCCTTAAAGGCAAAAATCTCTCCAAGAACCCAAATCGGATCTTTTAAATGTAATTGAACTATAACAATTCATTTCCACAGGCTTATGAAAAAGAAAGTCTTCTGAATTTGCAACCAATTTTATAGTATTTGGCCACTCACAATGGATGCAGTCAGAGAAGCTGGACCATTACTTTTTGAATTTCATACACTGCTAACTCAGACAAAAGTTATGTGAAGAGAGACAGGCAACAAGGAGCCCCCTGTTAAGAACAAGCACAGCATAGTCAAAACACATCAGAAAGTGAGAAGGCAGAGAATGTGAGAGAAACCAAGATTCCACTCCTGGGATCACCAACCAGCTGTGCACAGGAGGTGTCTTTCTCTGTTGGTGCCTCCTTTAGTCAGCACAGCACAGCTGACACAGCTGACTCCCTCCCAGGGTCTGCACTTTGGAATCACCCCTGGGTAGCTCACAGAGGGATGGAGCCCCTGCCTATATCAGAAAATTACATTATTTCACCAGTGAGATGCTGCTGCAGTTTATCCTTGTGGATGTGTGTAGCTAAGCTGTCAGCAGTACTGCTTCCAGTTAAAACTGTTGTAACAATCATCAGCTGAAAAAATGTTATTTCTTGTCATAGTTGATGGACCTGTTTCTTCTTTACCTTTGTACTGTATGTCATACCTCTGTTAGTGTAACAGCCACTGAGTATAACACAGTATCAAAGCAAAACCTTAACATCAACCCTTACAATTTATTAGTAGGGAAGACCTTACATTTAATGTGCATGGATAAATAGCTACAGGTTGGGTGAGGCAGGAGAAAATGAAGCATTTATGTTTGCTAGGCATCATTAATATCCATTCCTGTTCACAGTCACATTTTGGAAAATACTGCATGGAATGATTGTTCCTATACATTCACTAGATCATCTTGCCAGACAGAAACTTATTTCACAGGGTAGGAAATGAAAGCGTGTATTACCGATTTCCCCTTCCCCCCCCCCTTCTAAGGTTGCTTCATTACAGCTTTTCCTAAATTTCCTCTTCCTATCACACTGTACAGCTAACTCTATGAATAATTTAATTGAGCTACTCTATCAGCCCACTGCAGTTGATGAAGGCTTGATTTTCTCAACATTTTTGCTTTCATCCTGATTTTTTTTGTAACCTAACCTGAGGGTGTGATGACCAAGCATTTCCATTTTCACTTTCTCCTCTGCAGCTCCGGAGACAGAAATAAAATGGAGAGGGGGCAGAATAGGAAGGGGGAGGGATGCCTTCTGCTAAAGGTAGAAAACACACCAGACAACCACCATCAAAACTTCATGCATGACAATCTGGTAAGTGAATCCTCAGAGAATTTTAACTATACACATCCCTTCACAGGTAAAAGCAAAATCCTCCACAACAAGAGGATGAGGCAGTGAAAGCCACCTTAAAAATACTCCAGAATGAATGGATGTCATGGGAAGGAGGAGGCGAGAAAGAAAAGAGGTGGTATCTCTTTCACTGTGAATAATCCTCGGTAGTTTTATAATCACCAGTTCTTTTTTTTTTCCAGCTAGCAACATTAGTGTCTATGAAAGTAAAAAAGCAGGAAAATTGCACCATCCTTTCTTGATATCAATATGTTCCTTACTCAGCACAAAGCAACAAGCTTTTATTATCATTGTTCCTTGTAGTCTTTTATTTTCTACTACTTACACATATTTAAAAATTAGTTCTGTCATCTACATCCTAGTTTCAAAAAAGTCTTAGGGTTACATTATTTACATAAGAAAAAGTCCTAGGGTTATACTATTTACGTATCACCATTGAATATAATTCACATATGAACAATATGATAAGGAACAAAATTTAAAATGACAAAGAACATGCAGTTTAAAACTCTTGTTACTTTCAGTGCCTCTACAAGTGAGGTGTTTAAAGCTAATTCACCAAATTTCAGTGATTTTCCCCTTTTTAATAAAGTTTCACAAAAATCTAAAAGCCACACACCAGGATAAATAGCAATCCATTTCTCAAATTATAGTAAAAACTACGTTATCCCTTTTGATTGAGGTAGGTGGCTGAAGTTTGGACTCTTAGAAGTTGTTTCTGTTAGGAAATGCATTCCAGAATCTGTTGGGGTTCTTTGTGTGTTTTTCCCTTTCTCTTAGAGTATCAACTCAACTTGCAGCTGAGCTGACCTAACTGTTTGCTGTCACTGAAAAGGCATTCCCATTCCACTCTTTCCAAATTCAAACTTCAACTTTCTCCTCCCCTTGCTCTCTGGTAAGTTCTGTTCCCCACCCTTTGTATTGGCTCTGTCGCATGTCAAATACCTTCCACAAGCTGATTCAGCTCACTAAATTGCTAGTGTTATTCAATCATTTCAGTAATCAATTTTTCTGCCATTTTAATGATTTAAATCAGTTGACCCAACAGTGATGAAAACCAGAGATAATAGGCAAAGGCAGTTCACAGCAGGCCATAAGGAGGCCTTGCAGGGTCATGCAGAAAATGTTTTTTCTTGGCAGCTTCTCAGCAGCATTCCTCTATTCAGTGGCCCCTGTTTACTGGATAATGCATCAACACCAAAACTTTGCCAATCTTCTGCAACTACACTCTGCCCACAACAAAATACTTCTGATCAATAACTGTGACAGATACCTCTAATTCAGCATATGGCTACCGTCGTTTCACTTATTTTATACCTGAAGAACCTGAAAGAAATACATTTTCGTGAACGGTGACCTACATGTTACAACACCTGATCCCTACTAAAACAACAAATACATGAAAGTAATGTCTGTATTTAAGGTTGCAATGCAACAGAAAGTCCTTGAGAGAAACACGTGGCTAAGAAAAAGGGATAATTCTTCTTTCTGTTTTAAAATACTACTGAATAAGCAGTGTTTTCTGGGAAAAATAAAATGAACACAGCAGCAAGAAAAATAAAAGCACACACTACTGGCACACATAAGTCGCTAATACAGCCAATACCTTTCCAGATATCCAGAATCTCTGGGAACGGGCATCCTTTGTTTGCAAGAGAGGTACACAAGGAAACATCCCTTGCGCTAGGTTTTCCCTGAATTCCCCACAAGGGACAAAACTCACCCACTGAACTTTTATGGAATTTACAGCCATTCATGTGTTACCCTAGAAAACATACAAGGAGAGGGTTGGCACGCTTGCTTGCTTCTTCTGGAACTTCTAGCCAAGTCGAGCTGTTAAAGCGATGGTGATGCGACCCATCTTTTCCGAATTCTCAAGCGATACTCGTGAGAGAAGACCAAGTGAAGAGGCCTCTTTGAGAGGGTGACCACCCTGTCCTCCCCAAAAGGCACATCTTTCCCCTGAGCCGCACTTACTTCTCTCGGGTGCGAGGTGCTTCCTTCAGGGCTGGGGCTGCCCGGGGAGCAAGCGGCACAGCGCAGCCCCTGCCCACGGCAACACCTCGCACAGGGGAGCGGCACTGGAGGAGCCGGGCCGAGAGCTGCTCGCTGCTCGGCCGGGGCGGCTGCGGGAGGCGGCTGAGGGGAGGCGGCTGAGGGGAAGAAGCTGAGGAGAGAGCCTGCGGGAGGCGGCTGAGGGGAGCGGCTGCGGGAGGAGGCTGAGCGGCTGCGGGGAGCGGCTGAGGGGCGCGGCCGCAGCGCCGGTGCCCCCG
>VZRL01004264.1:715306-795243 GCA_013397895.1 Origma solitaria | reverse complement strand
GCCCTGCGGGGGGCGAGAGGAAGGGGGCTGGATAATCCCCCCCGCCCCCCGCTGGCGCTCAGCCTCTCTCACTCCNGGCAGCTCCTGCCCTGCCCCCCGCCCCTCATGCCGTAGCCCCCCCCATCCCCGGGAGATGGCGAGGGTGGGGACCGGGAGGAAGCGAGGGACCCTTCCTAAGCGCTGTCGTCTCTCCGCGCCAGGTCCTGCATCCTCAGCGAGGTGTCCACGCGCTCCCGCTCTAAGCTGCCTTCGGGGAAGAACGTCCTCCTGCTGGGTGAGGAAAGCATCCTGATCCCTCTCCCTTCCCCTCTGCACACTGGCTGAGGAAAGCATCCCACTCCTTCTCCCATCCCCGCCGCACACAGGCTGACTGCTGAGCGCTCTCTTGGGCGCCTGGAGCTTCCCTTGTTCAGCGCCCCAAGGGAGGGGGGATGGATGGGTGGCAAGGCGCTGTCTTAACCCTCCCGCTTTCCTCCCTTGCATGGCTTTGCTTCATTTTGGAGATGCAGTGTCCACAGCTGCTTTAGATACGCCCCTCATCGTAGGTACCTCGCCATAATACCCTCACTGTCCTTCCCCCACCCTGGCTCCATAGGTGGAGATGGCTTGGATGGGGAGCTTTTATTGTCTCTCTCCCCCGTGAGCGTTGGCTTCGGGGGCGTGCGGCTCCCGAACTGGAGCCGGCGGTGCCGCTTTGCCGGCGCTTACGGTGTGTCATGCGGACACAAAAACTGCTTCCGTGGCCCGAGCGGCATCAATGACGGTGCTGCCTGCGGGCCGGAGGGCGGGGAGGGCCCGGGGAGGGCCGGACGGGCGCGGGCTCTGCCCTGCCCACTCGCACCCAGCGTGGCGGCACCAGCGGCTGCGCTGCCGCCCCGGGATCTCCACCCAGGAGCTTAGTCCGGGCTGGCCCTCGGCAAGGTGAGAGCTACGGCAGGGGACTTTGGTAGGGCAGTAAGGAGACAGCCAGCTGCAATTCAGTGGTGAGGGAAAGAAGGAAAACGATACGTCAAAATTAAAAGCTCCGTGGAGGAGAGAGAGAAATGGATGCTCTCGAGTTTGTGTGTATGAATATATTATTGCTGTTATTATTAGCGTGGTGGGTTTTTTGGTTTTTGTTGTTTTGTTTTGGGTTTTTTTCCTGAAAGACTATTAAATGCTATTACTTGTATACAGCATAACGAATCCAAGTGGATGGATTTGTAACTAGCTGCTTCTTCCACTCCATTTGGCAACCTCCGTGTCCCCAGAAAGAACTGTGTTAATATTTCGAAACAGGGTTAAAACTCAGTAAAGATATTCATGTAGATTCTGTGCCCACTACGATTCTGCATAGTCTTGTGGTTTATTCTTTCTTGAGGTTTTCCAAGTTAGGCTTTTTTTCCCCCCGTAATCCTAAAGCAATCACTGTGATCCTTTTCTTCCTGTTTTGATAAGCTGAGTGGTTACTTAAAACTGACTGAGAAGGAGAAGACTGTGCAAGGATGATAGGGTGGTCTTCTGAAGCTCTTACGAGACTTACTACCCTTTAATTTGTTGCTTTGTATGTTATGTAATTAAGTAGGATATTGAAATTGGAAGTTGCAGTGATAGTAAACAAAGGAAAGATTTCATAACGATTGACAGCTTTTTATGCACCACTTTGAACTTAAATTGGATGATTGTCCTTGTTGAAGTTGGAAGATTCTTCTTCAAGCTGTGATCCTTGTCAAGAAGATTACACTGTTTCTCCTCTCTCTTCATAGTCAGGTAATCCTTAGTGCTCAGTAACTGGAGACTGCTTCCGTCAGAGCTAGAAGTGATGTCATAGGTTGTTTCCAAATGCTCATTTAGTTTGTGCTATTCAACCTGTTGTATATAAATTTTCTTTTTTACATCTTACATTTATGTAGAGCTTACAGAATGACTTCATGTAATACCTTTTTTCCTTTACTTGACTGATGCATTTTTTGAAAAATATACAGATTTGTAGAAGAAATTCTACAAATTCTTGCTTAGACTACAAATTCTACTTCTTGCTTAAAAATTGTGTTTTCTAGAAGGCCTTGGTCCAATGGGCAGCAAAAAGCAAACTTGGCATATATTTAGGAAAAAGAACATCAGCTCTGAGGACTGGTCAGTGAGGACCATGGCCATGCTTTTTGTGAGAATACCTAATCTTTGTTGTTGCTGCTCCTGAAGCACACTGGCACAGGAAAAGGAGAGGTCTTCTATATTCTGTATTGAACAGATTCGATATGTAAAATTCTGTCTGTTTGGATTCTTGAGTCATGTGTTTGCAGTTTCTCCATTATCTCACATTTCCTCTGTGTTCAAGCTTTGTTCCTTTAGATAGTTTTGTACTAACTTTTGTTACTAATACAGATCACTTCTTGCCATGATTGTTTTCAATTTCTTTATACTTTCAGTACTTTTAAGCAAAAGGTGTAAAGGTGGCAAACATCTTGATGGTTTTCACTCATTTTGTGGCAGGCAAATATTTACTGTATAAACAATCATATTGGTCCAAACTTGCCAGGTAAAACATGACATATAGTAGCAAATGAGTGCTTATTTTCAATAAAATTGCATTTTAAAAAAAGTCATCCCCTAAACATTTGATATCCCATTGCCCCACCCCGAAAAACCAACCAGAAAAACCCACCATGTAGTGTTCTTTTGTTTGTTAGGACAGGTTTTCTGATTTGCCTGCAGCATTTATATTTATCAAACAGTGCATATAGTTGTATGCCTAGTTGTTCTGGGAACCTGGCTGTGTCTGGCATGCTAATTCTGCTATTTCAGAATTTATTTTTAACATCTGTGTTAACATGTCACTTTTAAGAATCTGGAAAGCAGTTGGAGTTATCACAGGCATAACTAAAGGAGACTGGAATGCCAATTGTTAATCTCTAGATATTGGCACATAATTTTGTGAGGTGAAGGTTCACATATGTCAGTAATCATTTGCTCAAAATTACCCTGAAATTAATTGACTTACGGTTTTATTTCTCCAAAGTTGTTTCACTTGCAGACATTTTTAAAATTACTATTTTTCGTTAAAGTTTAAACTGATTGGCACCACATGTGGCATGAAAGCTTCTCATCTTTCTGTTCTTGTATGAACAAATAATAAAAGTGCAAGCTTGTCTAAACTTTACTGTAAGTCACTTATGCTCTGATTCCTAAGCAATTCTGTCGTAGTGGCTATAGCTACTTTGTTTGGCAAACTCTACTAGCAGAAAATGTAAGATATCCATGCCTTCTTTAGGAAATTGTGTGCTCTCATTTTCAGTTCTAGCTACTTTTTGCAGATAGCCAAAGGAGTGTGTTTTTGTTGCACTTGCTTCATATTTTTCTTTTTTTTTTTCCTCCTGGACTGTCTCTTTTGCTCACTTGTGTAATAAAGGTAGTTGATCCCAAGAGATGGTTTTTGTGATGAGAAAACTGGTGCTTGTAACTGGAAGCTCTCTTGTTTATTCCCTTTCTGATATATCAGTGAGTGGAGTAGAGGAGAGCAGCTGACAACTCAACACTGCAGATTATGGATGGAATTCGTAGTGCTGTAGAATGTGTGAAGGCTTGGATTCAGAGACCCGAACTAATCATTTATCCAGTAAACTGCAGCATGCATTCAGGCAGTAATGTTCAAAGTCATTCCAGGATACACCGGAAAACAGGCTCCCAGCTGGCAAGTGAATTGAATAGTTGTTTTCTATCTGGCTTTGTATTTCATACATTCCTGTGTCTCTGAAGCACAGCAATATTCTTTGCCTACAATTGTAACAATTTCAAACCATCCAGTGACACTGGTACGCCTGACTCTCTGTATCTGTATTGCACACTTATGCTTCTACTGAATCACTAGAGGGTTTGGGGTTTTTATGCATTTTACTCCACTTGATGATAAAAGCTTTGAGTTTAATGGACAGTCAAAATTCAGCTGCCTCGTGGCCACATTTTCTCTTTACCCCAGACATCTCACTTCCCAGGGCCAGGCCTGTTTGTTTGAATCTTGGAGTTGTCTTCCTGTCCAGTGGCTGTAAGGATGCTTGGGAAGAAGTTTCCACAATCCATGGCTAATTTACAGGTACACTTTTATGTGTGTACGTGTACCATTTTCTGCAATAACAGCTATTCCCAATATGTCTTCAAGAGCAGGTTTAGCTTGCTACTTTCTTCTAGTGGACCAATGGAATGTAAAGAACTTGAAAATTAAGTTTTGATATAGCAAATTTTCATGAGTATATAAAATCTGCTTACTTAAATTTGTACTCAACACTATAAAAATTAGTTCTCCATTTTATTTTTTCCTGATCAGATAGCTGACCGCTTCCCTGAGATGATTTAATCATTGAAACTGATAAAATATTGCTTGCTCATACTGTCCATATTATTAATCTCAAATATTTTAAATTCACTAGTACTGCAGAAGTTAAGTCAGAGAGCTTCTTTTTGTCCTCTTCTTGCAATGAATTCACCTTCTGCAGGCAATGAAAGCCTTCCAAATGTAGTCAAATTGCGTTTAGGTCAGCAGAGTTATGCTTCTAAAGTGTCAATTGTTTTGATGGGGCATTGACCTAGATAAAATTCTAATTGCTTATTTTGTAGCTACATTTTTTTAAGAGTTAAGTAGTACTTCTTTGTAGTGCCCTTCCTGCTATAATACGCTTCCAAAAATCCAGAATTACATGGATGCTGTGTAGTAGCAATCACTTAGAACACCGTGGAAAATTCTGAAACTCTTGCATTGCATTTATTTAAGTTTGTCTCTTCATTGTCAAAGGTGCTGCTGGTTACTGGATCTATCTCAGAAATAGCTCCAAAGGTGAAGAACAGTGAAAGGAATTGTGCTTCTATGTTCTCCAGGCGGGTTAGTAGTGGGAGTACCAATAAAGGTGTCCCGTGGGTAGTAACATGGGATTATTCTATTTTGGTAGTGAACCTGGATAAAATACACTAGACAAGTTCCTGCCATGTTAAAGGAGAAGGATTGAATTAGGAATGGATGCTGTTCATATTCACTGTAGAATTCTCTGCAATATTTGTGTTTCTCTAACTGTGAGTCTCTCCAAGCACAGGTAACACTTACTGCTGTACCTGTTTCCACAGTCAGGTTGTATATTCTTGTGGTGCAGAACATGGCAAAACACTTGCTGGAAGAGTTGTCTACAATCTCCTTTCTGTCATGTTGAAAGGCAGAAGTGCAATTAAGGTGCCCCTCAGAAAAATTATTTAATTTTTCAGTGCCACAAATATGCCAAGTGAATTGTATGTGAGGGGAAAGGCTTATCTGGCAGAGTAAAATAAACTTGCAGGAGGAGAAATTTTTTACTCAATGAGTAAATGTAAATTTAGTGACAAGTTATTTGTAGACTTGTTTTGGCCTACTTATTTTGAATGTCCATGTTGGTTTGAGAGATTTTAGAGAAGTATCTCATCAGCATAATTAATTTTGTTCGTTAGCTCTCTGAAAGCAAACTAAATGTGGCTTATTCTGATTATTTTGGTCTTGTTCTGTAAAAGGCATTCTTCAATTAGTATAGAATGTGTAAACAAGCCTCTCTCACTAATAGGCAGCTGTAGAAAAGGCAGTTATTAGCTTGCAACAAGTATTTTATCTTGAAAATAGCTATAGTACATGTGTTTGGTTCTAGTAGGAGGAAGACCATTATGTCTACACCACTGTATCAGGATTCAGGCATGCCACATGGTGGTGTGGAATAGTGATTGCTCTGGGATTCTGGGAAGGCATTTTAGCCCAACTTGATAACTCATGTTTAGGCTTGATGGCTTTGTTCTATCATATTTAAGCAAGGTGGATTTTTTTCTATTAATAAAAATATTCAATATTTTATGTTAGAGATATTAGGTGTTCTGAATGGTTCCACCCAGAAGCTGTCTTTTGCATTGTAAAAAGTATAAAGCTAATTCACAAAAGTATGCTGGGGGTTGTGGGGGGTGCAGAAGATGTTAATTAGGACCTAGTTACTTCTAGTTTTGCTTGGCCTTGTTTGAACGTGTTTTTTTAGAGATGAGTTGTAGAATTCCCATATCAAGCTGAATTTTAATTGATGGGTTTAAAATGCAAACAAAAAAGTCCCATCAAGAAACCACTAACATTATAGATTGCAAACAAGTAAGGGCATCCAGGGGTTTTCAATGAGCTGTTGAAAAAAATATCAGAGCCCTGGATTGAAGAGGACCAAGCTACCAACACTGGTGACACAAATGTTCACTTCTTGCTTCTTTGCCTTGACATATTTTAAACACACTGGACACTTTACAATGGAGAAACAATTTAAACAGTCAAAGCTCATGTCTGTCCTGGAGATAACACATTGATTGCTCTGTCATGCACAGATTTCTGTGACAAGTAAGAAATGTCCCATTATAGGACCAGTGAAAATCTACTTCTGCTTTCTTTTTCTAAACTGAAAGAAATGTGGAAATAGCATGAATAGTAAATGTTCTGAGTTTTAAAATGTTTAATTTAAAGTTTGAAGAAGTTCCGTAGTAGAGAACCTAAGTCCTCTCTAATGTGATAGTTTATGGCTGAACAGTTGATGTAGCAAGATGTAGTTAAGTGCCTGCTTGCCTGCACTCACAGAAGGAGATTGATTCGCCTCATTGCCCGCCCTTCCTGTCTGGGGGTGACCATTCTGCTAAATTCTGTATTGTGGAAGATCATTTAGTGAATCTTGATTTTCTGCTCAGTAAACATGCTCTTTGCCTGGAGTAGTGAGAAGGGAGGAGGCTGGGAAGGGTTTGTGTTGTTACAGTTTACTATACTTTTGAGGACATCAACAGGAAGGATGTTGTCAAAAGCTGTTTTGTGGACAGAGTAGTACCTTGGACAGAGGAGCTTTCGCAACCCAAATTCAAGCTCATCAGAGGAGTGAAGTAGTAGCAGTGTGCAGATAAAAATGCGACAGCGTTTGTTTAGTTGAGTATAAGACTTTCAATTTTGTTAACAAGACAGTGAAATACCGTGTATAAGCAGATTGGTTTGGCTTTGTTTCAACTGCTTCCTAGCCTGACTTTTGTGCAGAATTAAATCTCTTGTTTCTCTTTTACTTGTGTTCAGCTTTGGTGCATAGCACTGCTTGCTAGAAGCATCACTTCTGTTTCCTCACTGTTGTATTAATGTGTAAGTGCATTGGTATAATTTTAGTTCTTTAGTATTTACTGTGCAAAAGGAGGCCTTTTAATCTTACTTGCAAAAGAAGAATGCAAAATCAACCTGAATTTTATTTTATCTTGAAATTCTAAATAAAAAAATCTGTGTCAGAAATGTTTTGCTCTGTGAGCTTGTATATGAAAGTAAATTGTTAATTTAATTATCCCACAGTTAGAAACAAAGAAGAAGCTACAGGATTTTCCATCTTAAAATTCTGAAATGAAGTAGAGGATGATGATAATTCTTTTGGAAGGTGCATAAGGCTCTGTTTTATATATTGCTTCAGTAGCACTTGAAAAAAAGTTCCCTTTCATAATATTAATACGCAGTGATGTTTGAGCCTAGGAAATATACAATTTTCCTTTTGTCTGAAACTAAGCAGCATTACTTTTTCATACACTTTGGAGATATCCAGAGACAACAAAAAAAGATAAATATGCTTGAATGTGTTACGGTTTCTAATTTCAAAAGCCATATAGTATATGTGTATATATGTATTGTTACTGAAGTTTTTTCAAAACACATGTACTTTTATATACGTCCCAGGTAGTACTTAATGCTAATTGTATTAATATGTTGTGCATTATCCATCAAACCTCAAACAGTTAATAGACTTTAATTTCCTCACAAATATTTCCCTCTCCCCTGAGGGAGAGAGAAGGTTCTGTATATACTAAAGGCATTACAATAAAATGTTTGAGTTTTGAAAAGTCTTAAAAGTTAACATTACGTGTACTTAGAATTAATTTGAGAACAAAATTTTTAATAACTGCTTAGGAGTTTTAGATAAACACTAGTTTAAGATTGTTTTGTATTTTCATATTCTTGATGAAGAATAGCAACAAAGCAAAATTCTACTACTGCTCTTTCCTAGCATGACTCAGTATATTCAGAGTGTGTTGACTTTTCAAGTGGTTTTTATTGAAGAATTTAGGTTGGGAAAAATAATATCAAGGATACAAATACATTTACAGTTGTCATGATTTTATAAGGTATATGCAACATTCTACACATAGATAGTAGAAGTAGATGAAACCTCAAGTCTTAGCATGTTGGCTAAGCTGTTGTGGGATTGGACTGGATGACCTTTAAAGGTCCCTTCCAACCGAAACTATTCTGTTATGATTCTATGTTCTTTTGACTACGACAGTTATCTTTTCCTTTTTATGATCAGTTGTTTGGGCAAAAAGGAGGAAGTCCTTGTGTCATAAATCATGGTCCCGTTTTTACTTTCTCACAGCTTTTTAAGTAATGCTGACTCTAAATTGGTTTAACTATGTCAAGAACTCTGGATCTCTTATGGAATAGGGCACATTTGGCTAGGCAGCTATCTTGTGTCCTTGCAAGTCAGTCATCCTGTTTGTAAGCTAGTTGGTTTATGTATTACTAACTTCAGATTTCACTGATGCATCATTCTGGCTTTCTGTAGTGAAAGATGAGCGCTGCTTGCTGCATGCAGTAACTTGTACAGCACACCTATGTATGTCAGTGATCCACCTGCCTGATCCTGATGTTTTGAAATGGATGAATATTTGCTAAGGAGAAGAGAGTAGACAGACTTCTTCATGGAACAGATTCAATTCAAGTAGTTCTGTGATGGAAGGCTGAAATTACTACTGTGTGTGCATGTGTGTCCAGAGGTACTAATTTTACATCAAATCAAGTTGTCTTACACTGTACTGGTAAAATTTCTTTCAGTGTAGGGGAGGAAATAAAATTCCAGCTCTTACTTTGCTCTAAGTTACAGTACAGTAGGTACATTTAACAGTACAGAACTCCAGTTTATTTTAGGCATTTGGAAATATGGGGGTGGAGAGGAAATGACATAACACAACACAGAGCCACAACAAGTAAGGGGCTTGTGGGATGTATATTTCAAGTTTGCTTATATTGCTTAGCATGAGCACTTTCTAACAATAGTTGTGTAGATGTTAGTATCTGTATGTTTTAGTTTAAATTGTTTAGGTGTATCTTTTGTTACGTGTACAACTTCTTTTATATATATATTTTATATATATATATATATAACTGTAGGTATTTTTTTAAACTTGTCATAGCTGCTTTAAAAACTGCTAGATACGCTTCACAGGAGATACTAAACTTTCCCAAGTTGAAGCAAGTTGAAATCTTTATTGTCACCTATGTGAATCAAATTAGTATGCAAGAGAACTTAGCTGGAAGTCAGCTCTTCTGAGAAACTCAGAAAGCTCTTAAGTGCAACCCCTCATTAAAAGGAGTAACATTTTGATTTGTCTTACCTGTTGAGCCTTCTGGTGGCATGAATTAATTGAAACTGCCAATTCAGAAAGGTAAAATAGCGCTATGAATCATACAGACATTGCTGGCAAGATTTAAAGCAGCTTCATAACATGTCAGAGCAGCAGCTAATACGGTCCTCTCTGTTATTTGTAGATGACAATTTGAAGAAGCTTGGATAAGTACAGAGATGAGGGCAGAGGAGGAATTGTAATTCATCTATGGTGATGAAGCTTTGAACTCTTCACTTCTTCATCAGAATTATTTATAATATATTCTTACAAGAAGAGGAAAAGTTTGATATAGGAATAGAAAATAGTACTGCTTTCGAATAGTTTTTTAAAACTAGCTGTAATTGTTTGCTCAAGTACATTTTGATTTCATACAGGAACTCATAAGTGAACCCTTAACTTGTGAAAAAATTAGTGATACAACTGAATTTTTATTTAACTTATCTATACTTAATTAGACTTTAAGCTTCAGTTCTGGTCTTATTTCTCTCTCCTCTCTCTCTCAAAATCTATTTCATTTAAAATAGCCTTTTCATTCCATTGAGTAAAATCCCCTGGACACTTTAGAGTAAGCAGTCTTCTGTTTTCCAGTGTTAGTGAAATATGAAAGTAAAGCTTACCTCTAAATTGAAGAGTTCATGTAGCAATCTTGGGATGATATGCTAAGAAAATTCAAAATCAGTCTATCAAAGCATGATTTTTCTGTTCTTTCCAGTGCTTATAGTTACAGTGGTTTTAATGTAGCCTTAGTGCCATCTAGAAGATCATGGCCAGTTCTCTTTAAAGGGAAAACATAATTATGTTTAGCAATGAAAATCACTGCCCTTGAACTTATGTCTTTGTTATGTGGTTAAAAGCAAGGGTTTAGACTCTCCCTCTGTAGGAAAGATTTGGGAAAAAATGTTCTGTTTGACACAAAATTGATAATGTGCTTCTTAGAGACCTGGGATTAACCTTAATTTTATAAGCTGTGAGTGAGTTTCAAGAATTTTCTAATGTCTGTTACATACTCATTGTTCTGCAAATTAGAGGAAAATAACCAACCGGTGAAACCCTGCTTTGTGTCCAAATTCAGCTTGATTATTCTTTCAAACCAGCAAAACTGCACATGAAGTTTTCCTACTCTGAGACCTATGACTACAAATAAAGTTTTTCAAGAAGGGCCTCTGGCAGTAGTTGAGGCATTTACATTGTGCATTTGCTGTAAGGTTCAGTGGTTATCCGAGCTCCCTTTGGAGGGGAGAGAATAGGAGTGAATGGAACTGGATTGCAGGCTTGTCTCTCTGTGCTGTCCAAATACACACATATGCAATGGGCACACTATTTGCCACTTCTTTTTAAGTTTCTTGACACCTGTAACAGAGAAAGCATTCAAATAAACCAATTCATAAAAGCTGAGGTAACAGATTAGCCTTACTCAGTGTGCTGTTTGATATGAGAGAGTTCTGACTTTTAAGAGGAGCTTACTGTGAATTGAACTCTACTTTAGAAAAACTTCTTTACTACTTTGGTTGTAGTTGAAAGACTGAAATTGTTTCAGGTGTTTAGCTACTCCTTAGCATATCCTTTTAAAGATGGGTATAAGAACCTATTTCAGATAGCACAGTTAGTGGCATAATTGCATTTATCAATAACTAGAAATAAGCTTTGAAGCTGAGACATGCACTTAGAAAAGATGGATGATTTGGGCAAAACCTGCTGTACTTCAAAACTCCAATGAGCTGTCACCCTATTGGGATATGGTTTTCTTCTTGCCCCAGGTGGTTTTTAATATGTAACTGTGATTAAAGACTGTGGTATCTCACTTCTGTCTCTCCAGGTGAAGATGGAGCAGGTAAAACTAGCTTAATAGGAAAAATTCAAGGTATAGAGGAGTACAAAAAAGGAAGAGGAATGGAGTATTTGTATTTAAATGTGCATGACGAAGACCGAGATGGTAAGTCTGTATTTGTAACAATATTTTAAACCAGTTTGAAAGCAATGGTTCAGTAGTGTATATTTGAAATGACAGTAGGATGCTTTTCTTTCTTTATAGTATGCAGGAGTCCAGCTTATGCCAGAAGTGATTTGTATCATAAGGAAGTTTGTCTGTGTAATTTCTTCAGTAGATATCATGAATGACCACATAAGAGGTAGAGGAGGAGAGGAACCTGTCAAAAGAAAAAACTGAAAAGGAAAGACCAGGGAAGCAGACTTAGCTGCAACATTCTGAATAGATGTGTGTTCCTCAGGCCTAGAGGAGAAGGTGCCCAGGCTCATATCTTCCATTTCAATTACCGTGGCAAGTAGATATCCTGAAGCTACAGTGAAACCTTTGTCTTGCTGGCACACAATCTGCAAGACTCCTGTCATGGATTGATGGGTAGGAGCTAAAGGAGATTAAAAAAATAAACAAGAAGACCCAAAAACTTGGGTGACGGTATGGCTAGAAAGTAAAAAGTATGTACCCTGTTTAATATCCCAATACCTGGAGTTGTGGGGTGTGAATAAGGATATACTGAAAGCTTTGGAGAAAAATGGGAACTCTTGTGTATACTATAAAAAAATCCCAAACATGTAGAAATAAAACCAGAAGAAGTCGCCTTTTTTTTTTGTTTTCCTGACATCACCTGCTTTCCTGACATTCCTGTCTGGGTATTGCTCTCAAAGATGACTTGGAACCAGATTTAAGAAGATTGGGAATTTGTTTTAAATGGCTTCCTCCGAACTTCTGTAACAAGTAATAAAAATTTACCTGAAGGGAAAATGTAATTATATTAAGCCAACTACTTTTGAATCAACAGCTCTTCCTTAACTGCACAAGTGTTTGTGAATTTGTAGTATTGTGATATTTTTGGGGAGAAAAAATGGTGGGATGGTCTGTTTGTATGGTGATTGTCCTTTTGCAAACTGGAAGAGTAGCTCTCTGTTAAGCCCATCTCAATCATTAAACACTTGCAGTTCTTCAGTTATTTTGAGTGGCCAAGGTACATTGTATACTCTTAAGAGTTATCTAGGCATGTCACATGGAGTTTTGAAGGGGAGATGGCAGTCCTTGAGAGCAGAGCAGGCCAAGGGCCACGAAAAGGTGGCTGAATTCACGCAGTTCTGCTCTTCTAAGTTGCATCTTGAAGAAAAAGTTTTCCCCTCTCAAAAATGGCGAACAACTATTTTGGAAATGTTGAATGCTTTCTCTGGATCCTCCCTTTCAGATAATGTATTTAAGATCTTTAGTTATCAGCCATTAAATATCAGGGCTTGAAAGAGGAGGAGCTTGTCTCCCCAGAAGCTGCAGTTTGCTGTGTCGTTATGTATGTTCAATTGACTGATAAAACATCACCTGCTTTCTTCCTTGTATTTTACACGTCCAAAGAACATTCAATAGCCATTATGGAGTGGTGTGTTTCAAGTAAATCTCATTAAATGTTTTTCTTTTTTTTTTTGTAGACCAAACAAGATGTAATGTATGGATTTTGGATGGTGACCTGTATCACAAAGGTCTACTTAAATTTGCAATGGAGGCAAACTCTCTAAAGGACACTCTAGTTATGTTGGTAGTAGACATGTCTAGACCTTGGACTGCACTGGATTCTTTACAAAAATGGGCAAGTGTTGTAAGAGAACATATTGACAAGTTAAAAATTCCTCCTGAAGAAATGAAAGAAATGGAACAAAAGTGTGAGTATTCTGCAAATACATGGGAATCCATTTAAATATGCTTAATGCTTTCTGCACCATTTAATCTCTCCATTGCAGTCTTTTTCATTCTTTGGAAGTGTTATTTAAAATTAGAACTTACCAAGCAAGTTGAGCTTCAGATAAGTCTCAAGTAGCCAAATGAACAGTACTAGTACTTCTTTCTAACAGAATAACAATGTAGGGGGAAAAAACTTTCAGAATGAACACAGCTGAAATTGCAGTCTTGCTTTTTATATATTTTTCTAGATAAGATTGACCAGGAAGAAAAAAAAACCTGAAAAAAATCTAAGCATTCAATTTTTTATTTGTTTTAAGGCAGATCACTACATCAGCTTCTTAGCTATTCCTGTAGCTAGCCAGTTAGAGAATCTGGAACCTGTTCTGTGCCTGCCAAAATTGTAAATGTTGAGATGAATCACGGCAGCATGGCCATGTCTGGGCCCTTTACATTTGAAGAGTTTTATCGTAATTATTATTGATATTAACGCAGCTATGTGTTTGTTGCTCTGTCAGTGTCTTGTCTTTTTAGTTTTAAACATGCAGAAAAACCCAAGATTTTGCACGATTTCTTAAACTGTCTGAACTCACATTATAGCTCCATATTACTTTTGAGCAGCCGTTTGTATTTCCCTTAGGGTAGTAAAGTGTGATGCTTTCCCATTCATCTCTCAGTGAATTACTACAAGGAAGAGCATTTGAGAAAGCTGTATGTTGAGATCAAATAGCATGATTAAACTTTCCCTTTAAGTCTGAAGTGGCACTCTAACTGGTACATTCTTAAGCAATGAGTGCTTATGCTAATCTAGAAATGTAGGTTGTAGCTGTGCTGTGATGAAGTGGAATGTGAGGTGAGAGTTGTAGATACTTTGGAATGAGACGAGGGGAATATTAGTTGTTTTGTTTGTCCCTGTAAGAGAGAGATTCTTCTAAGGGAAGTATCCTTGGGAATCATCTTCCACAAGAACTTGTTTAGGAGGGAGGAGATGAGCTCTCTTCGATATGTTTTTTGGTTTGGTTTTGGAAGCTAGTGCGTGTGTATTAAACATCTCCTCAAACACTTTCAGGGTAGGATTTTGCTGGATGAAAGTATGGGTACAGTATCTATGTTATCAAAGGTGTGTAGCTGATAGTTTTTCTTCTTTACTGACTGAGTGAACAGAAAAATGAAACTCTACAAAATCCAGAAAAAGTAAGCAATGAAATGAGTCAAGAAAATAACTACTCCATTTAGTTTTGTCTGTTTTGGTTTTTTTATCATCTGGTCTAATTCTTACAGGTATAAGTAGTCTGAACATTGAGTATAACAGAGGCCCTGGACACAATTCAGATGTGACTGGAAGCTGGTTTTTGTTTTGATCCTGTTGTGATGTGACTTCATGCATTGCTAGGCGGGCAGGAGCTTGACACTGCCAGAAGGAGGAGGGAATGTTTTTTGCCTGACTTTTGGCTATGGGGTTCTACTTGATTCTTGTGTCAGGCTCAGTGCTTCTGAGAGCTGATTTAACTCGCTACCAGGACTGAAATCTACTGAGGCTTTGTGTGTAGTTTTCTAGAGGTGTGCTGCTGTGTTTGTCTGTAGTTCTAGCAGCTTAACTCCACTCAAAGACAGACCCTGGGAGGACTAGAACTGGTACAGAAAGGCATTTGGGGATACGTAGCAGATGTGTGTGAAGGGTTGAAATAGCTCTTCTTTTCACTGAATTAATCTGTGTTTAATGAAATTGTGTTTCTAAGGAAGACCTAGATAGTATTCCACAGCTTTGGAGCTGTGATATACTAAATCAATCCTCCTTTTTACCACTTCCCCTACTTATATAAATATTAGTATGTTATGATCATACAGTGGGAATTTTAGGAATCCACTAGTGGATTTATGCAATTATCCCAGAACAGACAGGATACTGTACAGGAAAGACACTGTGGAGTGACTGGCATATCATGGTGAGAACTCTGGGTTTCAAACACATTCAGTTAATTTGGGAGGTTCTCAGAAGCTCTTTGGACCAGAATTGAAGTGGTAGCATTCCCTGAATTAGAGCTTGACTTGGCAGTTTGAGATAACCTGTGCATATGCTTTTTATTATTGTGAACTCCAAGATCTGCAGAAAAATTGAATAATCTTGACCTAATATAGCTTTTCCTCTGGGGTGTTGAAACAAATCTTGCTCTGTTAATTGCACAGATGCTTTTCTAGGTATGAACTCAGAAGGCTTCAGTCAGTTTAGTGAAGGTAGCAGTGGATTAACACAGAAGTGAGGATGTTCTGAGCTAGTTCACTGCCTCTATGCATGATGCAGCTGAGCTGCCTTGCTGCCTGACTTTGTTTGCTGAATCTGGATGTGCTACTCGTGGAATAGTAGGCAGCAGTTTGGTTTGGTAGAGCCTTGTTTTTGCTGTGTGGAACAGGATATGCGATGTGAAAGGTACAGACATTTTATGCCTCACATTGCATCCCTGGCTGTAGGAATAGTAAGTGACCCTCTAATCAGAGGCTTGGGCGTGTGCAGCAGAACATGACAAGGACTTGCAACAAGAATTAGAAAAAGAAAGAATGTAACTTACCCTGCTTGCTACATGTTAAAGTAATAGCGATAATTTTAAAGCGTACCAAATGTTTAATATGCTATTAACTATTCTAAAGCTGGTCAATAAGTAGTGTTTGTGTATTATTTTTTGTTTATTGCTACTATTGACTCACAGTACAGAGAGTGAAGTGTGGACAAAGGGTCTGTAGGTAAAACCTGGTATACAGTGGCAGCTAAGCAGTTTGTGTAAGGTTTAATTCTGTTTATTCTGACAAACTGTTCCATTAACTTTGGCAAGAGGAATGGAAGGAAACTTACATCCTTTAGGAAACAGATCAAACAGCAATTGTTAGAACTGCTTAGTGGTTCCACAATGATAAAAATGGTTTTGTGTTGTCCTTATGGACAGTTTTGTCTGATCATATTCTTCTGGCTGCTGATCCAGCAGATCTCAGACTTGCTAGTTCTCCCTTGTGCTGCACAGAGCCAACAGCTAGTCAGGACTAGGTGCATGCTCCATTTTTTCAACACCAAGATGCAGAAGTACTATACAATCAATAATGCTAGAGATCAATGGCAGTGGAAATCATTGTTGAAATAATAAAGTAGCTGATGTTTTAATGTAACTTTTTTTACTTTCAGTGGTAAGAGACTTCCAGGAATATATAGAACCAGGCGAGGATTTTCCAGCTTCTCCACAGAGAAGAAATACTTCATTACAGGAAGACAAAGATGACAGTGTGATTTTACCCCTGGGTGCAGATACACTAACATGTAACTTAGGCATTCCAGTAGTAGTAGTTTGTACAAAGGTTTGTTTCACCTTTTAGGTTTTTTGCATATTTTATTTAAGTAACTCTGTCAATTGTGGATTGGGGTGGGAAGCACATGGTTATTAAGTTACTCTGAATTACCTTACTTAAGAGCTCTTTAAAAGTGTTAAATATTGAAGGTTATCTTCTGGAACCTCTTATTTAATCCTATTTTGGAATTAGCTTTTCCTTTAGTTCTCCCAGTTTTCAAGGAATTAAGGAATACCTCAGACCTTGTTTTGCTCACAGAAATGAGCTAGTCAATAAGCAACTAGAATTTCCCTTGATTTCCACAGTCCTCCATATTCTGAAAGTAGTGGTTTAAGTTTTTTTCATATTGCTGCTATTTTTCTCAAGACAAATTTATTTGAGAGTTGTAGTTAGTGAAGTGCAACACTATTAACTTTCCTCAGTTCTTAGGGTGTTTATGTGATCTGTTTTGCTTTCTGTTAAATATGTAACCATATTCTAAATGTAAAGAAAACAATGGTGTGGTTCTCCTATGGCTATTTTTTATCTGGTTTTGTTATTTTTTTCTCCCCGGCTCCTCGGTTCTCATTGACATTAAGCATACTGCATCTGCAGCCTCTGCTGGCCCCCAGGGAAGGCATAAACCTTTTGATGCATATGCTGTTCCTTCTCTGGAAGGCTAACCCTCTCATTTGAGCAGCACCTTTTTTTCCCACCTGCTAGTTTTCTGTTATTCTCCCTACCCCTACCCTTTTTTTCTGCTTCTGCTTCCACATTCCTTGCTTTTGCTTCCCTCTGCAAAGAGCTAGTTAGTAACTGGATTAAAATCTAGTTAATGTGGTCTTTTAATACCACAGTGTGCAAAAAAGCATTGGGTAAAAAATGGTGATATCATTTAATGGTAAGTTTTCAAGAGAGACTTTGAGTTACTGCATTGGAGTGGGGAGGGAAAGTGAATGAAAAATTCCAGTCATTTGAAGTCTCTAGTTAGTGCTGACCCTAGTACATGTGCATCCAGTTATATACTATTAACACCAAAAAGGTTCAATTGTGCTTCTAAACTATCTTAGCAGGTTTTTGTTTTACTTGTACTACCCCACTCCACTCCAGCTCCCTTTCCCCTTGTAAATTGGATGTGTAGCAGCACTGCTATTTTAGCAGATGACTGAAAGCAGTGTATTAATTTTGTATTTATTTTGACAGTGTGATGCCATCAGTGTTCTGGAAAAAGAGCATGACTACAGAGATGAACACTTCGACTTCATTCAGTCACATATCAGACGGTTTTGCTTACAATGTATCCTTTAAAGCATCATAAAGATGATATAATGTCTCAATTCAATGTTTAAATTAATTATGACAAGATTTGTGTCTAAACTAAAGTAGGATGCAACTCTTTTACTGTAGCTGGCAGTCTGCTTCAGCTACCCCTATGAGCAATGTTGAATTAAACTTTTCTGTTTTCTTTTATTTTTTTATAGAACTACAAGTGTTTCTAGCATGTCCCCTTACTCTGAATTTCTTTATTGCATCTATTTCCATATTTAGAAGTCAGTTCACAGAACAGCACATCTTAGCTGACAAACTCCCTAAAATAACAAGATAATTCATTTAACTATGATCTTGCTCCAGATGCACGTAAGGCATGTTATTCATTTTGTCCCAAATATGCAGTCTCCTCCATGTTCAGTAATTCCACAGGATGAGGTTGAGGGAAGGAAAGAAGTGTGAATTGCTGTAGGCAAAGTCCACTGACTTTTCTTGTATTGGTACAGAGACAATGCACAGAAGCTGCTGCTGTGCTATTATTATTTTTAAACTTCATTTTTGTAGAAGAAGTGTATAAAATACTGTCTAGTGTCGTTTAGTCAGCTAGACATGCTGAGATCTAGATTTTAGATGCCAGTAACATGCCTGCATTGTGTCATCATTTGTACTGTAGTAAAGGGAAGTTTAAATGCTATTGGAGGGATAGCAGGTGACAGATGGAAAAATTAGTTCAAGAGCCAGAGACCTCAGTTGAAATGGCACTTTCTTCAAAGGGCTTCCAACGCCTTATTTTTTCAAAATGGAATTATGGGTAATTGTAATAACTCTGGCGTGTGGAGAAAGAGTACAAAGTATTAGCAGGGATTAGCTTCTATGATTGCATATGCCATGTACAACTTGAAATTCCGTTCTAAACTTCACTGAATAGGAATCAGACCCTATTATATAACTTTCTTGAAAGATTTGAGTTCCAGGCATGTGGAAATAAATTAGGGAGTTCGGTATTTTTATGATCCCAAAGTAAAAATTACTCTTTTATTACTCCTGTGCATAAAATGTGTTAATTTGATACTGAACCATGCTGGAATACTAAGCACTCTCTGGGTCTTTTAGTAACTGATATACAGTAGGCTCATTTGCCTTCATTTCCTTTAAAAGCAGTTCACTGTATAATGTAAGAGCTTGTTCCCCTAATTAAAAAACCCAGATGAGAAAGTGGAAGTTCTTTGGCATTTTTGAAGCTCGTAGTGTATATGCTGCCGTGAGTGTATTGCAGGGTGGGATAATGAGAAGATACAAGGATATGTCATGAAAATTTTGGTTCTCTAAAAGCAGAAGACTCTTTAAAGACATCATAGTGAAACTATTGGTAATGGTGGGCCTTGAAAATGAGAAGAGCCTTTACTGTACTTGAAAATTAATAGCTGAGTTTGCCTAGCACAAATGCAGAAAAAAAGATTGATTTAAATTACTTAATAGCTTATTTCAGAATGAAGAGTTGGAAGTTATTTGACCTATTTTGATTTGGTTTTGTATTCCCTTTCAAAATTCTACAAAGTAGACAACCCTTTTTTATAGTTTAAAGGTTACTTTAGTATCTCTTACTAGCCACTGAACTAAGTTTTCTTTAACAAGTTTATTCAGATGGGGCAGCGCTTATTTACACTTCAGTAAAAGAAAACAAAAACATTGATTTAGTGTATAAATATATAGTCCAGAAGTTGTATGGATTTCCTTTCAATGTTCCAGCTGTTGTTGTGGAAAAAGATGCTGTATTTATGTAAGTTATCTTCAGTATTATGTGTGTGACTACAAAATGTATCTGTGCAATACTCAAAAGCGGCATTTAGAGCCTTTTTTGGTTTATGCTTTTAAAGTCCCTTGTACCATTCTCATGAGTTGGAGTTTGGTGAGTGCCAGTGGATGAAGATTACGAACACTCACTGCAGCAAAGGGAAATGTTAAGCCCAGCGATTTTCCTCTTCTCTGCTATGGTGACCCAGTCTCTACGTACTTGTACTGATCACTAACTAGCTTGCACAGGAGAATGGGCGCTGTGGCAGCTTTCCTGCCTTTCAGTTGTGT
Source organism: Origma solitaria (assembly GCA_013397895.1). Taxonomy (NCBI): domain Eukaryota; kingdom Metazoa; phylum Chordata; class Aves; order Passeriformes; family Acanthizidae; genus Origma; species Origma solitaria. Next base: position 775,478 of record VZRL01004264.1, on the reverse strand, counting down.
GCAATTCAGGAGTGCATACAAGAATAGCCTGACATATCAATAGAATTTTAAGCCAAATAATCCTTTCTCTAGTCCTGCAGGTTGGGATAATGACAAGAAGATAGGAATATTGCACGAGAACTTTCAGACACTAAAAGCAGATGACAATTTTGAAGATATCATAACAAAACCACCAGTCAGAAAGGTAAGCTGAGGTGTCTTCGCATTCAACTTCTTTGCTATTTATTTGCCTCTCGGTTTTTTGTCTGTTTCTCTTTTGTTGAGACTATGCTTCCAGCTTATCATAAGTGTGATGTACCATATGGTACATCCTATTTTGTTCTTAAAGTTATTCTTTAGTTAACAAAAAAGATAATTATGCATTTTTGTACTGTATAGGTCTTATTCAGCTTACACTTTTTTTCTTCTGCCACTGTTACATTGTTCAAGACTACAAATACGCTTGTTTTGCTTTCAAGACATTTGGTATTGAAAAGCTTAAATGTGATTTACATGTTTCTGAGGTTGAGTTGGTGTTTTTTAAGAACATTTCATTTTGCACTGAGTTGCTTATAACTTCATAATACCTTCCGGGGTTTTTTGAATATTTAAAATTGGAAATCTTGAGACAGTATAAAGTCAAAAAGAAACATGTTGAAAGAGTTTCTACATATATTCAGTGTGTTTTCACTTGTACTATCTAACAAAAGGCCTTGACAGAAGTACCTGTAAACATATGTGAGATTGTTGAACAAAATGCCAGGAGCAGTGGACTTCCATGCACACAGAAGTTATTGAAGGCTTTTTTCTAACAATGCTAAGATTTTGTGACTGATCTTATGTTCAAGTGTGAATTATTTTAGCAGAGAAAACAAATACTATGCCCTTTCTTTAGGGAAAATATCAAGACATTAAATAGGTATCCAAGGAAAATATAACTGACAATATTTTTTATGCATGCTTATAAACTTCAGGCCTCAGTTATAAGCTTTTATATTGATATTTGCCATGCTTGTTTGGGCAAAATTTTGGATGCGCTTATTTGGAAGGAGAGTGCTTGCGATTTGATGCATAGAACTGTGATCTGAGATGTCTGTGTCCAGGTCCTACACCAGACTAATGTGACGCAGGTGAAGAGTCATGTTTGCCATAGTGCCATATAGGTAACTTTATAGTTACCTATGAAGTCATACTGAGGGGAGGCCTCAATAAATTAACAGAGACATGGGCATGATGCGGAGTGTGTACCTCTGTGAACATTTCTTACTGATCCTGAGACCCCTGAATGTGCCTTGTAACCATTTACTTCATGTCTCTTTTGCTGAACACTTTAATGAACTTTTTAATGGGTCTTTCTACAAATACATCTACAGCTTTATGCCTGACAGGTCAAAGGAGTTAACGATACCCCTATTTCACTTCTAATTAACTTAGCCTAAATGGAATTATGAGGTAGTAGTCTTAAATACGGAAAGCGTGTTATGCAATCATCGTAGTATTTTATACATATACTTCATTATTGAATGTTTTGGTTATATTCACCAGCAGATAAAAAAGAAAATGCCTTTCTTTCTGTCTGTCTCTCTATCTAAATTATGCTCATGTTTTTGCATTGCAGTTTGTTCATGAAAAGGAAATTGTAGCAGAGGATGACCAAGTGTTTCTTATGAAGCAGCAGGTAAGTTTTTGTCTTGAAACAAAAACAAGCAGCAAGAGTTTAATTTAACAACATTCCAAACACAAATTTGGGGTTGTATTCTTAGTCACTGTAATATCTAACACTTCACTTGTATGTTTGTTTTTTTGCAGTCACAGTTGGCGAAACAACCACCTACTGCTGCAGGAAGGCCAGTGGTTAGTAATAAAAATTTTAAATATCATCACATGAAAGTCATTAACTTTTATAGATTTAGAGGATTGCTTTTATCTACACTGTCAAATATTATTTGATCTAATTGTTTTAAACTACATAGTATTTAAAGTCTCATAGTGCTCTAAAATTACAACACTTCACAGGGAGTCACAACACCTTTTATTGACAGCAAGGACTAAATGTCCTGGCTTTTCTTTTCATATGTTAGAATGCATTTATCGTCAGAGGCACTACCGAGTAACATGGATTTTCAATTTTCTCATCAGGATGAAATAAAAATTGTCTCTAGTGCTTTAGTTGCACTAAAGTTTATAGTTTTAAGAACATTCTATGATTGTGAAAAAAATCTGTACACAATCAGCAAAATCTAATTCTATGTCATTGCAGTTGCATGAGATACTGCATTTAAAAAACAAAAGCTTAGAAGCTGTGAGAAATAACAAAATGTTTCATTGCATGTATTCTTACACTTTGGGTTTGCTGGTTTGGTATTTTTGTTTGTTTTGGTTTTTTTTAATAGGATGCCTCACCAAGGGTTCCTGGTGGATCTCCTAGGACACCAAATAGATCTGTAACATCGAATGTTGCCAGCGTTACACCTATCCCTACTGGGTCTAAAAAAATTGATCCAAATATGAAAGGTACCTTTTCTTACGAGGGTACAAATGCAGCTGGGGAAGTAAAATAATTGCTTGGCCTGCTTGCTTTAATATGCTTATTTGGATTGATTAACACAGTAAATCAGTATTTACTTAGAAAATCTGTGGTGGTTTTGTGTTGTGGTTTTTCTTCCCTTCTCCTTGTAGCTGGAGCTACATCTGAAGGAGTCCTGGCTAACTTCTTCAATAGTCTCCTGAGCAAGAAAACTGGTTCTCCTGGTGGCCCTGGTGGTGTTGGTGGCAGTCCAGGAGGAGGTGGCACTGGAGGTGCTGGCAGCAACTTAACACCATCAGCAAAAAAGTCAGGTATGATTAATGACAAAAGATCTACTCAATCTGAATTGAGTGATGGATTGTTCTTGTTAGTATAGTTTATCGGAAGTGTGAACACTGCTATATTTAACTGAATGCTTTAGATAGATACGCTTTTGTATTTTATATGGCTTTTTGCTTTTTTTTCGCAGCAGTTTAGTGTTGCCTTTTTATGGCTTTCAGAGGAGCAAAGAAAAAATTTTCGCATGGTTGTTTAAACATGAATCATGTCTACATGAGTTCCACATTTCTTCCTTTTGTTCCCAATATCCCAATAAAATAGGTTATGTCATAAGCCTCTTTTAATCTTATTCAAATAGGTTGGGACTGAATTTCAAGTTGATTCTTTTTAACAATACTGTCAGTGTTAAAACAGCTTTAAATTTTCTCTCGCTAGTGCTCTAGCTCTGATGTAATGAGCACTTTGAGTTTGATGATAGCCTGTAAAAATACTTACGTGTTTTCTTTTGACAGCTGTTTATATATGAGGTGGTTAATAATTATTATTAATCTAGAAGTGTTTAATAGTGACTGTGCTAAAGGTAGATGCAGGACTATTCTGTCATTTCTTGCTATTCCAATTTAAAGTGTTTCTGTGTTACCCAGACACCTTTCTTCCCTGTTTCCCCAGAGGTTAATAATGTTGCACTTAGGGGAAAGTGCTGTTGTTTCATTGGTATTTCACACTTCCCACTAACATTTTGTGTAGATTAACCCTGAATTTTTTTTCACCTGTGTGCACTTCCCTTTTCTAAGTTCAAAACTCAGTTGGCTAAGCAAAGTTTGAGTGCTTCCTAATGTGCTGTAGGCAAAGTCAGCAGTGCCAGTTTGAACAACATATGGAGATTGTTCAAACAAATGCAGCTGATGCAATAGGACACACAGAGAGCACCCGCTGAAAAATCCTGTGGGGAGTGGCTCGCAGCAGGTTTGAGTGATGCCAAGCAGACAGAGGCAGCACTCTAGAAAAGTGTTCTGTCTGGGGCTGTGGCAGAAACTTTAAGGACAGAATTTAATTATTAAGGAGCAAAACAGTTCTCAGAAATTTCCTCATATGCGACAAATGAAGGGTTAGAGTATAGCCAGTTTGACATTAGAAAGAACTATGTTTTCAGGGAAGTGCCATAAATACAAATAAATTTGGCTTAAATGCAGCCTCTTCATTTGTTGTCTTCTGTTAAGTGATATCTATGGCACTTACTCTTCAAATCTGAAAATTGTCTGTTAGGACACTAGTTTGGTATTTGAGAATTACTTTTCCCTCAGCAGCTGTGTGAAATTCCTCTGTTAATTAGTTGGAACATTAGCTGCTTTGATTCTGATACAGTATTATTTTTCATTAGATGTTTTGAAGAGCAGCATAGTACATCTGGCCAAAGTTACCTTTATGGATAGTTCCTGTTAATTTGCGTCTTCAGAAAGGATGCTGCAACGCTGCTACAACTGCACGTCAGAACATTCCTTTGCAGATGCTAGGCACTTGTCATGGCGTTGGATTCTTAATACTGCATTGCCTGTTCCCATATTGTCTCCTCCGTTCTTGCTGTAGAACATAGTGGGATAGAAGCCTAGACTGAGGAGTAAGAATTAAAAGGGTGGGGGGGAAATGGTGTGTTTTGAGCTCGAATTAGGTTAGAGTGTGGTTGCACAAGTGTTTGTGCCATTCCAGGTTAGGGAGGAGATAAGTGGGTGAGGAGAGAAAGAGATTTGCCATCTGCAGGTCTGTGTGCACCCTTGAGCAGTGGTGTCATTTTTGTGCTGACCAAGTACACAAAACTGACTTCAGTGGATTTGGTGAAACCCCTGGTTTTACATTCAGCATTACTTCAAATACAAATTATACAAAAAATTGTATAGAAGTAGTCATAACTGCTAGTTTTAGTAGTCTTCTGTATTTTGTACTTCAACTCTTCATATACTGGCAGTTAATATATAACTACGGAAGTTGCTTTGAGAAGTCGGAAATACAAAAGGATATGTCTTTTCTCTCTACCATTTCTTTCTGTTTTCATTTGGGTTTAGGCCTTATCCCTTTACTCCACACCCAAAGCGTGCAGTAACAATTATTAGGATTTGTCTGATTTGAGAATTGAAGAGATTATAGGCTTTTCATAAACATGACTGAATGATACACATTTGTTTTGTAGGTCAGAAGCCAGTTTTAACAGATGTTCAGGCAGAATTGGACAGAATTTCACGAAAACCTGAAATGGTCTCTCCTACATCATCTACATCTCCCACAGAAGGTGAAGCATCTTGAAGACACCAAATAAAACCAATTGTTCAGTTTTCTGGGATAATTCAAACTTGCCTCTGCCTCTTCCTTCAGTGACTGGAACTAAAGAACTGAAATATCTTTCAGAACACAAACCATTGATGTCTGTCTTTCTTTCATATGTGTTGCCCAACTTTACAAAAGGGAGCTGTACAGATGGAAAACGGTTATCACATTGTGTAGGAGCACTGCTCACAGTGCAAAAATAGTAAATTAATTTCTTTTTTCTGGGTTTTGTTGAAAAGTCAGTGTAATTCTGTAAAATTGCAAGTATGTCCACTTAAGTGATAGGGGTTGCTTAGAGCAGGAAAACTGATACACACCACAGGCACTTAATTTATATTGATTTCCCAATCTGTTAGGTAAGTTTAATACTATCTTAAATAGATTAACCTCTACATGAGAGAACTACTGCTAGTTTTTGCAAGAGAAAAATAATTGCACAAATCTGTAACAAAAAACTCCAGTTATATTTAACACTTCATTGGGAATATGGTTAAAAAGAAAGTCTGTTTGATCTGCACTGAAATTCACACTGCATTCAAAAACCCATGCAAAAATTCATTCCAGGTATAAGACTAAATTAGTGACCAGGGATTTTTTTTGTTTTTTCCTCTTTGATTAATTTCAGACACTGAATAAAAGATGTATAAAGAAAAAGCAGAGGTTAAATGTACAGAATATCAGTATCCAGATTTGTCTATATATATATGGCTCAGCCTTAATGTCCCCCACTATGTTTCCCACACTACTTATGGTTTAAAATTGGTCATCAAAACTGTAATCAGTTAATAAAGTATTCTCTGCATTCAAATTTAAATAACTTTCATTGAAGCCATGGTGTTCTTGTTCGTTTACAATTAAATCTGATGATGTGGTGTATAACATCTTAAAACACGCTTTTACATTTTTACCTCTCAGTGAATAATGTCACTGGCAGATATTTAAATTTCCTTAACACTTTGTTTCTGGAAGGAAGTGGATAAGTCAGCAGTGTTTGTTCCTAGGAGTGAAACTAGCTTATCTGACTTGGGTGGTTTGTGCTGCAATGTTTTCAAAGCATGCTAGTTAGATCTAAGAATCCTGCTGATGGCTGCAGTGTGTTGTCTAAGTAGTAGCTGACAAAGGTTAGGATTTCACTTAAGCTTTCAGTACGCAAATGTTGAACATCACTTTTTTCTCTGAAATTTGTGGTTACTTTCTACTTACAGCCTCAGAATAGGAAATGTAAAAGGTATATCCTGTTCAAATGATTGCCAAGACACTTTAATGAGTTCAGGTTTTCTAGGTTTTTTGAATCAATAAGTCTTACATTAATTTCTCTGATTAGTTAGAAATCTCTTTATTTTCAACATGGTGGTACTCTTCTTCCCAGTTCCTGCATTCTGTAGTGGGTCTATCAAATTCACAGAATCCCAGAATGGGTCAAGGTAGGAGGGACCTCAGTGGGGTCATGTGGTCCAATCTCCCTGCCTGAGCAGGGCCATCCCAGAGCACATGGCACAGGATTGTGTGCAGACCGTTCTTGAATATCCTCAGTGAGGAAGACTCCATGACCTCTCTGGACAACCTGTTCCAGTGCTTGGTTACCTGCACAGTAAAGAAGTTCTTCCTCAGGTTCAGCTGGAACTTCCTGTTCATCAGTTTCTGGCTGTTGGCTCTTGTCCTATTGCTGGGCACCACCAAGAAGAGCCTGGCTCCATGTTCATGGCACCCCCCCTTTAGATACTGGCAGACATTGATGTGGTCCCCTCTCAGTCATCTCTTTTGGAGGCTGAACAGGCCCAGCTCCCTCAGCCTTTCCTTGTGAGAGAGATGCTTCCATCCCTTAATCATCTTTGTTGCCCTCCACAGGACCTGATCCAGGAGCTCCATGTCTCTCTTGTCCCAAGGAGCCCAGGACTGGACATAGCACTCCACGTGTGGCCTCACTAGGGCTGAGTCGAGGGGAAGGATCACCTCCCTTGACCTGAGTTACCTTCATATTTTCAAAATACCTAAATTTATTTAAAAACAACATATGTTTTGTTGTGCAGTGAACTCCCTCAAGTTAAGCACACTTTTTAAAATAGAAGATTGAATTGTGGACTGACAAGTTTCAGTAGATATTCTTAACTATGTCTTTAACTGCAGTCCTTAAAATTTTGCTTATGGCAACAATTCAGTAAAGGTGACACATGGGGAAATGCAGGACCTGCTGATGAACAGCTATATAGAATAAATGGTCTGGAAATAAAAAATTAGACTTCTAATTATGCATGCATGGCATGCATTGGCATCAGAACAGTCCTGAAGGTTCTGTATATAAACTTGAAACTGAATTTAGAATGTGCTTGAAAGAAAGGATCCTCTGATGATACAAGCAGAACCCATTCTCACTGAGCTGCAGTGGTGTGTGGCATTAGGGTGAAACTTTGGATTTTAGGGCAACATTTTAAATTAGTGGATACTGTCCAGGTTTTTGAAAGACAGCTTTAGCTACTGCAATCTCTAGGTTAGTTCACTTGAGCATCTGTCAAAGCACAAAACCCTTTATGAAGCTGGAAAATTGGTCGCATAATGCATTAATAGCTAGTATACCGGGTGCCCTTATTTGGGGCGGCTGGGACAGGGGAAAATCTTACTAGTGACTCATAATTTCACTTCTTAAAACAGATGTCACTTCTGTGTACTTGAAGCTTCTAAATGTGTTTTTCCCTAAAGCCCCATCACTTTGGAGTTTTTTGGTTGTTTGATTTTTAAATTATAATTTACAAATTATTATTTACAAAAAGACTGTGTCCTACTATTTTTCATTCTACAAGACTAGCCTGCTTCCCTCCTGAAAGTTCTAATTCTCTTAATGCTGCTGTCACTACCTACCTATCTGCAGCCTGCTTGTGTTGTTTGGGTGAAAATACTGAGAATGTTTCTGTGTAACCTGATCTTTTTGGCTTCTTGTTTTCCTCTGATGAGACCAAGATTCCTGGGCTGGTTGCTTTGTCCTCTTGAACTGCAGTGACCCCAAGTACTGCTTTGGTGAGAGTAGACAATTAAGATGGGATTTACCACAACTATCATATCATGAAAAACTAGTCTCGGTGACAAATGGCCCTTTTCACAAAAGGTAGTGCCAGGAAACCCTGCTCCCTGTTCTCCTTCTTTCACCATCAAGTCAGGCACCAACCTAAATAAAGTGGGTAAAACACTGAAGCTAATTTGGCAAGGATATTTTCTTGCTCTAGGCTGGGTGTTAGATTTGGTATAACCCCAACTTTTAAAAGAGTAACAGCACAAATTGCATTAATTTCGCTTCTAATCACTCTTCTGTGCCTTTAGTGCTATTGGGTACAAAATTTCAGACTAGTACATTAGATGCAGAAAGCAAAGAGGTAGTACAAGAACTACAGGGCACAATTTTAATAACAGTACTTTTTAAATACTCTTCAGTATGAACACTGAAAAAATGCTACAATATAAATCAAGTAAATTCCTTAAGACTTTCAGGGCTACTTCTAGGTAGACAAATTGCTGATTAGCCTGAAACGAAACTGTTTCAGGGGAATTTTGTAAATCTTCTCTTCCTCCTTCTCTACCCTGTTCCTGCATCAGTTCTTTTGAGTATACTGGTTCCAATAAAGCTGCTCTGCAAATTTTAAGCTTGAAATTTTTGAATAAATGTCCACTTTATTTCCAGGCAGGTCATATTTTTCAGCTGAAAATTACAATCTCTGAAATGTGCACATGACTTTTAGGTTTTATGGACTAGCTACTATATTGACATTAAATTTTTAGTGTTACTTCTGAAATGCAAGAATTGCATATTGTCTCTTCTTGGGGAGCAAAGAGTTTGCAGCAGGACACCTGCAGCAGTAGAACTGTTGCCTATGAAATCCCTCATGGCTTAATGCTTCTCTGTGCCATGCAGATGCATGCAGAAAACCACTGAGAAGAGTTGGCCTAAGCTTGCATTTGGGAAATGTGGGGATTTCATCTCTAGTGTCATAAGTGATACTTAGTAATAGCTGTTAAAAACGCTAATTCTTCATCGTCAGCTGTTTAAAAATCACACATTTGAGCACATTTAGTACAGTGTCAGAGTGTGTGAAGTTCTGTTGTAATAGTGAGCCCAAAAATACAGCCCCAAGAACTAAAGAAGGTTCAGCAGATGCGACATATTCAAGTCTTCTCTGAGCTCATTGTTGCAGTACTTGGAATATTGCATTTGCTAGCTAATCATCTTGTATTTACTTCATGTAACTCATGGGGATAGTCATGAACAGAAGCTCTTGAGATGCCTGTGAGAGAACATCAAAACGAAGGAGACATGCCTCTGAAAGGCTGTCTTCAGTGGAGCTCCCTGAATTGTGCAGTAACACACACCTCTTCCTCTTCCTCACCCCTCTTCCAATGAAATTAAGTCTGTCTCCTTTGGTGGTTTGGACTTTTAAACTGCTTTCCCATTCCTCTACTTCCTTCTCCCTTGCCTTCTGACGAGAAAAGCAAAAAAACCCATAAGTGCATTGATGAAAGTGGGAAAAGGAGAACATGAATTTGTGAGGCCAGTGCTGCCAGTTCTGAGTGTGAGGGACTCAGGCTTTAGTGTCACGCTGTAACACAGCACACAGAGAGTGCCAAAGAGCCACTGGGGCTCACTTGCTGAAAACTGATGCAGCTGTGGCATGAATCCCTTAGTGCAGTAGCTGGCATTTACTCAACTGCTTCAAGGAGCTCCAGTCACACTCTTAAAAATTATTTCAACACTGGGGGCAAGAAGTGGCAACTGTCATACAGCTATACGTTGTACACTGCAATCTCCCCTAATGAGGGGGTTTTCTCAATTGGTATTGCTTTTTAGTCTCTATGAAGGGTGTCTTGGAGGAGATGTAATGAGGGAGAAAACTAGGTCATTCATCACTAATCTACTTCCACTGATGTCCCACTCTGTGTCTGGCTGACTGGAGATGTTACCACAGCTCAGCATCTAACTGCAGGGTTGCTTCTCTGCCACCATGTCCTGCCTTTAGCTCTGCTCCTGCCGTTCCAGAAGAGGCTGTGGCAGGATAAGAAAGACTTCTCTTTTTGGAAAACTGTTAGGTGTAGCACATAAACAAAAGGAAATTAATAGCTGTAGATCACATCACAGCCAGCAAGGAACCATTATTTGCATTAACAGGAGTTTTATTTATTGTAACTGTTGTTTTGATTCCCTCTTCAAAGGAAAGATACTGTACTTGAAAGCTACTGCTGATAAAAAGGGTGAGGAACACCTGCTGTACCTCTGTGAAGAGAAGCTTTTGGAACTTCATGCTTTGAGTATTTTCAAGATATCAACTTCTATGCTGTTGTCCAGTTTTTATTCCTTCTCTGTCAAATGGCCTTATAGATTCCTAGCTTTGCTGCAGCTCTTATAAATAAATAAATAAATCGACCTCAATAAGTTAGGATTTAAATGGCAAGCTAACCTTTATCATTCATGCATCGTTGATATGTACTTCCTGGAGAGAGCCTGAACAGGAAAAACAACTTAAAGACAGTAGAAACTAGAAAGAGGTTGCCATCTGTTTTATCTTTTGTGGGCTTGTTTTGTGTTTCTGTGACTCCTTGAAAAGCAGCCTGTCCTCAAAACAGTTGTCTTCAGTACTAACATCTGTGTTCGTAATCTACCAATGCTGCATGAAGACATTCTAAAGACTCATAAGGGAACGGCTACAAAATAACCTTAGACACTCCCAAACATCTTAAAAGAGCTGACAATTGCCTCTATCTCAGTTAAGTCCTGTCCTCATCAGACCACAGTGTAGCCTAAACACATGCTTTGTGGCTTTGGAGTTATTCAGCCGGTTGTGAAATATTATCAAGGAAGAAAAGAAAAAGAGAGGGAAATTTCCTTCAGAAGAGAGATACCAGCCTCCACAATGTAATCTTATTTATAATGTACTAGTGTGAAAAAAGGTAGTGAAGGCACTGGGGACTTCTAAACAGAAACAGCAAATGTTCCTGACTACACCTGCCTGCTCAGTCCTGTAGTCTGGGATGCTGCCAGAGCTGTGTTAGACTCACCCCAGCCTCAGGTAGAAGCCAGGGTACATCCATGGTGATACCTCATTTGTTTTACCGGAAACACCCACCCCTTGGGGATCACAGGACTTGCCCTACTCTTTTGCCTCCCCAAGTCAATTCCTGAAGCAAAACATTGTTTATGACACAGACAAGTCTGTATGATCCTGCCTAGGGACACTATATATATACACTGGCTTGTGTTGTCTTACCGGGAGAAGGCACACAGCCTGCTAGTCCACACTCAACATGCAGTGTGACCCAGCTGCTTTTGTCTGGCCCATACTTCTGCAGCTGTCCAGTTAACAGGGTCCCTTGGCAGAGTTGAAAATAGGCCCAGCTTCATGGGGGCATATTAGTCGAGGCTTGGGGATATGAGTGTTTTCTCTCATTGATAACAAGGAATGTCTTAAATGACTGTCATTCTTCCCCTATACTTGGCACTGGTGAGGCCACACCTTGAGTGCTGTGTCCAGTTCTGGGCCCCTCAATTCAGGAAGGACATTGAGGTGCTGGAGTGAGTCCAGAGAAGGGCAATGGAGCTGGTGAAGGGCCTGGAGCACAAGTCCTGTGAGGAGCAGCTGAAAGAGCTTGGGTTGTCTAGCCTGGAGAAAAGGACGCTCAGGGGACACCTTATTTCTCTCTAGAACTAGCTGAAAGGAGGTTGTAGCCGGGGGGGGGTGTTGGCCTCTTCTTGCAGACAACTCATGAGAGGACACAGTCTCAAGCTGCACCAGGGGAGATTCAGGTTGGACATCAGGAGGAATTTCTTCACAGGAGTGATTAGATATTGGAACAGGTTGCCCAAGGAGGTGGTGGAGTCAGCGTGCCTGGAAGTGTTTAAGGAAAGTCTGGAGATGGCACTCAGTGCCATTGTCTGGTTGACATGGTAGTGCTCGGTCATCGGTTGGACTCGATGATCCCAGAGGGTTTTTCCAACCTAATTGATTCTGTGAATGTAAGCAGGGAAAGCTTTGTCTTAAAACCCCCTTCTGACACCGTAACCTCGTGTGACAAGTGAATAATCTTGCAAACTTTACCTATTAAGCCGCGGTTAGAGAACTGAGCACAGCCCGGGCCGGAGGCAGTCCCGGCCGTCCCTCACAGGCCGCTCCCGCCCGCGGCCGCCAGGGGGCGCGCTGGCGCGCGCCGCAGGAAGCACCTTTGTCCCGCCGGGAGCAACCGCCGGCACAACCGCCGCCTCCCGGGGCCTGCCTCCCGGGGCCTGCCTCCCGGGGCCTGCCTCCCGGGGCCTGCCTCCCGGGGCCTGCCTCCCGGGGCCTGCCTCCCGGGGCCTGCCTCCCGGGGCCTGCCTCCCGGGGCCTGCCGCCCTGCCCCGCTCCCTCCCCGCCACGCCCGCCGCCCCTTTGCTTTCGGTTCTTCCCAGCTGACAGCCATGGAGAACGGCGCCGTCTACAACGAGACCACGGAACCGGAGGCGAAGACGAGCCGCCGCCGCCCCCTCGGCTTCACCCTGCGGCGCCTGCGGGGCTGGCGGCTGCCGGTAAAGGTGATCCAGGCGGTGAGTGCCCTCCTCTCCTCCCCTCCCCTCCCCTCGGCGGGACGTGCCGGGCCTGGCGTGGAGAGAGCACCCCTGGCGGAATGGCTGCCCGGGGCCGGGGAGAGACCGAGAGTGTCCCGGGGCTGAGCCCGGCGGGGCGGGGGTGCTCCGCTCTGGGATGGAAACGAGCGTGTTGTGATGACCTTCGGCTTTAGAACAGTCTCCCGCCGCTTAAAAATTAAACTCCTCGGTGATCCAGCGCACGCTGGGGAGATGGCCGGACACGGGCTTCGAGGGAATGGATTCTGCCGGTCGGAAAGGGCTGGCTCTGCCGGGAAGGTGTCCTGGAGGTGTCCGGGAGGTGGCATAGGGTTGCTAAAGTTGTGCAGACTTGTAACTCAGGTGGAAAGCTGGCATGGTTCCTTATAGTGCAGGTTCGAAGTGGTTTATGGTGGGGAAGTGATGGGCGTGTTCCTTCTTCACGTCCGAGCTGCAGGAGTAGGTGCTGACATCTGATGGTGCCGGCGTCGTGTGCCCGAGGCTCGGCGCTGCAGCCGCCGTGGTGCGGCTGCCTGCTGGCCTTAAAAATCACCCGCTCTGGCTTACAGTCAGAGGGAAGCCTCACAGGAAATGTAATGCTTTCTTCTGAGGGTCAGATTGGATGAAAACAGAAGGAAGAAGCCTTTGATTGAACCTCACGACAGGGCAGTAGAGCTGGAAAGGTCATTACTGGGTCATGAGCTCTACAGGTCCCTCTCCTGCTGCTCCTGCAGCCTGTTCTAAGCCTGTCACTCTGCGCTGTCTGAGCTTAAATCAAGGAATTCATTTCTCCCATGATTTGTGGTGGAAAATTGCACTAGAGATGTATAATGAGATATATAGAGATGTCTCATGCCCATTGCATCAGACGTCACTTCACGTTAGACAGCCCTGAGCCCACCAGGAAATAAAAGGCTTTTCTTCTGTTGGCTTTTTCACTAGGTGTAACGTAACTCCTGAATTAAGCAGTTGGGCTCCTGGTCTGAGCTCCTGTTTGTTCTGTGCCTGGTGATGGGCTCTTCCAAAATGTACCAGCGTGTCTGTTGATAAGGATGTGAGGAACATCTTTCTTTAGTACTGGCAGGGAGAGAGTGAAACCCATGGTGGTAAAGGGCAGCTGACTGTGAATGTGTGTCAGTGTGCATTTTGCAGCCAACACAATGGCTTTTTAGTCAGATGTGTGATGCTCAGGGGAATTGTAGGTGATTTCCAGCCCTTTCTTGTTACTTCACCGTTGCAGAAAAGAGGACATTTGGTTTTTAAGCTTCATTTCGCACACAGACAAAACCCGCAACCAGAAATGTAATATTCTTCAGTGCTGGTTAAAGCTAATGATACCACTGCCAAAAATAAAGTGTTCTAAGAGTGTTTTAAAAAATCACACTCAAGAATGCTTTAAATAAATATAATAGAATGTAAACTTTTGATTCATCTACTGGAGATTATTAAAGTAAGATCTGTTGGCTTCTGCTGTCTTAGAAGCAGAACATTTATATAAGTAATTTCATTGACTAAAATAAAATAAGTGTTTATGTAGGCAAATCTACTGGTGTACCAAAGTCTTAAACTGTTTAATTATTTAAAATGCTTTCTAGGTGTAAAAAATTAGAAAAATTATCATTATCCTAAATAGGATGAATAGCTGCTTGATATGCTCTTAAGTAATTAGCAGTTTATGGCCTGCAGCCATTTGTCACTGAGTGGAAAAAGAAAATGGAGTTATAGTGTTCATCCTCCTAATTTCCAACGTTCTTCCCTCCCTTTTTGTAACTTTTATTAAAATGGTCAGATCTTGAGTGCTCGGTCAAAACACTTTAAACAAGCCCCAGAAGGTGGAAGGCTCAGTCTCTGCAGTAAGAAAAATGTTTGTGTTTTGGGAAAGTGTTGATTTTTGGCCAGTGATGGTCATTAACATCTATTAGCTTTGGGTTACAATAGTGGTTGTTACTGGGATTATGCCCTGATAATTGCTTGTATGGACTGCTAAACAGGGTATTGCAATCAGAAAGTGAGCTTTCTTCATTATAGAGGTGATCAAGGGTTGTATAAAATATTCTGAAATCACCTGCAGAAAACTGGCTTCTAGACCCAAGAAATACTTTTCTTCAGATGAATAATGGCATACATTGTAACTTTAGCCAGTTCTTTTGAGCAAATGAAACAAGGAAAATGTGACTGCTGAAAGGATGCTGGGAGGCATGTTATTGCACAGGTTTCTAGTGCAATAGAAACCTGTGCAATAGTTGTTTTGGGGTTTTTTTTTAAATAGGTGGAATGTTTTTGTTAGTCCATGACTGGTTCAAATTCTGCACAAAGGTAAATGGCACAGTGTATATTGTGCCAAGACTGAAGTAGAAACGAATTCTTACCTAAAGCAGGAAGAGCTGTCATCAACTATTGTTTAATCAAAATGCCCTAGCTGGAAAGGAAAATTGTAATTCAGGCTTAAACATCAGCTCACTTTTGAGCTGTTCATGTCCAATAGTAGCCCCAGTTGAGCAGACTTAGTAGAGAATTAATTTGTACACCCAACTGAACTAGAAGATTTTGTACTGGGAATCCCATTGCCTAGCATCTTCAAAGACTTCAATTTCATTAATCTGCTCTATTTTTGTAGCATTCTTTTGTAGCATTTCACTTGTTAAATCCTCATTACAAACTTGACACTTGTTTAGAAACTTCCAACAGTAATGTCAGTATCAATGAATGATCTTGCTGGTAAGAGACAGATGAAGATGTTTAATTTCTGGTGTGCATACAGACAGATAGGACAAATAACAAAATTTTAAAAATCCTGAAGAATTGCTTCTCCAACAATGCTTTTGGTGTTTATTATTTTTTGTAATAGTAGGACAACAGAAGAATCCCTTTTTTTTCCTGATAGTGATATCAAAGAGCAAGTTAAGTAACCGAAGCAGAGCTCTTTGGCATCTTATAAATGTGATGCTGATACACTAACTTAATCAAAGCACTTATTCAAAGTTCTTCAAGCCAAATTTTTTTAATTGATGTACTCTATTTTATTATTCATTTTACTAATAAAAATTTTGAATATTGACTTGGACAAGTCCCAAACAGGATTCCACTTAGTAAATCTCAATTATTTGACACTGAACCCTTTATAGCTCTTTGAGTGGGATTTTTTTCAAATTGTTTGTTCACTGAGTGGAGAAGCTTTTTTCGGTTACTTAGATCATATTTTGGTTATCTGGACATATACTTTCTTTTAAGGACAAGTTTATTTTCCTTCTGTTCTGTTTCAGCCCAAGTGAAAGTGATGGCATTCAGTTTTCAGTGCTTATAAAAAGAAATAGCACTGTACATGAAAATGTATCTCATAGCTGACCTTATGAAAAATGTGAAATTGAAAGTCACTGGATGCAGCTGTAAGCACATATTTAGAAATGCAAAAAACCCCCAAAAAACAAAAACAAACAAAAAAACACCCCACAAAAAACCCAAAGAAACCAAACAAAAAAACAACCCAAAACGAAACCATTAAAACTGGAAATTCAGGGTTTGAAACATTCCTGGACAGCCATTGTAGTTCACTGCTTTAGGTGCAAGGGCTGCTGAGAAGTTTGTGTTGCCAGCTGCTGTGGGAGAGAAAGGAAGCATGTGGATGCCTGATAGTAATACTGAAGTTTCCCAGCTCCTGTTCTTTCCCTTTCTGAGCTGCTGTTTATTTTGTATGATTCCTGCATTTCCAAAACATGATTCTTAGAAGTGGCCTTCTGAGACCTGGCTTAGTAAGGGGAATTAACACTTCCTACTGCTAAATTGTTCTTGTTTTTACTGTCAGAAAACTGAAACCGAAGAGTGGTGGTTATTTTCCAAGAACAATTCTGAATTTTAGATTTAGACTTATTTTTCTTTTAATGAAGAAATGTCAAGCTCATTATTGCCCACATACTCTTACTAAAAATGCAATTGTTGTTCTTATATCAGTCTCAGTTTTATGTCCCAGCGTGATTCCTACTCATGGTTTTGTTTTAATTTGGTGACCTCCTTACTCCAAGGATCTATAAAGCTATGTCAGCTTTATGGGATGAAGGAAACTAGCAAGAAGTGGCCAAAATAAGTGAACAGTTAAATAAAGCAATATTCTTTCTTGTACAATAAAACACTAGAAAATCCAGCAGCAGGGATATGCTGACTGTACAAGAATTAAGTCATGCTCTTTTCTCAAGACATACTGTGGCAAGAAGGTGAAGATAAGCTTCTGCATAGATTAAACATTGTCCAACATAGCTTGAACATAGTGTAAAGTTTTGGTTCCCACAAGAACAGTTGAGCTTCCGCCATTACTGGGTCATAAGCACGTGAACTATTGACTACATGGACTTTTCTCTGAAGTTTTTTCAAGCGAGGTAACATCAGCTGTGAACTTTCAGGGAAGTAGTTGAGTGTGTCAGTGCTGACCAGTTTCCCCCACTGCCCTCAATCCAAATGCATTTAAAACTGAGTGCAGCTGTGTGTAGTAAGCAGGAGCATTTTTGCAGGGTGTGTGTTCTCCATGCTGCCTCGCCTTCTTCCAACTGGCAGTTGCACAAAACCACAAAACAGGAATCTTGTCTGTCTAATCAAGAAGACTGTGTTTGGTTGTGTGCTCAGCTTACCTGAGTGTATTTTATTGACCACCTTTAACAGCCAAATGTAAACCATGTCATTATGTAATTTTTTCTGCCTGTAAGAAAATAGTGTAGAATCTTACCAAACTTCTGTAGATTGAGGATTTTCCTCACAGCTAGCTTTATTAATGTTCATATCAGAGAACTCTGTTTGTTGAAGATATTAGAGACTTGATCCAACTCAAGTTATTTGTTATTTGTTTGCAGATTCTCTCTTTTGTGGCTGT
The DNA here is from genome assembly GCA_013397895.1 of Origma solitaria. Lineage (NCBI taxonomy): Eukaryota > Metazoa > Chordata > Aves > Passeriformes > Acanthizidae > Origma > Origma solitaria. The sequence goes on along the minus strand of VZRL01004264.1, from coordinate 757,943 downwards.
TGTTTGTGAAGAAATTGTGGAGGATTGCAGCAATTGTAGCGGACTTTACTTCTTTGAATTCATAAGCTGCAGTGCCTTTCTTTTGAGCCTCCTGATTCTGTTTGTGTATTGCACTGATGTATATGAATCAGTGGGGGAAGATTCAGTGCAGAAACTGGTAAGAAAATTTATTTTTAAAAAAGCCAAACATGAAGACCGCTTTGGAGTAAAAAAGCTATGCAAAATGAATCTCCTTTTCTTCTCCATGTAAAGTACCTTACAGTTAAATGAGCAAACTTTGAGAGTTCCTTTTATACTGGCAACTTTTTCAAAGTTGGCTGCCTGCAGGATTTTAGGACTTGTGTGGGAAAGTCTTTCCACATTATTGCTGCTAATACTACTGCATAGCCATCACGTATTTGTATGTATATGGAATAAAGTTTACTGCCAGCATGATGCTTATAATTTATCAGTTTACCCTATCTATTTTCCTGCTGGGTGTAGCCTACCTCCTTTTTGGCAATAATCATAACTCATTACAATTTATGGTTTTATATTTCAGAAGATCCAGCAGTGAGAGAAAATTGCTCTGTAAAGTCAGTAGGAACATTATTCTGTCTCACAAGTGTCCCTTCCTATTTGCCTTTAGAGGAAACAGTAGGGTCTTTATGTGAGGGTACAGATAAGGGAGTGTAGTGAAAGGTTTGAATGAGCACATTTACTTACAGTTTTCTGATTTCCCTAATGTTTTACATAGGGAATAAGGCTACCATGGTTGTCCTGAGCTTAAATTTGATTGTGAAAAAGAATTAGATGAAATTAAATACTTAAAAAAACACAAAAACAGGGCAGGCTCCTTTAAACAGCTAATAATGCTGTTTAAGTAGCTATTAATATTGAATGTCATTCGGAATGTAATTGTAAAATATATTTTCTGAAGCTTTCACTAACATCAGAGTATCAAAACATAAGTTCACAGGCAGGTTAACTCAGCTGTTGTTATGATGTTTGTTCTTTTCAGGTAACCTATCTACAATTAAATTATGTATTTTTATATATATATTTGCAGAATTTTTGGGCTGTGCCAATCATAGGTGCCTGGTTTCTGTTAGCATCCATAGTGTTTTCTGCAACCAGCTCTGGCTCTGCTGTTGAAACTGCTGCATATGTAAGTCTTAAAATGGCAAGATTTACTTTGTAATTTATCTGGTATGTTAATTTCTCTGCCCTCTAAACTTCACTCAATTTGCAGAGGAGAAACTGTGCAGGGAATAGAACTCAGTGCATTGTGATGTTTCAGGGAGAATTAGCTGTTTCAGACCTTCCAGAAACTTACTGTAGGAAATTTAAAGGGCTGGCATTGCTCAGGATTGCTGGAAAGTTCTGTGTGCACTTGCAGCTCCCCACCTTTTCCCTGCTGCTTCGGATTTGTGTTATTTCCTGTCATCTCTTGCTGTTCAACATTGTCATCTCTTGAAGCTTCCCCAGTTCTCTGATACTCTGCTTCTGAAATCTCTGTTTTTCCTTAGTTGTCCTTTCATAATGCCACCCCCTCACAAAGTCATCGAGAAATCCAGGCTTTTGCCAGGCATTACAGAGCACATGTGGACAACACTGACTTGCACACTCTGCAATAAGAGCAGCAGTTTCCTCAGAGACTTTCTAGAAATAGTAGAGCAACAGGGCATTCGTCTTCCAGGGAACACTGAAGAGGCTCAGGGCAAGGCACTAAAGGGGCTTTGGGATGCTGTGGATGTTATAATTCCTTAGTCATTTGAATACTTTTTTTGAATAACCTTGGAGTTGTGAATATGTGAGTTTAAAAGATCAAATTCTTGAAAGAGAAGAAATGATTTGGAAAAGAAAGCAAGATAAATCTGTTCTGCAGGCAGCATCAGCTATTAAAGATACACAATTTTTTATAGTAATCTTCAGTGATGTAGATCTATTCAGACCTACTAGTTTGAGTATAAAACACGTTTCAGGTTTCTTTCTTTTCTGGTGCAGGAAAAATAAAAACTACTGTGATTTAATAGTTATTAATGTCTAATTACTTCGGTCCAAACCAGTTGTGTAAAATTTAGGTAGAGTTAGAATAATGCATGTGTTTCTTTGCCTGTTTGAAAGAAAGTGCCTTCTCCTTACCACTCCTCATCTTGCTAGTAACGAAATGTCATTCACAAAATGTCATTTCATTCTCCCTTTCTGACCCAGGCTCTGCAGATCTTCTCTTCCCTCACCTTCCTTGTGTTATTCTTCTTCCTTTACTCTCTATGATCAGCAGCCCTTTCTTGGATAAACACTCGGCTATATCACCAATGGCAGGCTGCTTTAATAACTGACTTTGGCAATGAAACAAATATACTTTTACTATTAAAGGTTGACTAGAACACAGTGTAAGGTTCACACCTGATTAAAAGAATTAAAACCATAAAAATTTCGGCAATAAATATGCTAGAATTATGATTTCTGATCTGTTTCTAATTTAAATGGAACTGTTGATTTAAGGAGTACTGTAATCTTAATATATAAGGGCTATTAATGTATATAAAATGGTCCAGCAAATATCTCCAAATAATGCTAGGATACTGTTACTGTTTATGCATTTTAAAACCACATATTTCTGTCACTTTCACAGGTATTTGGATTTCTTGCAACTTGTGCATTTGCAGCTGAACCTGTTACAGACTTTATTCTCAAGCGAAAACAGAAGGTCAACAGACACCCTGAAAATACTGATAATGCTCCGAGGGCTGCAGAAAATCAGCCATTGAATAAAAAATAATAACTCCCTGAAATTTTTAAAAAAATTTTTTTTAAAATTGGAACAAACTAAAATGAACTTTCAGTGCACTGTAGGTAACGTTTTCTGTTTCTTCATTCTAATCAATTTTGTATGCATTGCTCATCACAAATTTTTATGGATTCTCAGGTCAGGTAATGGCATTTTGAGCATCCTATTCTAAGGTAACTGGTCTTCCGTAATAACTGGTCCTGCCACCTGCTGGGCTGATAGGCACTGAAAAACCTTGGGTCTAAATAGAATAACTTTAGGACAACAGTGTGCTGATTTGATTTTGACAGAGGGGACGAATAAAGGTTAATGTCTGAGGCATAAATTCTGAGCTATAGCCTAAAGATATTTCCTAGATAAATGAACCAGACGCTTCTGTTGCAAGTTATAAATTAGTACAGCAGAATTCATTTTTGTACTTCCTGGTCAAACTGAATGTAAAGGGATACTTAACTGGAACCTTGCAGAAACGCTTTTCCTTAAGTGTAAGGGGTTTGGGGTTGTTTTTACTATTCCTATGTCTCAATTCTGTCTGTACAGATCAGTTTAATGATATAATGACTGTAGGGGCTTTGTCGGGAGGGTAATGTAAATGATATATTAAGGAGACAGTTTTGTACCCCATGATTTGTCAAAGTTTGGATTTGTATGCCAGAATCTTCTTTCGGATGGTTTCAAAAGCTGTAACAGTTGCAGGAAGAAACTTGAAAAGCCAGCAGTGAGAGCAATAAGATAAAGAATAAATATTTTCATGAAGCAACCCTGAAAATAGTAATCTGAATATCAATGGGAAAAACCTTACAGCACATTGGTTGTACCCTGGTGAATATTACTTGCAAGGTTGATACCATATGCAGCTTGTTTATGCATAGATAATGCTAAGTTTTGCCAGAATGGTTTTGAACCTCAGCATTTTCTGTGTTTATAAATATGACAGTAGCTCGAGACTGCTTGCTGCTGACTAGCTCAGCTGGTAAACAGGTAAATAAGCATTTGTACCCTCAATTTGTATTGAAAGCGACAGTCTGTAGGACTGCAAGGAACACTGCTGATGGGACATGTATAGGACAAGTGACGGATGAATCAGACCAGATGTTGATGGCTGTAAAAGAAATGAAGCCCTGAAAAATCATTTTTCTGATATCTGAGCTAAAAACAAGACTGCTATGCCTCACTTAAGAGGAAAGCCTTCAAAAGCAGTGCAAATTGCTGTAAGCCAGGAGATGTTTCAAAATACCAAAGCAAATGAGAAAAAGCTGATTATGCAAAAACAGTTCTTGTTTGAGTGCTCATGACATTTGCCATGTCTCCCAGGCATTAACTGCATTTCATTGATATCCTTGTCTGGTATGTTCCTAGTCCTGTAACATGTTGTGGCAGCATTGAGACTAAGCCCTCCAGAATGTGGCTGAGCTGTATTTGGGAAAGGAAGAGGAAGCTATTTTAAGACAAAGGACTGTAATAGCAGGTCAAAGTTGGTTTTTTCCATTGCTGCCACTTTCTGATGAATGTGACTTTGTGAAATTCTCTCTCTATGCACTGAGACTTAAGCCTAACACTACACTTTGCTTGGAGGATGTAAAATTTTGCCAGGTGGTGTGAAGCACCAAGTTAAAGTTGTAGCTTGGTTTCAGAGCTATGCATAGAAGAGATACTTTCCTTCATAGAATTTCCTGTGTTGCAAAGAAGAAATGCCCTTTGGACTGGCTTTTTTTCCCCCTTGTATTTATTAGTGTCCATTTGCACTAAAACCTGATTTCAGTTAGTGCTTGCTGTAGCTGTCTCTGATAACTGGATAGATTAGAGATGTTTGGTTTACAGGCAGTGTTAGTGGTGATATAAAATATCCATGATGAGAAATATCTCCACTCTGATCTGCAATGTCTTACTTTGGGGACCATGCCCCTGTGATTAACATTCCAATGGTCTTGTTTTGGTTTCTTTTTATTGCCTAGAGTTCTACTGAATTTATTTCCACACCAAAATGTCTGTAGTCTCTAAATCTTCATCTGTAATTAGTAGCTGTAAATATAGTGTAAGAGCAACACTGTGCTGCTAGTATTTATTAAGCCATGCAGCACTATGGCAGAACTTTTACCTTGAGGTAGTTTTTCCTGTTTTTTTCCTCAGCCTGAATGTAAGTTAATAGAGGTCTGGGTTTTGGTTGCTTTTTTCTGTAGGCTTTTCCCCACCTAAGTGCTATGTTACTGTGTCCATTCTTGAACTGGAGATACTGGCACCAAAAGGGATGTGTAAAGTCACCTCCTTGCCTTGGCAGTTTTCCTGGCAGTAGTCTGTCATGTAGTAGTTAGATACTAGGAAGAAGTCACATAATGGTTATAGCTTTAAGGCAGTTGCTAAAATGTTGCTTCCAAACCAGTTGTTGGCCAACATGCATGGTGATGCTGTTAATCCTTACACCCCATAAGATGCTCTTCTTGCTCTGTTTTAAAATAGTTGAGAAGATTTGCTTGTATGTGTGCTGTTCTCTGCTTCTGTGAGGTTATTTTTTTACCTGCTTTATCAGCTTCCTATATGCTAATTTTCCTTGTCACTCCTAGCTCCTCTGCCCTCCCAGTCTAGGTAGGGGAGAGGATTCCTTGCTGCAGTGACTGAGCAGACTGGTCTGCAGGCTTGACATGCCCGTTTGATGCTTCGGGTGTCAGGTGCTAGCTTTAAATGTCTGTCTCTTAATTAGACTGATCCTAGAGAATGCTGTTGGAGCTGGATTAAATGTCTGCTTCTCCAGGAGCTCTGTGTGTGTGGCTGGATGTCTCTTACCCCTCGTGCTCTGTCACCAAAGCCATTTGCTTGTTTCGCAGCCTGCTGCTGATGAAATCAGCCGACCTTATTTAAACGACCTACTTAAATTGCTTCCATTAAGGTGGTTGATTTTGGCTTAAGTGGATTAGGGATTGTTCAGGAGAGCGATGGGAGCTCTGGCAGAAGTGCTGTTAGATATAACTGCCTCAAATTTCTTCTGTTTGCAAAGTAAACATCTCTGTATATCTTAACTGGTAGTAAAGCCTGTTGGAAAGAAGCAACAGGCCCAGTACATCTAATCTGGGGATTGTCTTCTCCATTCTTCACCATGGTGCTTGGCAGTGGTGTTGGAGCCTGCTCGGACACTCAGCTTTGGTGTTTGCTAGGTGAGCCTGTCCAAAAATATTTAAATGCTCTGCACCCACTTTCAAGGCTTTGTTTAGAGTGCCTTGAGAATCAGTGGAGAGGATTCTCCAGGACATGTGAGGATTTGTCCAGTGGCTGGACTGTGAGGTTCTGCTCTGAAGATCTGTACTGGGCATTGTGTAGACTGTGAATGTTAATTTTTGTTTGGCATTTAACTCATGTTAAAATCACAGTGCTACCAGGGCCCTTTGGTTCTGAGTATGGGAAGGAATTGTGCCTTACTGCCTGTACTCTGTGCTTCAAAATAGCAGGGAAGGGTTGCAGTCTGTTACAGGTGAGTTTTACCTTTGCACCTTCCAACCTGAAAGAGCAGTGAGCGATCTCACACAATTCTCCGAGCTCAGCACAGGTTGTTTTTGCATAATGGCTGTCATAGCGACCCTCGTTCAAATTTGTGCAATAAAAATACCAAGCTTTCTACAATGAAGGGAAATACTTTGGAAAGTTTTTCAAATTTTCTATAAATTATAATGAATCAAGATGCTGATAGTGCCTTTCAGATAGAGATTCATCTCTTTTTTAGTCTATTGGTGTAAACATAGTCATCTCTCTGGATATTAAATTTTATGCTGGACAGGACTATATATCACTTTTAATACCTTTAAGTATTGGAGTGATTTTTAATTATTATTAAATCAGGATGATAATACCATAATTTTATATATATAAAATAAAAATGTTATAGTTTTGTTACCAGTGTTGCCTTGAATTTTCATCTAAATAATTTTTAAATGCTTAAATGTTTTTTATCATTCTAAACCTGTGATCTTTTTTACTGCATTATGTTTTCTTGTTCTAAGGAACTTTATAAAATACTTTGTAATCATTTTTTAAAATAAAGGTTTAGTAAATAATTTGAGTGTTTCTTGGTTTTGCTGCTGTCATTTGGTGTGTTATGTAGTTCTCCCAAAGTCAGCCGTAGGAAATAACATCATTTTTTGTTCCGGGTTTGGAGGAAAGAGCTTGCGTTGTGTTTGCCTGTTACTGAGGAAGAGGGTCCAACTTGCAAAGCTGGATATTTTTTCTGGAAGTTCCCAGGAAAAAAGGTCTGATAAGGTCAGTATTGCCTCTGACCACAGGGTCCAGCCAAAGTAGTTTGCAGAAGCCTTTGCATACTGTGGTCTGTAGGTTACTGTGAGAAGCATAATCCAGGTGCTGCTTCCTATTGTCTTGACTATATCGAACTGAAAAAAATAAAGAGGCAGACTTGCTAAAGAAAGGAGCACAACCTAACAAAAGGTGTTGAAATCAAATTTCTGGTGCAGAAAAATGCACGTCACTGAGTTAGTTTGCTGAGGGGGCTCTGCTTGATCGTTCAAAAATTATTTGGTTGATTGTCAGTGGTCAGGGGTGAGGAAACGAAAGCAAACCTGCATGCTTTGCTTTCTGGCAGGGGAGCACTTTTTTTTTCATAATCCTACAGGTTGCTTATTACCTGGTGATCATCTTGTACACAGGAGGAGAATGACAGTTCCTTCATTGTCAGCACAGAAATTGGAATGCCAGTATATTTTTCTTTCTTTTGTAGCATTAAAGATGAAATTTTCTCTTTGATGAAGTTTCCAGAGATGAGTGTAATCATAAGGATTGAAAAGAGAAAAAGGTATGAAATGCTTTTAATTACCTACATGCAAGAAAACAATCAAGGCAAAATGTTGTATTTGAAAGGTGTGTCAGTGGTGGATTTTACACCATGAGTAAATAACTCAGAAATACTAGATTTAATGTTTTGAAGCATGACCACACAATTTGTCATGTTACTGCTGGAACTGCAACCCCTTTCTCATGAGCGTAATCCAAGTTGGTTTACTGTAAATTACAGAATTCAGTGCAGCAGGGCAGAACATATGCTGGTAGTCTGCAGCTTTCCTTTGTGAGTGCACAGGCATGCGTGATCACTCTGTCTGTCCATCCCTCGTTCAAGGCACAGATGTGTTTCCTTGCTTTGGGATGGGCTTTGTCCTTACAGCAAGGAGCAGGACCAGCCACCTGCTCTCTCACACAGCTGCTGCTGTGCAGGAGCCAAGCAAGGGTCACTGCTTGGCTGGGCTTCGGGTGTGGCTGCTCCTTGGATTCACAAAGGCTATTTTTCACCTGCGGAAGGAAGCACAAGGAAGGCCAGAAATGTATTTTGCATTGTTCCTGCCGTCTGCACAGGAATCTGCTGAGAAGCTGCAGGAGGGAAGTTTGCCCACAAGAGGGCAAAGATGATCCTGTGATAGAAATTATTCGGTCTGAAGGACTCCATCCTCTTCCCACCTCTATTTCCAGTGGGTTTGAAGCCCCTATGCCCCATTGTTGTCAGTGTCAGGCTATAAATTGAACTGTGCATTTTAGGGATACTGTTTCCAATATTTTTCTTATTTCTCACTATGTAGTTTGAAAGATTTTTACAATATAATCTCATCAATATTGTCTCAAGGAGATACTTTTCCTGAGTAGTTTGAAAGGGTTTTACGTGTATTCCTTGTGTTTTGTAACATGCCAATAGATGTTTTTTTAAAATTCAAGTCGAGCTTCAGCTGCATGACAACACCTGCACTTACAACACTGCACTGCAGCTTTGGAGAATTTTGAGGTCTGTACTACACTGTGGTTTTCAATGAAAGGTCTGTGGATCATGGGTGGAAGATGAGTGGAGTGGGGCGTAACTGAGCATTTCCTGCACTCTTGGGAAGTTAAATGAGGGAAGCTTATTATCCAAAAATGCAAATTATGCATGATGGAAAAAAATCAGGGCCCACAAACAGAAATGTTGGCAACCATAGCTGTAAAGCATGCCAGACAGGACTTCTTGCAATTCCAGTCCTCTCCAGGCATCCCAGTGAAACTTGCTTTGACCAGCCCACGTGCCCTGATCACTTACTCAGTTTGTTTCTTATAAGCTATTACATCTTGGCTGAATTATTGGTGGGAAAATAAACCAGACTTGGCTGTTTTGAAGTTGGCAAGTCCTGAGGTGAGAGTCAGGCTTCATGAGGAGCTGACAGCACAAGCACATTCTTCTGCAGTGTGACTCGTGCAGCCAGATGGGGACAGCAAATACCCAGTCAGGTATGCACTGCTAGCTATGCTGCATGAAGCCAGGTACATTCTGCAGTGGTGTATGTCAGAGCTCTCTTTTTAGTCCTCACTTGGACTTACAGGAAATGCAATAGTGTAAGACAAAAAGCATGACAAGTTTTTTGTTACGATATGCTCTACTCTTGCTTAGAGAATGGTGCAATGTTGCTCAAAATAATGCAAGTCTGTCTGCACTACAGCTCTCCTTTTAACTACTTCCTTTGCACCAGCTGTTCCTGTCCCAGAAATATCAGTTCAGATGTGATTCTGAAGTCCCGGCTCATGTTGAGCTGTAGATGAGGAAGGGACAGTTACTTAATTGTTCTGTGGTCTCTGCACTCCACTAACCAAAGGTGTGGAGCTGCTAACTTGGCGTGAGCAGCAAGGCATCCTCAGCATGGAGGACAGACTCATCATTCCTATTTTCATTAACACCTATTTTTAGTTTCTTTTGCCTCTCTGTTCAGTTTCAAATGCTTCAGAGCACTGGGTTTTGAAACATTGCTAAAGCTCTGTTTCCCATTCCTGTACCTCAAACCTAAACTAAACCTCTTTATCAGTGCAACTCATAGCAACAAGAGCTTTGGCTAAATTTCTGCCTGCCAGTTTCCCAAAACAGCTGGGATAAAGTGGCTGTGGAGGCCTTTCGGGGGGGGTACAATACAGCCCTAGAAACAACTGGCTTGATAATGTAAGCCTGTTTTCTGCCTCAATTGTCCTTTTGCTCAGAAAGGCTTGTTTTATGAATGAACCAATGTTGTCCTTGACTTGATACAGTTTTTTTTTTAAATTGTAAATGCTTGTTTCTGGCAATTGTCCCTCTCATTTGAGGGTAACAAGAGCATAATTATTCAGCTCTCATGCATCACAAACTGCTGAGCATGAGGTATTAATGAAGTGCTTTGCTGCCACCATAGCTTAATAGCTACAGCTGCAGCATTGTGCTCTTGTTTGGCAGGGGTTCATGGAAAAGGGGGATGCAGATCATTAAGTTTTATGTTAAGAGTGATTTACAGATGTAGCAATAACAGTAGCCTGTGCTAGACGGACAAAGCACTTCTGATTTAAAAGGAGCTGTTATACCAGCAGAGCTGTAATTCATACTAGCCGTGGTACAAAGGCCCCAGCACCAGTCCACCTCATATAACCCCCAATAATCATAATAAAGGAAAGTTGTGTTAGTGTAATTGTGTGTGCTGGCAGGGGGAGGAGGGGAATCATACCCTACCATCACAGCTGGCTTGCAGATGTAATAGAAGGAAGCTGCAAATGGGTGCTTTTGGCTATCTACAGGCTTTGAGGTGACACTAAACTCCTAGCCTGGTCCCTCCCATCCACCCAGCTACAGCATCAGCTCTGTTAAGTGCTGAGATACAAGCGCTAGAATTAAAAGGTGGGCGTTGCCCCAGCTCTGCACGGGAAAGTAAGAGCCGTGTCTCCTCAGCTCTACCCTGAGATGTTCCAGCTGAGAGGCCAAGCTGCCCTGGCTGCTGATGGAGGAAGAGGCACATCGAGAGGGTGAATCAGAGGGGAAAGGTAACTCCTGCACTCTGAGTCGCTGCTGTGATTCACTCTTGCCCTTCTCTTCATTGTGTGTGCTGGGGAGAGTGGTTGGGTATTAAGGCTAGTCCCATGCAAATAGTCTCCAAGATACACTGTGCTATTTCCTGGGAGAATGATACTTACTCTCTTTGAGCTGTAAAAGCAGTGCGGAATGAGTGCTGTCTAATTTCCTAGTCTGACCTCGTATACTGAAGGGTTATATGCCTCCAAGTCTACACCAGTGGAGCTTTTTTCCTCACATCCAAGTTCTTTTTGCTCCAATTCCTCCTGTGCTAAGACGGCTGCCTGTCTGTGTTGCTCTTCCTACACAAGTGCAAACATGTCAGAAAAGAACAAGTGGTTCAGACATACTTAATTTAGCAATGATTCTACATTAGTAGCCTGGGGATATTCCCCCGGGCGGGGAGGAATGCCCCACCACCCTGTGTGGCTACCACGTCATTCACACACATGAATTCAAGAGGTTCAAGGGCTGGTGTATTCTCCTTGTCTTCCTGGCAGCCCCTTCATCGGCCACAGAAACAGCCAGGTGTTTCCTTCACCCCCACACAGGACTGTTTTTCTACACATATCCACATATGCAAGCACAGAGCGCTCAGCCTGCTCCTTTACTTCTATGCTAGTCCATCTTTCCCAGGTGCTTGGCTTGCTGTGCAGTTGCCTGCCCGCCTTTGCATGGCTCCACCTGTCTGGAGTGCCCCGAGAGAATGGCTCTGGTGACGTATGTGACAGTGCCACGGTGCACCAGGCAGGGCTGAAATCATTGCAGGGCCAGGCAGAGTAACCTGGGGGCTTTGCAGCACCAGGACACCTGGGCGTTCCTGTGTTACACCGCACTGCGGGCAGAACTTGTCACGGGGAGGAGGGCAGGACTGCTGCTCCTTTGCTAAGGCTTTAGAGGTTGCAATTTATTCCTTTCAAATGGTTGCTTTGTGTCTTGCTGTTATTCTAGGTCTGCAAACATCGAAAGAGCAATAAATGGAATCTATACTATCTTGGGCACTCTGAATTCAACTCAGTCCAAGCCAGGATTATCAAAAATGAATTTTAATTGAAGTAAATATAACTGTGCCCTAATCCTTTTTCTGCTTCAAAAGTTCTGGCCTTTATGGCTGCCTAGTGCTCTGAAGGATATACTCCGCTCAAACACACATCTCAGCTGAGAGCCAGCATTTACCCAGTGACAAAACTGCTTTTGAAAATACTTCTGTGCCTTTCTGTAACACTGCAATTCAGCAATATGGAAAAACCAGGTGCTGCTGGAGGTGGTGTTAAGTTCAGGAAGCAATACAAAAATATTAATCAATGGACCAGCACTGTTCTGAGCTGTTCCCTCAGGAAAGGTCCAGTAGTGCTGCTACTCTGCAGTGACCCCTTGATTTTATCTCCTTCATCCGCACTTTTTTTAGCTTTGCCCTCATTCCTCACCATCACCACACAAAAAGGCAAGGTCCCTCCCAGCCTCCTTTGCATGAGCCCTCCCTATCATACTACTGTCCCCTGCAGCACATTACAAGCAACCACAGTCAAATGTGCCTTTGACTATTCCAACAATGAAATCTTAAAGCCAGGCTTTCACAGCACTAAGCCAGAACAATGCCAAGGATTTTGGTATCTAAATTCTGCCTCCATGTAAAACTGAAAGCTCATCTTGGCAGCCACCTCACCCCTGAAGCAGGAAACCCCTGTGATGTTGCAACTTTTTTAATTATTGTTTTCTTCTTCTTTTTTTTTTAAATTTTAAAATTTTTCCTAACTTTCAATCTTCCTACCTGTGTGAAGTGCTGCTTCTAGGCATGGCCAGACAGCTTCACTTTCACTGTCAGAGCAGCTCAGGCAGAGGTTTGGTAAAGGGCAAAAAGCAGACAGATTTTATTTTTTTTATCAGCTGCCCCAAGGCAAAGGGACTGGCTCAGGCAGGTGATGAGAGCTTGTTTGATCCTTAATAAACTGGCAAGTCATTTACACAGTAAAACAGTGCACATATGAGACAACAAGAGGATAAATCATCTGTTTTTTAGAAATATGCCCATTATTTTTAAACTTTCATACAAGCTCCTGGATGGTGGGAACCCGCTGTATGTTGATCAGTCCCTAGTAACAAACACTGGTGCATACTTGCCATACTGGCCGTGAGAAACCAGAGTGCTGACCCTGGGGACCAGCTGAGGCTGATGGACTGGGCTCAGGGACAGGCAGAACAGAAATAAACTCTGGACTAGCCAGCTCTGGGTAATCAGTGACCTGTAGAAAGGACATTAAAGAGCAGCCAACAGCACTTACTTCTTTTCCTGTTTTCCAGCGGCCGTTGTGCTGGAAAAAAGTAATCGTCCTTCTCCAGGCGAGGAAGATAACAAGCACTAGTGCCACTTTCTGACCTGCTCCCATGCAGCAGGGTTAAACAAGCCCTGAGACCAGGAAGTGGAACCAGGAGCCACCTGTTCCCATCAGGATGGCCTCCCAAGTGTGCAGCCCTGTGCATCTGCAGAGGAGTGAAAGGTAAGCCAAGGGCATGACGCTTGCACTTGCTCCAGTATGAAACTTGAAACAGCCCAGACAGGTGGGTTGCTTAAGAATACCCTGGAGCTTTGTGGTGAGGGCTCTCTCCTGCCCACCTGGGTGTAAACCTCTGCAGGCAGAAAGAACAGGATGTGGGCCTCCCTTTCTCTGGTACCCACTTCTCCCTGTCTCACACAACCAGCAGCACCTCCAGGATGCCCAGCAGGGCCCAGTGATATGTAAATCCAGCTTGCCTTGGCTCTCTGCTGGCACTCAGCCTAACAGCAGGCCAGTACTCTGCCCAAGCTGCGGGGATGGCCAAGGCCCCTGGCTGGCACACAGCCCCAGCAGCAGCGTTTCGCTCCATGATGTCTCCAGGGACAGTGGAGTCCACAGCAATTTTAAGTTGGACAGGACAGAGCATATGGCAACTTGCTGCCATTTTCCACAGCCCATGGAAATGGGCATCTTCTCACGGCTTTAGCAGAATATGAAAATGCCAGACAGGCTATGAAGTGCAGGCAAGCAGTAAAGAGACTTGTCTGTCACTCCAGGCAGATCTGCCCTTTAATAACCAACACAGCCAGAAACTGTTGATATCTGCACCTGATCTTCCTTCTCTCCTGCTCCTTTTTGTCCCAGTAAGTTCCTAGTCTTCTTCCATGGAGCACCACTTGACACTCACCCACCACACACACACTTCATTAAAAAGTTATCATTATCCAGGTGTCCTGCTACCCCCTTTAAACCCCACATAGTGAACTGTTTCCAAACAGTGCAACCAATGCTCAGCAACAGAAAAAGTGAGCAAGCTGTCACATAACCTACAGTGTCTTCATCCAGCACCGTGGTCCTCAAGCTTTTCAAAGCCACCCTTCCTCTTTTTTAAAACTTTTCATTTCCCCTTCTCATGTTCCCAGTTTCTACCTGACAAAAGCACTATTCACTCTCTAACTTACCTCAAGCCCCAAGAGGTGAAACATGAGGTTTCGGTTTTTTCACAGTATGAAACAGTTTGTACTACCAATTTTTTTCTCCTAACATTTACATTTTAATTTTTCAGAAAAATTAACCCCAAACTCTATCTGTGTTAGCTCAAAGGATAAACTACACTCATCTTGGAGCTGAAGAGGATGGACAACTTCTGGGTGGGATAGCTGGAGATCAGCACATCCAAACACAACAGCAGGGACCAGGTTTTTCTGTGGCTCCTACCTATGGTCCTCCAGTAACAGGATGTATTCCGACACTCCCCAGAGAGAAAGTCACTGCTGTAGTGGAGGAAGGAAAAAAATGAACAGGACAACAATCTGATTCTCCACATCACCCAAAGAGCTAACAGAGTTTATTTCTAAAACAGCTGGAATCCCATATTTGACAAAGTTGCAGACAGATGGAGCTTTCAGAACCAGGTTGACACTGAAGGAAACTTAAAACGCTTTTTCTGGCAGAGATACAGTAGAGAGGTGTCAAATTCCCTGCCAGACGGAGCTGTCATTCAAAGGCCCCTGGTGGAGCTGGTGATAACAGGAAATCTGTGCTTTTCTTGGTAGACATGCTTCACAAGGAGGATTTGGGGAAAGGAAGGAAACTTTGGCAGCAGAGCTGTCAGTCTTCCAGGCTGAAAGCATCCTGCATTAGGAGCATCTGGTGAGTCTATGGACCCAGAACTGTCACAACAGCCAAAGCTGCAGGAATTCTTCAGCCCTGTCAATAGGCACAAAAACCAAAAGGGAACTGGTAACTTACTTCTCTTGATCCAGTATAAACAAGGGCACTTAGAGCAAAACATATTCTTTGGATGACCACAGAACATAGTTCAGAAATTCTTTGGTTGTTAGATGGGATGAAATTCCCCTTGACTTTTTTTTTTTCTCCATATGGTGACAAGTGACAGAGTGATGTGAGAGGCTGAAAAAAAATGCTAGCATAGCGCCAGGAGAGGGGGCATGATTCCAGGAGAAAGTGGAAACAATCTTTTCTGCAGAGCAAGCTCAGGCTCCAGCCCCAATCCTTAGCAGGTGCTTCTCCTCACTGCCGTCTAAGCGCTGAAGTCTCAGCTGCATTCACACCATCTGCAGCAGAACATTGGCTTCCCACAGGATTGCCAAGTGGGTTTAAAGCACGTGGGAAGGTTCCTGTCAGGCCGAGGTGATGCCTCAGGAGGTGAAGGAGAAATAGCACAGTCTCTTTCCTCTGGGGGAGCAGAAGAGGTTGTATCTTAAATATCTAATATATCAATCCAAATTAAAGTCAGAGTGCTGGTTTCCAAAAACTGTAGTTAAGTCAGTCTTGGCATGAGGACTGGTGATCAAGCACCCCTGTTGCAAAAAATGAGACACATATATGTGTGTGGGTACCTTCTTCTGCAGGTATTTTCACTCAAAGTGTCCAGAATGAAGTCTCTTGTCACATATGGCCATTTGACTGGTCCTGTGCTGGCAGGGCAAGGAAGCCTGTACTATCACTGACACTGCTGACAGTGGATTCCTAGCTGAGAAGAATGTTTGTCCTCTTAAGCCAGAAAGTCTTTGAGGCATGCTCAATTCAGGTTGTTGGAAAGAAAAAAATGGCCCATTTTTGACTAAATACAAAACATATAATTTGAAGGTACGGGGCAGAAAACAAGGCCAAGGTTGAACACTGTAAAGAAATAAACAGCCAATATAAAATAAGTAACATTTTAACTGCCTGTTATATAGTTTTATTTGAACAATCCTCTGTATTAACGTTAAAGCACTTTATCGTGGAGTGAACGCATGTACCTTCATCCACTAAAAACGGACTTTTGTGCTTTCCAGTTGTTTCCTGCTCCATGTTGCTCTAAATAGGGCACTTTTGGAAAGGAATAGCAAGAAGAATCACAGAAACTGTGCACCATGAGGAGGGAGATTCCTACCTCTCCAAGTCATCTGCTCAGTTATTTTCATTTACTTAATCAAAATGTTTGACACTTTAGCAGGTGGCCAATTTTCTCTTGTCAAAGAGTTAAAAAAATTTCTAAGATACATATATTAGGATGGGGAAAAAAAAAATGCTTTTTTCTCCAGACTGTCCCTGGTAAACCGTATAAACCCAACTTTTGCTGCACCATTGTGCAGTTGTCTTGACAGAATAAACCAAGTTCTACTTCACAACTAGACATGAAAGGAGAAGCACCAAGGAGGAAGAGAGGCCCACGCTTCCTTTTTTCCTGCAAAGAATTTCCAGCTCACCAGAGACAGACTGCAAAAGGAAAGAGAAAAGTTCAAAGGAGGCATTGTCTCAGTGCTGAAGTTACATTGAACTTCAGGATGATACCAGGTTCGACAAAACTGAACTGTTCTGCCTGTCCAGGCTCTGGGCAGAGTCCCCAAGAGCACAGACTCAAGCTGAGGCAGAGGAAGTGACAAAACCACATGTAAGAGAGAGAAAGAAGCACATTGCTCCATTCACAATGGGCTTTCCATAAACCATGTTAGATTACAAAGAGAATAATTTATAGCAAATGCACAGAAATTTCCTACAGAAGAGGTCTTACTGTGAAAAGGAGAAAAGATCCCACAAAACATTAAAGATATATTCTTGGGTATGTTTTTTCTTGTATTTGGCATGGGAAGTTTTAAAGAATAATCTTTGATTGCTAAAAATTCATGGAGAAAATCCCCAATTTCATCGTGTACTGTTGGGGATAGGAGGGAGTGTTTGCAGTGATGTATTCAAGTTGCAGTTCATAATTTTTGGTGCTGGCTGAGGTCATGCTAGAAAAAGTCCACAGTTCTGATAGAAAGAGGTAACAAAGACTTGGATCAGCTTATCCAGGCACGAATTAGTTAATAAAGTTCCATTGTTAAACAAATAATCCTGGAGGCTGAGAATCAGGTAGGAATTTGCAGGATTTCCCTTGTGTAAACAGATGGAGGAAATCAAAAGCAATTTTTCCATCCCTGTGAGAGGAGAACCAAATGACTGTCCAAATGAGTTTTAAGTACACTTATTGCAAATAGCTGGAAATGACCACAGCCCAGCTAGTGAGACAGAAGCTGTCTTTCTCTGAAACAAGCAGGTTCTCCGTTATAAACTTCTTTGGGTGGGGGGAGGTGGTGGGAACAAAAAAACTTTGCTTCACAATGTTGTTTTGCATAGGCATTCAAGTAGATCTTCCAAAGCTACCAGTTTGTCCAGGCTAGTAACAAAATACCCATGGCTCTCTCCTCAGCAGTGGACGCTCCTCTTTGGTATCCTGTTTTGTAAGGCAGACTTCTTGCACAGAAGATGGAGTCACACAGATGCATCTTTGAAAAGGAAGACAGTGTCACTTGTGTTGCCACAAACAAATTAATCCAATTTCTTAAGCAACACATTGGAAAACTTCCTTTGGTAAGGGGTGGGGGAGGAAGAAAAGAAAGCATTGCTATGTTCACTACTTGCTCGAAGCAAGTTATTTTGCTCTTGTAGTAATTTGTTAACATCTGTCAGTAGCTGTGATAATGTCTGTGATGACAGAAAATTTGGAATTACTCCTTTTTGAGTAATTTTGAGCAACAACAACCAGGGCATTAATAAATCCTTCCAGGTAGACACACGCCTGTGCCAGAAAATTAAATGCTCATTTTGGAAAGCATTCTGGCAGTTATTAAGCATGATACTTACTTGTTGACTCTGTGATGCACGAAACCTTGTAGGATGACCACATGCTTATAACACAAAGTATTGTAGCCAGGAACCCGAAAGTCTGGATGAGAAAACAAACAAACCACAAATACTTATGGAGCATTAGATGACACATATTCCATGCATGTATGGACACTTTTGTATATTCAGCTACACATTTTATGAGATTAACAGACCCCAAAAAAAGTGGGTTTTTTCACTCCATTCTGCCAAAAGACTAAAAAACCAAAAGCTTCTGCAGTATAATAGCAGATTATGTCTTGTGAAAACAATGACTGAAAGATAGACCACGAATCATGCACAAGGAGGGAGAAAAAGCTGGGCAGCAGCATGGAGTCTCAACTTCTACACTTCTCACTAGGATTCTGCAACAAAGAAAAGACTGTTTCTAGCACCTCTGATCACTGCTCTTTTACTGCCCCATTCAAACAAGTCTTTCCCTTCTGTCTGCCAAATAAACAAGTCAGGTAGGTCTTCCAGTCTGTTTGCATCATCAGGACTAAGTTTCTGAAAGTAATTCTTTATTCTGGAGGAGCTGTATTTCAGGTCCTGCTGCTGTGAAAATACTGTCACCCACACTTCTAAGCCTTGCCTCTCTCTGTAAAGCCCTCCAGCCAACAGAGGCAGAGAGCATCTGCCAGTAAGTCAACTCAGGACCCCCAGTGGGTTTTAGTTCAGGACAAATTATCCTGAACAGGGCTCTGCTCAGGGGCAGGAGGTGTCAAAAGCCTAAGATGGGGGTGAAATCCTTTAGGTAACTTCCAGCTGCTAAACAGTCTTTTCTCAAAACTTAATTGTCTCAATTCTTCACCTAAACACATTAGTTTCTAGGAGTTAAAGCAGAAGCCTTTGGTTTCAACACTCTGGCAGGACAAATACCAACTTTAGTGGTGTTTGGCATCTGACAACGAAATATTTTTGTTGGCACTGTGTTACAGAACATTCACTGAAATGAGCTAGAAGGTAGCTCACCAAACCAAGACACAAGTAAGGCAAGTCTGCAAGAAAACAGAGGTACAAGTGATAGATTTCCAATGCCCTACTTAATATATATTGCAAATTTTAAAATGTCACCACTAATATAGACAGTCTTACCGCTCCAGCCACAAGTCCAGTTACATTGTAACTCTTGGCTGCTGCTACAATCGATCCAATGAGAAGCAGAATTGTACCAATTAAGTAATGAAGAAACTCCTGAAAAGACAAGCACAGCATGCATCAGAAGGAAAACTTATCTGGAAAGCATTTTGGTATGTCTCAGAAAGAAAATAAGCTGGCAGAGGTGACTCAAACCCTCAAACCAGAGGACAAAAAACAGTCAAAGGAAAAAAAAAGATGCAAAGCAAAACAAAACAAAAACCCCAAAACCCATGAACCCACCTTGTGAGTGGATTTTATACCAAACCTCAGTTTCTGTTCAAAAAAGAACAGTTTGGGTCTACTGATGTTACTGGAATAAGATTTATTTACTGGGTATGGATGCAATCCTTTCAATTCAGCATGGTACATTATTTTATTGCATCAAGTATGTACCTTACTTAAAGAGATGGTTCTGGAGGAAGGAAGAAGCCTTAAGGACATACTTCTCTAGCATATATGAAACGGCATAAGTGGAAAACCAAATGCTCCTATTTCTGATAATTTTAGAAAGGAAGCTCTGGATCTACTGCTGCATTTACTAACAACTTCCATCAACCAAGACTGGAAATAGGAGGGAAGCCACGAAAAGCACAGCTGTAGTAAAACAAGATGCCATGGGGTTTTCTGAGAGAGGACCAAGGCACCACATTTAACTTCTTCTCTGGTGTGATAAGTATCGGTCCAGGAGTCAATTTTACCTTGTTACAAGCAGGAGGGGATTTCGATTTTGAACCTTGACAGAGCTTATGACAACACACACTGAATATGGTGTGCATGATGTTTCTTGTGCACAGTGGGGTGGGCAGGGGGATATCTGCTTCCTTTATCTGCATTCCACTGCCAACACGAGCCAAGCAAATACCAGGGAGAGGAGAGATTCTGTCTCAAACTAAAAGACAGAATACAGTCCCAGAAGGAAATTTTCCAAGGAAAGCCCAGAAGATGAACAATTTACCATACCAGTCTCACTCTGCTCAAGTGTTAAAAAGAACTGAGAAGGATTTTTGCTGCAAAGTGGGCTCTTTAGAGACTGCAACTTATTTTCCTAATGTGTAAACTTGTTTCAGGTAATCAAAATCTCAACCCATGCATTTGACAGAATAAATTATATGCATAGGGAGGCTTCTCTGACTAGCCCATGACGCAGCAGGCAAATGAGACATGCCATTGCCTCTTTAGAGACACGAAATAAAGCACTGTACACAGACTACTACTTTAGAGGAATCCGAGGGATGGGCAAAGCTGCAACAGAATCATCAAAGGCTACACTAGGTGGAGAACCAATACTCGGCAGGGCCGAAAGAGTGCCCCTCTGGAGAAATACTTCCAAGCTTTAAAAGGTGTTAGCGCTGAACAGCCTCTTCAACCACTTCAACTTTACTGGCTGCAAATCACGCCCCTGATTGCAATGTGAAGATCCTGCCAGGAAACTCCTCCGAATGCTAGCTGTGGTTTCCCAGAGTCACTTACATGTCTTCCCCTTCTGTTCTAAAGATACTTAAATGTGACTGAAAATGAGGTTGTTCGTTTTGCAACAGAGCAGCAGTGTTCAAGCATCACATCCCATGAAGCGTTCTGAAGCTGAGCAGCCACAAACTTCAGTGCCTTAAACTCTGGAACATTGAGGAATTATTAAACACACAACATAAAAAACAAAAGCAGCCTATGCAGAGGCAAAAATAGCACAGTCCTGTTACAGCAATGCACACATTAAATGCTGCTTTGCAAAACTGTAACTTATTAGCTTACTTCACTCTTTTATTTCAATCCCTGCATCTGTATGATCTATAGATAAATAAGTACCTTTAGAAACAGAGGTAGCACACATTTGAAAAAAAAAAGTCTAGCCATATCATTGAGCTAAAAGGTTACACTTTTCTCTCTGCTTAGAAGTGGATGGATGGACAAAGTTATCTTAGATCTGTAAATTACTTATCTAGCTTCCATTAACCACCATCCAACCACTTCCTGGGTTTCAAAATTCCTTTCTATCTCTCCAGTTGGCTTTTCCCCATTCCTTTGGTGGAACTAACATATGTAAGGGAGGCCTGTTCTAAGAGGTTGTTAAAATCCATCATCCCACACTAGGATGCAGAACTCTTCTGTTAGCTGACCTGACCCAGAACTACTGAAGAAGTTCAGGTCTCACATTTTTGATGCTGCCCGTTAGTTCTCTGCTAAGATATGAGAGACAGATGTGTATGGGAAATGAGGAATGAGGCAGGAACATCCTGCAGGATATCCCAGGAATGGACAGGCTACAGCAATCAGTCCGAGGCTCCTATTTTTTGCTATTGTTTAAGTTACCTAAAACCATACCAAAAACAGACACATGTGATTGAAATAGCGCTCACAGACTTTTTTTTGGGACAGGATGTAGCACGTGAATTCTAATGCTATGATTTGGTACTTTAGTAATCCCTTAGCTGCTATAAATGACCTGAGCTAGGACCCATCTGCTGAAGACTTGATGATCAGTAGCCTCTTTTCAATTGTC
This sequence comes from Origma solitaria, assembly GCA_013397895.1. NCBI lineage: Eukaryota > Metazoa > Chordata > Aves > Passeriformes > Acanthizidae > Origma > Origma solitaria. The sequence continues at coordinate 736,566 of VZRL01004264.1, read as the reverse complement.
TCTTAATAACATTATTGCCTTACATGGAGTAAATCTAGATTTATACCTGTGTAAAGGAGGGTAGAATCAAATCCAAATCAGCTAAAAGATTTACAATTACAGAATCTGCTGAACTGAATACAAACAACAGAAGGATTTGCATACAAGGCAAAAAGGAATTGAGTGGAAGACAGACTACTATTGTGAGACAGCACAAAAAAATGGACTGAGAAAGTGAGACATCAACCCCCAAGGGAGGAGAGGAACCCAGGCTTACCGCGAGTGGCCAGCTAACGCAAGTCAGATTCCGGTAGACTCTGAAAATGTGCATGACATAGAAGAACAAAATCATGACCAAGTCGCACATGGTGACAATCTGAAAGAAGCTGTATGCACTGTAATCTGTCCACCAAGAATTATTTACGCAGATGAATGCAATCAGCAGTGAGATCTGGAAGACAAAAGGTGCAATAAAGGTTTTCACTATGGTGCTCAGAGGGTCGTGGAGATGATTTTAAGCACAACAAAATGGCATTTAGACACAGAAGACAAATATCTAATGTAAATGGGATGGTCCCAGCAAAATGGAGGACAAAGTAATGAGCATGATAATAAGATTTCACAATTTGCTGATAAATGAGCTGAAGCAGCCATTAGGAGTGGGGAAAGGGGCAATGGCCAGAAGGAAAGCAGCAGTTTCAGCCTGAAGAACTCAACTTGAAGATGTCTCTGTGTACAACAGAAGAGGTCTCAGATAGAGAAAAGGAACTGAATGCCTGGAGTTACACGAGCGACTGAAGCACCTAAACCCCACAGACTTTCAGAAGGAGTTCACTGAAAGCTGTGAAAAATGGAACTGTCAATGAACACATGCATCTTTACTTTCATTTAGTGACATTTCTCACATGCAAAATCAGAGGATGTGGCTGCAACTGAGCTAATGGTGTTACTCTTCCTTTTCTACCACCTACAGAGCTGGAGTATTAGTGGACTATAAGGCAGTATCAGAGCAAATAATATAAACATTTGGAGGAATTGATTAATTCACCTCACCCCCAAAACTTTCATAAGTTAACACTGCCACATAAAACTATAAAGCATTATTGTACAACTTCTTTCAGGTGTAGGCTTGATAAGGACAAAAGCTATTTCATTCTTTAATTCAAAGTTACTTGTTTATTTTACTAATCTTGCTGCTTTCACCAGCCTGACTAACCTGGGTAATCAAAATTAATCCACCGAGAATATACTAAAATATGTTTTTATTACAGACTCTGTCAATGCATGCTTTCAGCCACTGTAATTTTTAGTTCATCCAAAGTCAGCCAGAAGCTGTAATCATTCACATTTTACGTGTTTCTCCTAGACATTAACAAACTATCTGAGGAAGTCAGTGCTTCAAGACAGCATCATCCTTTCCTGCACACTCATCTTCCAAACTCCTAACCAACTGCATTCATTATCAGAATAATTTCCTTAAGATTAAAAGAGGAAAAAAAACCCCAACACCCAAACAACATAGTTTAGATTCTCCATGAGTGTTACCTGAGTTTCATCTGCTCAGTTCCACGTGGACAGGCTAAATATATGCATGCACAAGGGCAACCAAAGGCTCTGTACCTAAGAACTTCACAAGGACCTGTCACCTTCACCAAACTCCACCCAAACAGCCACATCAATGACAACGAACCACCTCAAAATGGTGGCTTCAAAGAAAAAAGCCAGTGATCTGGATTCTTTCCCACATAGGTGGCCAAGCTGTTGCCAGAGCTGGTCCAGCTCCATTACTTTTACTGTGGAAGTGCAAGGAGTTGATATTAGCACTGTCAGTGACGCTCAGTCCAAGCCATCCACGGGCTTGTGCACTACAAAAAGCCTACAACTCCTCTCACCTTTGAAGAGACCCAGGGCAGGGAAGAGAGGACTTTGAGGTGCAGGGCTAGATCACACTCCCTCCTTCTCAAGAATGCAGGTCACATGTGCCTTTGAAAATGCACGATACTGCTCAGTCCCTGTCTCCGCAAATATGTTCCTGCCCTCTGGTTTGGGAGTGTAACATCAGAGCGTCACCCTGCATGTTCAGTGCTTCTGTCTGAACCACGCCTGACCTTGGGGTCTCGCTGCCTCGCTTCGGGGGAATCCTAAGTGCACAGTCTCACACCTTGTGCATGGCAGAGCTTTCTGAGATGTTGCATTTCTTAGAAGACAACAAAGCAATGCTCTACACAATTCAGCGTGTAAAGAACTCTGCCCCAGTTCTTCAATTCTGAGATAATTTGGATGCAGTTTTGTCCAAACTGTGTCTACATACAGAACATCCTGATTAAGCAGTGGTTTTGTGAGAACGCACGGCATCTGGCATATACTCCTTCCCACCCTAATTTCACCTCCTGTCACGTATTGGCTTCTCCATTGACCTCTGCTGAGCCACCTCAGAGGACTAAGCCAGCAGAAAAGTGAACTACGGAATAAAAGCTTTACTCTGGCTCAGCCATGGTGCAAGGCAGAGGCAGGGGAGTAAGGGGGTGTGAGGGAGAAGTCAGGACTCCCACAGAAAGGACAGGAAGGACCGAGCAGGCAGGATGGCAGCAGCCAGTACCATGCTGGCTGCTCAGGCTGCCACAGACCATCCAGCTCAGTGCCCTGAATCTTACTGTCATTTAAGCAGAGTCATCTGACTTAGCCACTGAATTACCTGAGCAATCAGAAGGAGATAATTTACTCTATGATCTAGGAGGACACTATAAGTGATGCAAGACACAGCTATTATTTCCATAATTTAAAACTACATTTAATGAAAATTTATTCTATAGGGGAGGCTCAACAACAAGTCACAGCAAGCACTGAGTCTTGCTCTTGGATAAAGGTGGGATGAGGACAACACTTCTCTAACCACCAAAGGCCAGGAGGAGTTTCCCTTACTGAGGTGTCTTCACAATAATCAGTTCCCAGTTTCAACTACACTGTAAAAATCAAGAAGGAAGCATTAATTCACAGTAATATTAATTCTGCCCACCGGCTTATTTCATGCATGAATGATTAACTTTAGCAGGTTTTTTTACCGTGTACAAAGGATAAGAAGGACTGGACTCCTGAAGTACAATCACCATCCAAATAATAAAAAGTACTGGAAAAAAACCCTTAGTTTAAGCTAGACTGAGTTATTTCAATTTCACGGAAGCATAAAAATACTTTTCTTTTCAGTTAAAAGGTATAAAACATTGAGAAGCATAAAGAAGAATGTGAGCCATCCAAGGAGAGAAAATACATCTGAGGTGTTATAATCCTCAGAAATAAGAAGATACAAGGTACCAATAAAGAATCTGCTCAGTTCCTGACAGGGTAGAACCATGGATTTGAACAAATGTGCCTTCCATTTCAACAGTTCTTCACGATTAAAACAACTCCAAAACCAATTAGTAAAGATTCTGCCTTCTAGATGTGTCTCAGCATACAGACAGGATGAAACCACTGCATGGCAAGATATACTTCTTTCAAAGATTTACTTTTTCAGCATAAATTTTGCAACATGAGATTTACCTGCCATTTCTCAAGAGGGTCCTGTGTTCAGACCATGTAATTCTGTTTCACAGGACAGGTGCAAAGGAGGTCCTATCAACAACTTCATATAAAGCTATACCACATCTGCCACACCATATTGCCTGCAGGTACAGTCAGAGTTTAAAACTCACCTGTTGAAAAAAGAATGCTAACAAATGCAGGTAACAGAGCCACATAATATCATCTGTTCTTTAAAAGTGACAAACACTGAAGTTCCTTCACCAGATATTGGTTTATCATGATATACTGGGTGATGACTGTACTTTTTTTCTTCCTGGTATTACTGTTTCCAGAGAAGTGAGTGATAAAGTGATAAATATGTAACTGTCTGGGACACAGTTCAACATCTATATCAGAAGTAAGTTTGTGGCACAGAGAAAGAGAGAAATGAGTGGTAAAACACTAAAGTGATCAAATCTTCCAAGTGTTCTTTATGCATCTGTGCTCAGGGGAGCAGGTTTATACACCTTGAAAATAAAAACTGGAGGCACAAAAAAATCCAGGGCACTGCTACTTCCATTTCAATAGCATTTCACAGGTCGTGAGAGCAACACAGATGTAACCCACAGCCAGCAAGCCAGTGTGACCAGAAGTACAGGTGAAGTGATGGTCAGTCTCATTAGAAGATTTCAACGTGCTTCACAAAACATATCCAGGCTCCTGCATTATAAAAGGGGTGAGGGACACATTGCAGGACACTATTATTTAAGTGACAATTCTGAGAAGCAAAATAAAGACCATATGCATTATTCAACCCCAAGGAGGGATTTCTGGTTTTAAATAAAGCTCCATATTTACTCTGCTTCACAGAAGCTGATTGGCTTAAACGAATCCACTTCTTGACTCTCCTTTGGACCAGATATTTGAAGTGAGTGGTGAAGCATGTTTAGGGACACTGGTATATCCCAGGACCTATCTTGCAGTCAAGTCAATGTGAGCTAAAGGAAGTCAGCAACTGCCAGGAGGCACTCAATGCCTTAGCAGATAGAAAAGACACAACAGAGCCTGCAAGACTTTTACAGAATCTGCATTCTCTTCTCTTCTCTGCTTTGAGCTGAAGATGAGGTAACCACATCCTCTGCAATGTGACTGCGGTGAATGTTGCCTCTTGAATGGCACCGACACACCTTCACAAGCCAAACCCTGATTGAAGTTCTGATGTGAAGTTAACTCAGCTCTACCAAAAAAATGAAACACAATTTGTTCTTTCCTGATGTGGTCTTCTAAAGCAGCCCAGGAAGTTGCTGGCTGCCTTTGCCACAGAAGGACATTGTTGGCTCACGGCTTTCTTGCTGTCCCTCGAGATCCCAAGGTCTCTGCAGAACTGTTTTCCAACCAGGCCTCCAGCCTGTCCTGTTGCAGGGGCTTGCCCTCAGATACCAGACTTGGCATTTCCTGCATCGAACTTGATGAGACTCCTCCCTGTTCAGACTGCCAAGGTGTCTCTCCATAGCAACACAACCCTCTGGTTCATCAGCCACTCCTCCCAGGTTTTTCATCACCTACAAACTTTCCAGGAGTGCACTCTGCATCATCACCCAGGTGATTAATGAAGATGTGGAACAGTACCAATCCCAGTACTGACCCCTAGGGTACACCACTAGTGACCGGCCTCCAACTGGACCTCGTACCACTGATCACAACCCTCTGGGCCGGGTTGTTGAGTTTTAAATCCTCACCACACACTTGTCTAATCCACACCCTGTCAGCTTGTCTGTGAGGATGTTATGGGAGACTAGGACCTTACAAAGATCATGGTAAATATCCATCACTCTTCCCTTGTCCACCAAGCTAGTCATCTCATTACAGAAAGCAGTAAAGCTGGTCAAGCATCATTTCCCCTTTGTAAATCCATGTTGACTACTCCTGATCACCTTCTTGTCCTTGATGTGTTTGGAAATGCTTTCTAAGAGGATTTTCTTCTTCATCTCCCAAGGGACTGAGGTGAAGCTGGCAAACCTGTAATTCCCTGGATCTTGCTTCCTGCCCATAGATACATCAATCTGTTCAGAATGCCACACTTTCCTTTTGTACTTCTCAGGCTAGAGATGATAGGGAAGGACTGGACAAGAGGGATACATTCTAGTCCCCTGTGCTATAAAATGCTGCTGAAGTACTCCCTGGAAATGCTGTTTCTTTTTTATAATCAGCTGTTTTTCTTGTTTCTTCTTGTCCCTGGCAAAGAATAAGCATCTGAAGTCCACTGGTCATTACTACACTCAGTAAAACACAAGGAAAATGTGTATCAAGACTTCAAAGAAATTAATCTTCCACTGCAGGAAAATTCAACACCTTCTTAAGGAAAGGAGAGGAATCACACCTTTGTATTAAGAAGAGATTATATATAGAAGGAAGATCCAACTTCCAAAGGCGAACGCATACTGGAGAAAAGGCCCATGGCATTAGGCCCAGATGCTGTTGCACTCCTGATTTCAGATGGTTTGAATTCCACCTAACTCCCTGCGCTGCTCACCCCTGGGTGGCTGCAATCCTGCAGAGGCAATTAGGTTACAGAGAAAGCTTGGCTCCAAACATCCTGTCCTAACACGAGTGGGCTGGGAATGATGCTGGGATCCAGAGCAAGGCAGCCACACAGCCCTCAGCCTCTCTGCTGGCTGCATCCTCCTGTGTTTTCCAGTTCTGTCACCAGTCACAGAGGCCACCAGGAAAGCTGCCTGCACCTCCGGACTAATGGGCTGGGCTCTCCTTCACTAACACATTGTGCTGGAGTGCACCAGCACAGATGGAAAAGCCTTGGTCAAGCTGGAAAGTTCAAAGAAGTTTAGCAGAGAATCACTTGCTCCAAGGAAGGGGCAGGCAGGAGTACATGCCCACCAGCCCAGAGATTACACGTACAATTTTCTTCACCGGTGCCCTGAGGGTAACAAAGGAAAGGACTTGCTTTGCTCTGCTTGTACCTAGAGGCCAGCTGGCTCCACAAAGCATTTTCGGCTCATGAGGTAGAAGACTGCAGTTTATCTGACCACAGAAGAATTTTATAACCCAGGAATCAATCTGTGCAAGTGCTTTGTATGATCTTTTTCTACTGTCCAGCTATAATGGATGTCGTAAATAAAGCTCTGGCTTTATTGCCAGTACTTAATTCTTCTGTAACATTTGGGGAGAAGTAAATTTTCCACAGGCACAGCTACCTGCACAAACATAAATCCTGTGTGATCTCCAATACTGACAAGAACACACTCTTAAAGGAAAACGTAATGTTCTGAGCGTGAGAGGCCCATTTCCACAGGCAAACACTGACACAACAATGGAGGAATTGAAAGTCACTGACTCTTGAATCCTGACCCCAGTTTTGTAACTGTATTTCTGTCTGAACTTCAGTAAATCATGTATTTCGCCACTTCAGCTTCTCCAGTCACCAAATGAGGACTAATAAAGACTGCCCATGCATTGGGCTAAAGATTTTCACATTCAAAACACAGACATGTAAAATAAAGGCAAAAATTTTGAGGACTGATAATAAATGTTTAGGGTAAGATGGCTGTTTTCCTTTGCAGTGTGAATGAAAATAGATGCTCACTAAAAAAAAAAAACCAAACAACCAACCAAAGAAACAAAAAAAGACAAGACAAAAATCCCAAAAACCAAACTAGAAACCCCACATCCTTTTCCTCGCTCTTCCACTCTCCTAAAAAGCCCAAATGTTACAGATGTAACAGACAAGCAGGTGTGAAAATCATCCGATGAGGGAACCACAGAACAAGCAACAGGAGGAAAAGGTTCACTTTCTGAGAGGTGCTTTGAGTTCAATCCATTGCTACCTCAGCACACAACATAAACAAAAATGAGAGTCCTAGCTCCTTGTAAAATGGAAATTGGTATTTATTTTCTGTCTGTCCTTTATTTACTTATAACCAACTGTGAGCAGTGATTCAAAAAAGCACACCATGCACAAGTCATTGCAAATAAAGTGTTTTCTAATCTTTAATGCAAGGACTGCTTTACTACTCATCCTCTTGACCGCCCCTGACTGTACAGTACAGCACATTATCAGTTACCCCTGTGCAGCAGTTCTTTCACTACCCTGCTAGTGACTGTGAAGCACAGGTTACCCTTCCCCTCTGTGGCTGTGCAACACCCTGCACAGTGGTGATGTTCTGGGTGTGGGTGCAGCACAAGCTGCCTTCCCAGCAGCTCACGTGGTGCTGGGCTTTCCGTGGTTAAAATGTGTTGATAACATTTGTTCCCTTTCAGCTGCTGCTGAACTGTGCTCACACAGCCACAAGGCTTTCTGTCTCTCTCTCCTTCCTCTCATCCCAAAGCAGGCTCACAAGTGGGCAAGACGTTGGCAATGACAGCTGGCTCCAGCTGAGCAATGGGATTTTCCAACTCATATGATGTTGTGTTCAGTGACAAAAGCTCAAGAAAAGGAGGCTAAGGGGAAATATTTTAGGCTATGGTGTTTCTCTTTCCAAGCAACCATTGCATATAGAATCATAGACTCACAGAATGGTTTGTGTTGGAAGGGAGCTTAAAGACCATCTATTCCCAACCTCCTGCCATGGGCAGGGACACCTTCAACTAGACCAGGTTGCTCAGAGCCACATCCAGCCTGGCCTTCAACACTTCTGTTGATGGGGAGTAGTGGATGAATTTACAGCTTTGCCTGTGTGTGCAGCTTTTGCTTTCATTATAAAACTGTCATTATCTTGATTCATGGGTCTTTTTGCCTTCCTTTGCCTCTGCTATTTCCTCCCCATCCTGCAGAGGAGAGAAGCAAGTGAGAGGCTGGGTAGGTGTGTGGCTGCTGGCTGGGGTTAACCCACTCCAAGCAGCCTACCCCTTATCTGGATTTCTAGCTGCTGTGGTAGCACAAAATTAAAAATCTTCATTGCAGAAAGACAATGAATATGGTTTTTGCAAATCCCAAGATGATGTATTGAATTGGCAGGCTGAAACTGCTGTCTTACCATGGAACTTTAAACTCTGGATAATAATTTTCCTTTTCTATATAGAAATAAGACATGAAATGCCAACCTAACTGCAGGAGGAAAGATAACGTTAATAAGAAACAAAATTGCCTCAAGGTGCCCAGTTACAGAGAAACACTGTAACTCTTATCTCAAAGTTTTACCATAACACAGTGACATACACATCATCATGTATAATCCATCCAGCTCTGTGCTATCTTTTCATTTAATTACTTTGCCATGCAATGTACAACCACATCCTTGTGTTTCTCAGATTACTCTTTTATCTTGACTTCTCCCCTCTACTATACTCTCCCATAAGAAGAGACAACTTTCTGTGTTTCCTTTTTCTCTGCTTCTTATTCTCTCCCATCCAAATTTCCTGCTATACATGACAATGCACCTCGATTTCCTCTTCTAATGTTTCCTAGCTATCTTTCCCACTCTCTTGCATGAGGACATGTATTGCAATCAGCAAGCCAAAAATTAGCACCATTCAGGGGAAAAATGTCAGGGGACAGGATTCAGCGTAGTGCTACACCCCCACAAACACTGTAGGCAGCAGCTCTGGTTCACCAGTTTCCTGTTGGTAGTTGGTAATACCTGAAAGTGCTCTTCTTTTTCATCCATTGTACTTGCTGGAGGACTGATGAACCTTTGTGCTGCTTTAATGTCCCTCCTCCTGAATCTGAAAAGAGGAGGACCCTGAGAACTATTCATAAAATTGATAAAACCTGTTTGATTTCCACTATCTTAAAACTTACCCAAGTTTTAATGCAAGCAATTGTACAGAAATTGTGTCTACAGATTTGGAGCAAGGGACAGCACTGACTCTCATACAGTTTCATCACAGTGTTTCTTAAAAAAAAATATAATAAGGGCAAAATGAGTTTTGTATTTGAACGAAAAAAGTCAAAGTTTCCAGCTTGTGACACCAGCCAAGATAGTAAATGGAATTTTCCATCCCTATGAGAGCCAATCAGGATAACCGTGCCCTGGAGAAATGTCACTGACTGCAGCTGTACATTTCCAAATGTTACACCTCAACACAGTGAAGCAACACCCACATATTATTAAGTACATACTTCTGGATGAAGTAAAATAATTTTTAACAGCTTCCCAAAACAGAAAGATGAGCAAAGCACAGGCCAAGGTTACAATTTTAGTTCATGCAAGACTGGTTCATCTAATTTAAGCAGCAATGTTGACTGCTGCTGTAATCAAGACTTCCTTCTTCCAGGGCAGTGTTGGAAATGTGAGCTGTGACAGACAAACCCCTACTAGAAAAAGAAGATAAAAGGCACAGTCCATTTGAAACTTCATTAATGACAGATGAAATCAGATGCCTGGAAGTGCATGGCTCTGTGAAGCAGTCAGTCTTTGGTTGCGCAATGATCTCTCAGCCCCTGCGTCTGGGCAGATTTCCTTCTTGTCTGGCTGCTTTTGCCTGGCCTCTGACAAGTCACTTCTCCTGTGCACCACCACCCACAGGCTATTTATTGAAGATAAAAATGGTGGGAGGGTGATAAAAAGCAAAATAATCTTATTCAGACCCTCTACAACTCAGATAAGAGGACAATCCGAAGTACAAGGAAGTAGTGACCTGTATCTATTAATAAGAAGTTATCTATCTGCTCAGGCACAGGCCCCCGTGGTAGAAAAGGGTGCGGGGTAATCCCAGAACCAGCACATGAACCAGCACATTATTAAAGAGCCTTTGTTGCAGGGTGTTAGCCAGGATCATTAAAAAGGCAATTCTGTGTAATTACTAGCTGCAATTAAGTCCTGCCTACCACTGATCACAGTGTGTGCAGGACTTCCATCCCACCCCTGCCAGCTGAACTAGCTCCCTGCCTCAATCCCACAGCTGCCTGCGCCACACTGAAAGGCACTATACAATCCTGCACGTTATTTACTGAAAGCTGAGGATTTCGCAGTTACATGGCAAAGAATAGGATGTATTCTCATCAGGCAGTGAATTAGTGAAAAAAAGAAAAGTTTGTTGCCAACAACAACCTCGTAATTTTAATTCTTCTTCTCTCCAATTTGTTTAAAAATCAACTTAAATTGAAAACATTTCAACTGCAAAAGCACTATCAGTAAGCTTTTTCAATCTGGATAAAAGCTGCATACATGACACTCAAAAGTATTGCAGCAACTGAGTAACATTGCACAAGTGCCATAATGCAAGTTACAAACAATTCCCAAAACACCTAAAACCCACTGCAAAACACTATTAGTGGCACAGCTGGCTGCCAGCATGTCTGAAAAGGATAGGAACAGAATTTTTAATACAGCAAATGCCCTAGCAAGGTTCCACCTCTGGGAAACACAGCTGCTTTCCCTCTAACTTTCAAAGAGGTGCCACCTGCAATGACTGAAAATATGACTGTGGACAAAGCCAGGAGAGCCCCGTACTTTGTAGCTTGAGAATTAATAAGGAATTAATTCTCTGTGCAGGCAACAGCCCCCGTGTAGCAGCTAGCTGGCCGCTCATTCCAGTGGTCCCTCCCACAAGTAGTAATCCCCAAATTATGGATGAACCTGCTGTTTCAGGTAAGAGCAGAGACACATCCTCTACATAACAGTGGGTAGATGCAAAGATACAATCACTCAGCCTGTGCTTTCTGCCCTCCTCACAGTTGTGGTGTTTGTTGGGAACTTGTGTCCCACATGAACAAGCCCATTTAGAAAAATACTACATTATTGCTAAGAAAAAAAAACCTAAATGAAAGTGGCTCCTGCTGTAGTTCACCCCATTGTAGAAGACCATCTGTCTTGTATGGAGAATCCCCAAATCACATCCCAAAAGACTACAGTAAATAAAAGACATTGTAAGCGACTTGAATCTTCAGAGTCCCCCAGTAAAAAGTGGAGTATCAGGGGATAGCAACCAAAAATGAGGGGCCTTAGGATAACCAAATCTCTCCAGATTCAAAAACTGCACAGCTCGCTGTGATCATTACTTCTCTCTTCTGCAAGTCAAGCACTTCCAACATCTAGATCCTCTTGGAGAGCCATGTTAACCCTTCTCTCCATCTGGTAAACCTGAAAGTCAGATGGAATGACAGAAGAAGCCTGTCCACAGAGTGGGTAGGTTTCTGTAAACGGGGAACAACTGCCTCAAGCACACAAGACGCTTCTGAGGCAAGACAAACTGCTTGCAGGAACCAGGCACCTCTGAGACCACCACTCTGAACCATTCTCAGATAGATTGTTTGGCTTGTTCGTACTGCTCACCCTTAAAAAAGTCAATGAAGTCCCATATGGCCAGGGATATATAGAAAGAGCTTAATCCCTGCTTGTGAGCTGCAGTTTCCACCATGATCTGGATATCCAATACATATCTAGCAGTACAGAGCCAGCTGAAACTGAGATAGGAACATTTAACACAAAACCAGTACCTCCTGGCAATGACCATTCTAGTTAACCTATCAAACTAGATGCACAGCAAAATAAAAAGCAATCTCATCTTCCTGGAAGCTGTTGCTGAGATCAGGGATACCATGTGAACCACTCGGCGACATCTCCTGCCTCCATCTGCCAACCCTCAGCAAGCAATCTGCTCATCGCTCGTCCTTGCAGATGCTGCTCACAACATAACCCCTTCTCACTGTCTGAGGCATTTAGTGCTTGACTGATTCAGATCTTCAGTTGACACCTGCCCATTCTCTCCCTGCCTCACAGAACACCACACTGACATCTGGCAGTGGTACAGACAGCAGTTAAAAAGCTCATATCTGTCACCTCCAGCAAGGGCTTTGCTAAGCCACAGCAACAGAGCCTTGAGCAAGGTCTCCTTGAATAAGTGGAGGACTCATTTACATCACCGAAGTCCACATTGTTAGCTGCGCTGGCATATCATAATTTCCACCAGGAAAATTCAGGTGAGAGTTCCTGAAAGCATCATGACAATCCCCAGATGAACTGGCATCATCACAACCTGGCTGCTGGATCAGAGTGGACCTTTGCACACCAGAGAAATCACCTTTTCTAAGTGTGAACACTTGATCCTGGGCAAAGTGCCAGGGAAGTGAAGGGTGATAAAAGAGAGGGAAAAATGAGAATAGATGAGATTCCCCAGTGGCACTGTTGCAGCTGACAGCTTTCAGCGAGTGCCTGGAGAGTGGCAGGCCTCTCCAACAGGCTGGGACAGCACTCCTGTGTCTGCTACGAAGTTGTATACTCAAGCAATTGCCAAAAGGCTCAAGGAGCCAGCAGGTGAGAAGCAGCAAGTGGGGACTGTGCTTTTCCAAAACAAAGAAAAGAGCTCTTGCAGAGCATGATTACAGACTTGAGGAAAATAGGCCAAGTCACTCTGCAGTTCTGCAGCTGCTGCTGGTCATCTCACATTAACAGCACACTTCTGGCCCAGCAGTCAGCACTCGTTTCTTGAACTCACTAGTGGTACTTCCACAAAAATGAAACAACACAACAAACTGCCAAAAACATTAGAAGAAAATTCCCCCTGAAGCGGCTTCTCAATTTTGTCATCAGCACAGTTCCATTTTCCTTCAGGGAAGCTGTGAGCAGAAGAGGAAGCCGTAAGCATTGCAGCTGCTGCTATTGTTGCAGGAACAGCAGCCAAGTTTGTTTTGGCTTTGAAAGCTGCAGACACCTAGCCTTGACCAGTCAGGCACATCTGTCCTTGCCATTACATTCATCAAATGACCAACACTGCAGTGCAGGGAGTTGTTTCAGCCACCATGACCCCTTAAGAATCTTAGTTATGCAAAGAAGAGGAACCTCACAGGTGGGTGAAAGGAAATCACAGCAATTTCAGAGTCTGAGCTCTGTGTGCAGAAAGTAGCAATTTCTGGCTGCTGTATACTTTACATATCACCACAAAATCGGAGGACAAGGCCACAGCACGTATGACGTGACAATAACACAAAGGGGACAGCTGAGCCGCAGGACTGAGCGAATACCTCACAGGCAGTCCCCGGGGAGGGGAGCGGAGGGAACACTTACTCATAGAAGGAAACACTGTCTGGCTTTGGGGGACAATACCCCAGTAATGCAGAGCAGGTACCAGAGCCTCAGGGTCAGGGATGCTTCTCTCACCGATGGCTTCTACTGGGTCACACTGAGACACAACAAATTGTTGCAGCACCTACAGTTCTGGAACCCAGGAAAGGATGCTTGGCAAGCTGCTCTTTGTCATTTATAGGCTCTGAGCAGATGGAGACTGAACCTGTCAACAAGGAATCCGCTGGTTTCTGTCACTGTGGCAGGAGAGGAGGACGTTCAAAGGGACACCATCAGTGAACAGAGTGAGGACAGGGAACACACTGCTCTGGCACATCTTAAAAGAAAGTCACAGAGCAGTAAGAATCCATGTTTTTCACCACATCTTATTATCCACAGACACCTGATTAAGATTTTTAAATGGCACTTGAAAATTTAACTTCCCGTAAAACAAATGTGCCAGGAAACCACTGCCAATACTTCACTCTGCTCTTTCAGGCATACTAAACATGTCTCAGGTGATATAAATTTCTATGCTTCATTTGCTTTTTTTTTGTTATTTCAGAAAATGTATTTGCTAACCCCTGTTCAATCACCTCTACAGAAAGAATCACCTCTACATGCACAGAGATCGCTAATGAATGTATTGCAACAAATCCCAATGGGTGTGCCAAATGAGCAACGAAAAATGGCTCCAACTTTGAGCTTTTAGGAAGCCTCTTTTAGGGTACAAATAAAACATTCACTGACACATTCAGAGCAGAGATACCCTAGAATTTAGTAATGACTAATTGTCTTTTTACAAAATGTACTGGAGTTGATTTTTTTAGCCTTCTAGAGCAGTTTCAACATCAGAAAAATCACAAGTTTCTTTTTTTTTCCTGAAAGAAGTAGAGAGAAATTAAAACAGATGGTACAAAACCTTCCCTTGCCCAAGAGAAAAAGAGAAAGGACTACGTCCTCAGCTTGTGGTTTGAAACACATGGAAGCACTTCAAGCTTATGTATTTCCTTCCCTTCTGTGCCAGACACTTGTTCTTGCCCACAGTAGCCTCTACGGCTGCACTGTTCCCTAGAAACACTTAGGGAAAAGGAAAACCAGAGAGCTGAAGTAAAGCTCCATTAGTTCCCTGGTATTGTACGACCTGCTGGACATCTGCATCACTGCAGCTGAGAACAGCTGCATGGAGACAAGACAGAAGGGGAAAATTCCTTAAACTGGTGTTGCTTGTGACATTTTGCCCCATAGAATAAAACTGTGTCAGCCTACCAGCAAGCACTCCTTGATTAACATGCATAGAACATAGTGTTTGCTTCCAGCTCTTACGCAAACACCTGGACAGAAATTGTAAAATGGCAGCCCAGAGCAGAGGCATGGAAAAAACACCACTGGCTGAGCCAGACAACTTTGGTGTTCTCAGAAGGGAAATAACAGGACCTCCCAGTCCTACTGGGCTTAATTACTAAGCTTGGACATTCCTTACTCGAGTGTTCCTGCTTACTTTGAGGCCACCTAAGACTTAGATAATTTTTTTTCTCTCTTTGTTCAGCCCAGCAAGGTTCTTTTACTGCAGTTTCCAGCAGAACAACAAAAAAATAGCAAGCAGCTACAAGATACAGCTCTGACCTTGACCTCAAAAAACATGTCTCATTGCTTAGCCAGTAGTTTATCCTGCACATTCTTGGGGTGGTTTTACTCAACCCACCAGAAAGCACAGTCTATACCAGACTCACAGACAGGCTCACAATTTCAGCACCTCTGCATATCACCAGAATGCCTCTCTTCTGACTGAACAGCTTTATAACCATTGATACACTGCTGCACAGAATAAGATGTTTTACTTCAGTCTCCTCCATGGACAGAAAGACATTTCAGTCTCAAGATCAAGTTAAAAGATTGAGTAGATCTCAAATAATTCCAAGCAGCATTTGCTATCGTGAATTTCTTTTTCTTGTACCCATGATTTTGATTACATTTTTATTAGGAATTGTTTTCTTGCACTAACAGATTTTGTCTTCATATTTTAACTTCTTCTGAATATAACTCCCCAGTAAATTTGTCTGATATCACGCAGCACATTCAGAAATGGAACTTGGCTCCAGCAACTTAACTACCAGCATTCTCTAGCCTTCAGTGTTAGATGAATGAATATTCTCTTGAGTACTATTATTCACTTGTATGTCAGTATACAAATAACCCAGAGAGGTTTCAGCACACTTCAAAGTTACTCAGAATTACAGACTGCCTTGTTGGCCATCCACCTGTCAAGTGTGTCATTGCTTTTGTCAAGACATACTTTGGAAATTAAATAGATACTCTGCAGAAAAGCTTTAACTATTGCCTTAGCACTTCAACAAATTAAAATGATGTTGTTAAGTCAACTTTTATTGTGTTTATCCTTTTTTCACATTGCAACTGCTTGTAAATCTTTTCTTCAGCCTTGAGAAGTTAATTTTGATTTATTTTTCTTTTCTGCCTTGTGAAACTGCTCTTTCCTGGCTCATATTGAGCTGACAGAATCAGCACTGGTTTTAGCTCAAAACACCTTGTATTCCGAGGCTGTGCTTACTCTGAAGAGCCACTGTAACAGCAACAGTGGTGCCACTGTGAGAACAATGGCCTTCAGTCTGAACTGTGACCAAAGTTAGCTTAGCCCAACCTGAGGGAGGTGAAAGAGAGGCCAAGAAGGCTGTGGGTCACTCTGCACCTCTCAGGAAAAAGAAGCAGTCCAAGAACAGTTTGAGAAACCTGAGAGACCTACAGAAGCATGTGTAGGTCTTGGCTCTTCTTTGCTCTCTGCAGTCTGCATTGGTGCCACTCCTGCAAAGCTCTGCACCAGACCCTTTGGACAGGCGATACAATCGCTCCTACCAAGGGTCTAAGACAGTGGGACACCTATACAGGTTCCATGTCTAACACGGGCTGTGCTGAAAGCAGGACCTCGTCCAATACAGCCTCAGTGGCATCCTCCAGACTTCAGCTGTAAAAATAGAAAAAGCACATGAGGGCTCCAGGAGAAATTCAGCAGAACCAGACTCGTTTCAATCTATCAGCACTGGAACTTGAGCCACCCTGGTGACAAAACGAATGCACATTCACACCATTGACCCTAGCGGAATAGGATGACTCCAAAAACTCCCCAGAACCCATCTGCTGAGAACTTGCCAAGGTAAGCAACAGAGGTTCCTACAAAGGCTTACAATGAAACAAGCCAGAAGTAGCAAACGCACCTCAACCAAATCAGCACAGCTTGTGCAGAACACTGAAAAGTGCCACATGCATCAATCTGGGCAAGCTGGCTAAAATTCGAGTCAGTTTCTCTGGTCTAAGTGTACTGTGCACACTGATACACACCCACTGACACACTTACTTAGTACACCGCTGCTACAGAACCAAGGTGGCCACAATGGGATCTGGTACATACCCGTGAGAGATCTTGGCGAAAGATTAAATACCAAAAAAAAGAGAAGGAAAGGAAAGGAAAGGAAAGGAAAGGAAAGGCAAGGAAAGGAAAGGCAAAAACTGTATTAACGACATCAAGCTAAGCAAGCTGAAGTTAGATGTTGAAATACTTTGTAACTTCCTGTTAAAATCAGACTGTCTATTCAGACTGGATTTTGAAAAGAGCCCCCACTAGGGTTAGTAATAGTCACACACAGAAAAGTAGCTTTCAAATTGTCTTACTGTCACACAAAATACACAACTCACATAACTGTGTTTTCTCCTCTGCTTTATTTTTAACATACTTATAGACCATTCCCTAGGCTATGAAGTCAATGCATAAAACACACTGTCTTTTCAAAGCCATAACCATTCTACAAGGTTAAAGAAATTCTCTAGTAAAAAAAGTAAAGGAATTTGTGTAGGCTTACAGGCAAGAAACACTTTTTTCTTCTTAATTTCATTCTAAGCTAGACACCACAGCACCCAGAATTTCAAGAGGTAGCACTGGTAACATAAAAAAATTAGCAACAATTCATGCTGCACAATCCTGCACAATGTTCCTGAGTTTTAGTCCTTCTGTCTTACAGAAGAGAAGCTGTAACATTATTTTCTATTTCCTTTGTATAATTTCCATAGCAGTTTGTCGTCATCTATTAGAATTATGCCATGCATATATACATACAAATACTGGGGGTTTTTAGCTTGCAAGCACAGCAATCAGCCCTTAACATTATGGTAAATGACAAAATGTTTTTTTCTAGATATCACACCCTTTACTTCTTGGTAAAAGGGACTGAGTAACGTTTCCTCTTCACAACCACAACCACTCAGAGGCCCAGTACACAATTTCGTGTGGTATACATCTAAGCCAAATGACCTTACCTTTGACCTTTGCCAGCATAAGGGTTCTCCTTCTCAGTAAGACATCAGCCACCAGGCACGTTAACACCAGCGCATGAGTGTTTACAGATTTAGCACAAAGAAATCTTTACCAAAAAAGTTACTGCCAACACTTTGTACTAGGAGAACTGAATGCTAAAATGAATGGGCCTGTGGATATAAATGCTCCCTGAGAAGAGATAAAAGAGAGTTGCAAAAATATTTAGCTCTCCCTGTTTTGTTTGGTGCAGGAGTTAATCTAGAACGAATGTATCCTGGTTATTTCTAAATGCTATAGCACAAACATTTGGTTTTCTTATGGGATTATTTAAGAAGATGCTATTGTGATATGTGATATTAGAAGAATTCCATTTGCCCGAAGTTCCTTGAATACCTGAGGTGAAGTTCCTTGAATACCTGAGGTAACTCCTACTGATGTTATTTACAGGTAAGCTGACAAGCAGAAAAAATATAAGAAGGGGAAGCTGAAAGAGTGCAAAGGAAAAATAAGTTAGATTATTTTAACTTCTCTTAAAGTCACTGCAGAAAGCCACTTGCTTAAATTCGGATGAATTTTTGATTGAGTGGTGTTGATAAAATATGACTTTATGCAAAGTATGTGAAGCATTACATAAAATTACATAGATTTACATCCAGCACATGAAAATATGTAAAGCATGTAAAGCATGCACGCACTTAATACGTGCACCAGAAACTGACATTACAGCACAAATAACCACGCGGTGGTAGCTTTAGGAGTCACACCTCAGAGCTGTGGAGACACCACAGCAGGATGGAGAGCAGAGAGGATTAGTTATTTCTAGTCCATAAAAGGAACTGTTCTTTCCACAGTGGTAAAAGCACACAGACTTTTAGCTTATCAGCAAAGCACAAGTCTACTGTTTAGGGCTATGGGCTCAGTTGCAATGTAGACACATGCTCAAAAGAGAGTCACTTGTCTCCTGAAAAGATTCTCCAGATCCACTCAATGGTTTGGGAACAAACCAAGCCAGAAGGCGGCAGCAGACAACTGTTTGTGTTCCTACTGAAGAGAATTCACAGTGAGGGACAACTCTGAGGTCTCTCGAGCACCGGGCAGATGCTCAGAAGGGGAAGGCAGTCATGACCAGTCATGGTCAACTTCATCTTTTGCTACTAAGGGTCATTTCTAAGGGCAGCTGACAGCTAATAACGAACTGGAAGTAACTGGGCAGCTTTTAAAGAGAAACTTCAGGATCTGATATTACCACTGAGTAACCTAGAACACAATGAATCCCAACGTGTAATGTCAGTTTAGGAATCTGGGGGCCAACAACCTACACAACTTCGAAAAAAATTGAAAGGACAAACACAGGCAGGGGGAAGGAAGGCATTGGAGCTTATAAAAGATGAAGGTAACAGCTCCAGGAAAAAACACTGTCAAAGGCACAAGTTTTTGCATGATGAAAATGTACGTGTGGAGGTATCGTTACATGATGTCTTCCAGGCTCTTTCCTGGGCATTATCACTGCCACTACTGTAATTGAGCTGACAAATAGCCCCACAGATAATTATGTGCCATAAAAATGAGAAAGAGTTTATCCATCTGTTAATCCTCTCCTCATCTGCATGGAGCTAAATTTCATGCACTGAGTTGAGGCATCAGCTCAAATCCTGGCAGCGTTCCACCATCGACTCCTTTTGAATTTCAGCCATACATCTCCCACATCCCTCTCTGTGTCACTGGGTCACTGCTGGAGGTCTCTGACAGACAGGGCACGGAGCCAGCTGGAGCTAAAGCCTCACTCAGCTGCGGTGCCCACCTTCACCAGACCGCTGTCGGCACTGGCACTTGGCCCCGCTTTCTCCTAAAAGCTCACCTACGCTAAGGAATGAGGCGTTCCACCGCAGCACGATGTGCCGTCGCATCACGGTGCTATCACTGTCAATGGCAAAAAGTTAACACTTTTACTTTGGGCTCACGCACGTCCGTCTAGTCACAAGTGCTCGCTGCTGCATTAGGAAGACGCAAAGGCAGCTTCCGACAGAGAGCACCGCTTCGCTCTGTCAGAGGAACGTGGGCTTTTCGTCCTGCCGGGAGCTGCGAGCCCTGAGGGGCCGAGCCCTCAGCGAGCCGCGGCCCCTCACTGCCCGACGGCGCTCTCCGGCCCCAGGAGCCGTCCGGCAGGGAGGAGCGCGATCCCTGTGGGCTCCGCGGGCCCCGGCAAGAGCCCCGGCAGCGCCCCCCGCTCCGCTCGCTCCTTACCATCTGGGCCACCTTCAGCATGCCGGCGCAGGAGCGGAAATAGCCGCCGTCCATGAGCTCCGGGTCCGAGCCCGCCGAGGAGGAGGCGACGGTGATGGGCGGCGGCCCCGCGGCGCCCCCGCTGCTCACCCCGGTGCGGATCACTCGCGCCCCGTGCGACATGGCTGCTCGCTCGCCGCTGCCCGGCCCGGCACGGGGGAACGGGACGGGACGGGATGGGATGGGACGGGACGGGACGGGGCGGGGCGNGGCGCTTCCCCGCCCGCTGCAGCTCCCGCCCGGCGCTGGCGGCCGCGGGAGGGCGAGGCCGAGGGGCAGCCGCAGGGCTCTCCCTGCCGCGGGGGAGATGCTGCCGCACCCAGCCGGGACAGCGGGGTCCGGGATGGCCGGGAGCGGCAGCCCTGTGCAGCTGGGTGACATGGAAACAGAGGCCGAAGGGGCGGGACGCCCTGCCGGGTGGGAGCTCCGCACGGAGCGGCCGCCGCAGCGGGGACAAAGCCCGCAGAGAGTCAAAGTTTGTCGGCGGGGCGCTGGGAGGGGACCGACGCCCGGGTTGCGCTGTGGAGGCACAGCTGCAAACAGCGCCTTCCCACACGGCACTTACTCTTGCCAAAAACCACCCCGAACCTCCTGATTCTCGATCTCGCAAAAGATAGAAAACATTTGCATTAAAAGGGCAGCAACAGGTAAAACTGTAATGACTGTCCAGATGTCTCAGGCCCGGTGTTTGAATTAAATAATGCAGTGATATTAACAAAACACAGCAAAAGGAAGCTATGTATTTCCTCGGTTTAAAAATAACTTGTTCTGCTTTCTGACAAGTAAGGTAATAGTGGGCCTCTGAACTGGGTATACACCACTTTTGCACTCACTGGAGTAGTAATCCCAGCTTCTGCTGCTTTGTTCTGCAGTTAGGATCCACATTCTGTTCATATTTAGTATTTAATAGTTCCTTCAGCAAATAAAATTGTCCTAGGAGGGAAAACATGTAAGCCCAGATGACCCCCAACACACACAAGGCCCTAGTGTGAGCAATTTACTTGAGCAAAATGGGTTTGCCAGTGTGGGCAATCCTTAGTAGATTAAGCAGTACGGAGTTCTGAACTTCTATTAAGCCAGCTTGTAATTGCAATAAAAGTTATTACCTGTCCCACCACATTTAATCTCATGTCATTAGATATCAAAGCTACAACACTGGCTGCCTGCACAAGAGTGAAATGCTAGCTGCTGAGAAAAAAAAAAAAAAAAAAAAA
>VZRL01004264.1:677034-715293 GCA_013397895.1 Origma solitaria | reverse complement strand
AAAAAAAAAAAAAAAGAGGGGAAAAAAAGTTCCGTTTTTTAAACAGCTGGTTTTTTATCTTTCTTCTCCTTACAGTTCCCATTCGGAAGCATGCATGGCTATAGGTTTCTATAAGCCCTGTAGAGGAAGGTTCCAGTAACTCCTCCACTTCCTATTTCCTAAGAAACATGTGTGTTTTACCTGCTGGTTCTGCTTCTTTAGTTCTTTATTTCCTTTTAAAGTGTGTGACTGGGGCCCTGC
Organism: Origma solitaria; assembly: GCA_013397895.1. Classification (NCBI taxonomy): domain Eukaryota; kingdom Metazoa; phylum Chordata; class Aves; order Passeriformes; family Acanthizidae; genus Origma; species Origma solitaria. The sequence continues at coordinate 715,053 of VZRL01004264.1, read as the reverse complement.
TGATCCAAGTTCAGGCCAGTGAAACAGAAAGAACTTTAAAAACAAGTAGAATAACAATCATATTTTCTACCCAGCAATATGGGTGTCTTCTGTGAAGCACTGGGACAAAGTCAATCTAACACTACTGCATTTGAAGTTTTTATTGTAGTTCTCTACTTTGTCTTGTCAAGTGCCTCGTGTATGATGACGAAAAAAGGTGCTGACAACTGCTTAATAAATGAAAATTAATGGCTGTAAGTTGCCATCAAGTACCCGTATGTGACTTAGATTTTTCAGAGACTATTTGTCTGAAACAAGCTGTTTATAATGTCAAATACCTTCATTGTAAAAGCTGGTTAGCACTTTGTCTATTCTTCTAAATATCTGTATTAAGAATTTCACTAATGACTTCATCACTTACCAATTGTTCTTTTAAGGCTTTTTTTCAATCTTATGAGTACTATGCTGGCAGCTACAAACCTTGTTTTAATTGTAATATGATAAACCACAGCTAGTTTATCTTCTTTATCAAAAATAGAATATACAAATGCATTAGCTCATAGTTTGCAAGTCAATATTTAAGACTAGTGAGCTGGAAGATAACCTTTTGGGTGCTTATGCCTTTCTTCAGGCCTGAAATAGGAGGGGCAAATTTCAGAAGGAATGCTCAGCTTGTGCCAATTCCTCCAATTTTAGCTAGATATTCAGAACACTTGAAAAACAAGGCGGTTAGTATCTGGGCAACAGATGAGAAATAAGACAGATGAGAAAGAGCACGAAAAGTAAGATAATTATCTTTCTAAAAGGAAAGATAAGGCAGGTAAGTTATGGTTTGTGGGAAAAAAAGCAAGGCCAAGTGCAAAACAAATTTTGCCTAGTATACATTTTTTAAAATTCAGAATTAAGGATTCAACTTACAGATTTGTCTTTGGAAGTAATTCTGCAGATCTTCCCCTGAGGATCAGCACTGAAGACACAGAGAGCAGATAGATATTTTGCCAGAATCATTCCTCATCTAGTTTTATCTTTCATTAAAGGGCTTATTCTGATGTGGAACACAGAGTTGCCATGACAGTTTTAGGTAAACTGGATGAAACACAGAACTTCCTCTTAGCTCTACTCCCTCTTACCACCTCTGTCCACAAATGATATCTGGGTTACGAGTTTAGACCAGACCATTGCAGTTACTACAAAATCTTGGAATATTTGTACAAATATAGTCACATCCTTTGTAGTTGAAATAGGTACCTCAAATATCAATTAAGAAAGAATTTCTGTTACTGAAGCATTTTTACTGATGAGAAGTCACTGATGAAGTTTAAATTCTGGGTCTATTTCTAGTCACATTTTATCAGTTGACACTTGGATCATTTAGATGCCTTTGATTTTTTTTTCCCCAGTAAGGCAAACAAGCTTATGGGATTTTAATGACACATTTTATCTGTGTAGATAAAATGCAGAGTTGGTAGCCTTTCTTCTTCTTACAACTGGGCAATTTTAGCAAGCAGCAGACAGCTTGACCTATGTTGTGTAGGCCAAATGTAATTTGCAGACAAACACAGGTTTTTAAATAATATCTTGACTTCCCTTACACTGAAATCTTATGACTGACAGATAATCAAGAAGAAAACCATGTGACTGAGAACAGAATTAGCTGTCTGCTGATAAATCTTCTGCAAGGCACAAACATAAGAAACCACACACCGTTTAGTTACAAGGGGAAATAAAGAAGGTTTTTTTAAGCAGCAAGTTTTCCCTACTACCATATATTATCATCCAAATAAGCTTTTGAAGACTTGAAGAGAGTCCAAATCTTCTTAATCCAAGAATAAAAGATTCATCAGTAGTTTTAAATGAGGAAAACTTTAAATAACGTCACAAAATAATCACAGCCTTTCACTCTCCACATAATTCCTGGAAAAAATCCCTTAGGTAATTTGTATTTGAAAGTAATTTTCAAATGTATCTGTTTTGTCAGATTCTGCCATACTTCTGCTTAATTCAAAGTTATTTAAATATGAGCATCAACTTAATTTGTTAAACTAACAAGTTGCAGATGAAGCCAGTAGATGGGAAAGGAGGGAAGAAATTCTTTGCTTCGAGCACTGGTGTCTTGACAATTCTTCTGTGGATTTAATCTTGATATCGTTTAATAGGATTTAGAAGCCCAAATTTTAATAAGACAGATTAATGACCTAATCTGAGGAGAAAAAAGCCCCAAACAACCACAGTCTGCCGAGAAACAGAAAGTGTTACCTTCAGCCAGAGATTTGTGACACCCTCAGCAGGTTAAGCAGTGAGCACTAAGGGGGTGTTGTCTGGGCTCGTGCTTTGGAGCCTGTTGGATCTGAGAAACCTGTTAAGATAATGTGTCCCAGGCACAAGGTTTCTTCAGCTTCAGACTTGAGCTTCACGCCTACGGTAACACATTCCAAGAGCAACCTCGTGATGTGAGAAGCTGTTAGAATATGCAAACTGACAGGATCATCAGAATTCTTAGTAGTGTATGTTATACTCTGAAAAAGAAATTAAAAAAGCAACCTTCCACTCCCAGTCTACAAAATATGCACAGTTGGATGATTTCTTTATTTTTTAAAGTTTCAGATTTTTTTCTGCACAATGTCACTTTTCATACATAATAATGATACAATATCAATCTTAGTTTTGGTAGCATTCAGTATCAAAAGTATACCTGTAACATTTTAAAAGTTACATTTACAAATGTGGCACATTGAGTAAGATTTATTAAAGGTTTAGTAGTAACAACTATACAATGACTAGAAAAATACCATGTTAATTTTAAAAGAAACAGTATGAAATTTTATTATATAGTACAAAGTCAGGGTTAGATGTCTCTAAAGATGGTATTATTATAAATAATCATTTGATCTCAGTTTACATTGTGTCAATTCTAACAGAAATATTCAAAAATACCTCACCCCTCTTCCATGTTTTTATCAAAAGTGAATAATCCTTAAGGTACTTTATACTACAGAATTCACTTCAAAAAAGTATTTACTGCAAAGTTCGTGATCGCCAGGATATAAAGCTAAAATACGTATTTCCAGCATAGCAGGAGGTAACCACAAAGGCAAAGAACTGTAGAGAGAGGGGAAAAATAGATTAGGAAAAAAAATATATTTGAGAGCACTATTATTTCTAAGAAAAAAACACCAGTTATTTGATTTGGAAAAAAGTAAAATATCCAGCTGACTAAAATGGCACACTCTCACCTTCTTGTACTTGTGTGGCCATCAGAGTCAACACTGTGTAAAAGTAAGCTTATGTTATGCATAGAAATATGAGCCAAGAAGCAGACAAACCATGACACATTTCAACTTTTTTTATAAATTCCTCATTATACTGTCTCAGTATGGATCTTAAAGATTGGACTGCCACCAATGTAATACTTGCTGCTTTTAAAGCCTGAGGGATTGTCTGTGGGACAATGTGAGTTCAAGCTAACACTCCTGTCCTGCTGCGATGTTCCAGGAATTGCCTACAGCCCACCTGTACCTCAGCATGGCACACAGGGCATCAAAATAGGTTTGTCCACAGAGAAAACCTGAACTCAGATGCAGGCCCAGACATGTTCTCGAACAGCACTACTGATTAGGTTACCAATTCCAGAGGTTCTCTACTGATGAAAAAAGATATTTTTGTTTAGTGGAATAAAAGTGCAAGTAACAGTGACAGCAACCACAGTCACGTTACTACTTTGTCAGAAATTGATGACAGAATAAACTTTCTGCAGCAGACTAGATTTATTTCAGTTATCTGATAAAGTCCAGTCCAGCACTAGTGCTTAAGTTCCTGTTAATCACTGTATGTTGTTCAAAATAGACAATACTCAACATGGTCTTAATGACAAAACCAGAATGTTTTGTGCTAGTAACTGAACCAAATAAAGCTGTCACCGCAAATAAGATTAACACCACTTTTCTAAGAGGTGAGCAATGATAGGACAAGAAGGAACAACCACAAGTTACAACATGGGCAATTTCAATTTGATATTAGGGGGGAAGAAAACCACAGCGTGAGTACCCAAACATGGCAACAGAGGCTCACAAACATTACGTGGAATAGCCATCCTTGGAAACACTCAAAACTTAAGTGGAAAAAGGCTCTGGTAACCTAAAATGAGTTAGCCCTGCTGTAGGAGGGTAGAGTTGAATCAGATGACCTCCAAGAAGTCTCTTCCAGCCTAAAAATATTTTACAATTCTACAGTTGTTCCTGGCCCATCATTGGCCTGGGTAGGCACTGTTGAGCATTCATCCAGGCAGTAAATCTAAGCCTTTTAACAGAGGGATCTTGGTGACTATTGTCTAATGCAAATTTAATCTTTAACACCAAAAACTGTAGATGATGATATAAAATCTTATTACAATAAAAAACTGTAGCATTCTTCTTTTTCCAATTATTTTGTTTCTTATTAAATAAAAGCTCCATCTAAAATCTTTCTAACAGAATGACTATTGGGGATAGATGATTTGCTAAATCCTTTATCCATTAAACCCTTAATGGATTTGGAAAGCAAGAATCCACATTTAATAGTTTATTTAGACACTGCATTAGATAAACATTATTAGGAAGTATTAGAAGAGAATCCCAACATCCCATGAGACGCTGAGTGTTCATGCATTTTGCATAAAACCTGAATCAGCATGGAAGCTTATCTAGCAGCAAGCAAGTTCCTGTCGGCTGCAGTGGCTGAGTAACAGATCTGTAGTTACAAACTGCCAAGGGGAGAAGACCCTGAGCACCATGAAATGACAGGGACGTAGTGATCCAATTCCCAGGACAAAAACAGAGCAGGTGTTCAAGTTCCTGTGTTCATGGCCATAAACAGCAAGCTCCAGACAGGATTTGTGAATAGTTGGGAGGACAACTGCAGAAGCATGAACATTCAGTAATCTGGAATTCCTCTGTACAATTGAATTCGACTACTGTTGCCACAACATGCAAGAAGTTCTTTTACAACTCACTTAACTTTGTTAACTGAATGCATTTACCTAACTCAAAAAGTGACAAGGGTCTTTTCTGTTCCTTTTTTGTTTTAAGTTGTTTTTCATCCACTTTGACTGTTTTGGATTTCTAAATCTAAGTAGTAAGACAGCAATGTCAGACTAATTAGTGATTTCATCATGTTACATGACTTTTCAGGCATTGCCCTCACAGCTCAAAGGAAAGACTATCAAAAATTTAAGCCATAACAGGAAGATCATTGTGGAAACAGCAACAGCACTCTAGGGCTTTTCCCAAGGTGTTGTAATAGATGGCTCAGCCCTCAGAAAGCTGAATGCATCTTATCCGTAAGTATGCAGAGTTAGCTGAGTTAATTTAAACTGCTTTTGAAGTTGTCCAAGTGCATTGAGGTGACTCGATGCTCACACAACATTTTTTGTCTACTCTGATGTGCAGGATCCAACCTCTACCTGAGAGCTAGTAAAAAATGGGGGCAGGGGAGGAGGACATCAGTGTGATCTTAAAAGCCTTACTGCCTTTTCTGATGTCACTGTCATCTCCTGGTGGAATTTCTAGTCACCTCTAAAAACTATGAACTAAGTTGCAGCTACCTATAGGTTTTGTGTGTGACCTGTACCACTCTGCAGCTTTTTAAAATCCAGAACACCTGCAACTTCAACCCACATTTTCAGCGAGCCTTCATTTGATATAGCTTTGTTGGACACAGAACTGATTTAAACAAAAAAATGAACTCACTGAAGAAGCTGCCCAGCTGTTGTAATTGTGACTGTCCAGGTCTTTGGTAACTGAAGATGCATCTACAATGGCAGCAATGAGATACAAAACAAAGGCACTTCCATTAAAACACAGACCCTGTTGAAAAAACAAACTTAAGTAATTAATATGCACAGGCATTTGTTTTCCAACATTACAAAAATCTCTTCTGAAATACATTGAACATATGCAATGTACACTAGAAATGTAATTCTTAACTATTTTTAGCTTCTTCCATGTTTCTATCTGTAAGACTAAAATTTAACTGTTTTGAAGTTCCATAAACATTAAACCATATTTTGGGCAAACTGTTCTCTTCATCACACTAAATCCAGAAAATTCTTAAAGTTGGCATGCTGTGATTTTCCAGAAGTAAAAATAAGGATACAGTTTGCTTATCACAATCTAAGGGTTAGGCAGAAAGAAAATGATATTATATGATTAAAAAAAAAAAAAAGAACGAACAAATCAAAACTGCACTTTGATTACATTTCTAATCTCCACAAAGATAGGAATCAATAACTCCTGGCATATGAAGAATATTTATAAAGCTTCCAAAACTTTGTTTTTTACATTTCTGAAGGAGATAAAGAGGGTGACTTTTTTTCTCAATTCTATTCTTCCATCTCTCAGTATCTTTCCCTTCTGCCTGTTTTTGAGTGGAGAAGGAAACAGGTAAAACCAAGGAGGAGAACAGTCTGAATGGATTACATGGGTCATCAAGATTCCTCCATGGCAGATGCTGCATTTTCTCTTCCAAGAAGCAAAATTAATGTCTCAGGGTACTTACGTTCATTACTAAGAAAGAAGCAAAGCAGGTAACAGTGACCTAACATAATACCACAGAGAGCAAACAAAAAGTTTATTTTGTTTTTCCATGTGAGAAAGAACAGGAAAGGAAGAGAGAACAGATGTCTAAGAAGATGAAAGAGAAAAATATATGAGGGGTTTTTTAAAGCACATTATTTTAATACTTTGTCCTTTACTTTCTCACTACTTGGTCATGGAAGTTTCTTCTTATAAAATAAAAAAAATTAAATCCTCCAAAACTCTACTCTGCTACTTGTCTAGGGCATATGAATTTGGTGCCACATTAAAGTGGAATGCCTGTGACATGTTTTGCATCTAGTTACAATTGCAGGAATTGGTAACTCGATATAGACCTCGTCCTAACGTTGTACCTAATCAGCTCCCTTCAGCTTCTGGCTCCAAGTTCATGCTCCAGAGTGTCATACAAATATAACTTTTAACTCTGTTCCTCTAGTTGTCTAACTGTTGCAGCTCCAACTTATCCATTCCCACGATGTGACCCAGTGGATGCTAGGAATTTATGCCAGTTACTCACTATTTAATTCACTTGTCACCAGCTCTGGCAAAATCTAAAAAAAAGCTGCAGCTCAAGAAGAGACGTTCAGAAGGAACAGTGGAAAATATCCATGTACCCTTCCACAGGGAGCTGAGCTGGGCTGGGCAGTGCCTCAGCACTCAGAGGGAGTCCAAGGACTGGCACTTGAGATTTGATTCACACACTTGCAAATGAGTGGTGCTCATCTCACCTACATCAGTTGGTCTAATAAAAGGTCTAACTATCTCTATCCACAGATCTCACCCCTCGTTTTATCTGGGCATTACAGCAATAAAATATTAAACTGTCAATTTTAGGATGAGGTGCCAACAATTGGCAGGTAGGTGAATTCTGTGAAACATTGATTTAGAAACTCCTAATTTGATTACCTAGAGTGTTTGTTGTTATTTTCAGATTTCCCATTCCAAAAAGACTCAATTACCCTGGAAAGCTACAAATCCCTGCAATATCTTGTCATGTAGAAAAGAAAAAAGCACATAATTTCTGAGAAGTGCTGCTCTGGGAAATAACACTGTTGGGGAAGATGGAATGCCGTGCAAGCTGATTGGGCCTTTACTGCCAATATATTACTCAAACCAAATGGTTCATGCTAAATTACCATCTGCTTCTTAAATTCAAATTTACCAGATTTTAAAAGCTTCCATTGATTGTTTTAGCAAAAAACTTGCACTATTAAGGAGAGTCAGTTTTGAAGCACATCCTTTGGGTTAAATTGCAGTAAAAGTAACGGCATCTTAAGCAATTTGGTAATGTGCTTAACCTGCAAAAAGTGAATTTATGACAGAGAAGTCCAGATGTAATTTTGGATACTGCATACAATAGGAACAGTTTGAGCTAACTGTCGCCTAAGGAGGCAGAGCAATAACTAGCAGATACTGAAATTCAGGATTCTTCAGAGAATAGGGTGAAGGTGTGTGTAAACTCACTCAAAAAGGTGTGTGTCATGCTCTTTTGAACACAGACTTTAAAGATACTTTTCTGAAAAGAGACTCAGCGTTCCTCTTTGCCGAACAGGACTAGCAGAGGACCAATTCAAGGGCTGTTCCCAAAAGCTCTTTTAATACCTTAGGGCAAAACAAGCTGTAACAAAAGCATATTTTATTTATTTTGTATTTATTTTCTCTTTATATGACCCTTTTATATAAAAGAAGACTACCTTTTGGACCTACATTTATGTACGTCTACAATATACTTGGAACTCAGAGCAAGAACTACACTCGATATGAAATAGAAACAAATCAAATATTCCAGTCTGTCTACCACAGAGATCAGGGGCAACTCATTTATGTGCAGTTGTTTCATAATAGCATTCAACTGATGAAAGAAGGGTAATGACCAAAGCTTTATTCAAATGGATATAAAGATGCTTTTCCTTTCAATGTACTTTACTTACATGTAATGCAATGGGGAAAAAAATCCCCACACACCTTTAAATGTACCCAGACACATTACTGCTGTAATTGAAATAATCCAACATTTCTATAGCAGTGTTACAGCCTTAATGGTAATTGCTGGTTATGAAACTTGAAAATAGAGAAGCTATCTGAACATAATCCTGGTTGTTCTTATTAGTAATTGCTATAGCTGGCTATTTATTGCAGCAGCAAATGGGAACACTAAAAGAGAAGAGTATTCTAGTGTTCAATTTTAGTCGCATACACAATATAGCTGATAACAAGCTGTTAGCAACACAGAAGTCAAATACATTTCATCATAAAAATAACAGAATTCCAGTCAATAATATCTAGCTGTTAAAAAAAAGAACAGTATCTCACTGTATCCAACAAATGCAAAGATAAAATTTATAGTGATTCTTAGATGGGTCACAAATTGCCAGTTGGTTGAAATGACAATTTTAGGATCTACTATCCTGAAGACCGGTCTGTTATGCAAATAATGTAAAAATATACTGTTGAGAATTAGGGCTAGCCAGGTTTGTTCCAATCATAAAAACTGGATCTGAATTTTAAGTGCCTTTGAAATTTTTCTGTAATTACAGTGGCTGTTTATCTGATTTGCTTTAAGTTTTGAGCTAAAAGCAAAGGGTTACATGGTACATATTTTACATATATATAACACTAATTTTCAGCACCATTTTCACAGTAGACTATATATGGCTTGTCAAAGTGTTGCTACCTCTGAACCACCTTTGCTTAAATTTAGCAGAGGAAGACTCATGTTTTAAGAGCCCAAGTCCTGCTTCTAATTCATGGTGTTGGTTCCAGTAGGGATTTCTGCTGTTTAAGCCATATGGCAAGGTCTGTTAGCTCAGAGGCAGAAGCAGACTCATTCTTCATGGGATGTAACCACTACAGAGAGAAAAAGAGGTCACTGCATAAGTATCAGTCACACAGACATTATTAAAAATCAAGTCACTACATCAACCGCTGAACAAAATGGTGAAACATCACAGAAAAAGTGTTTTAAAGGTGTCTGGGTAGTATCAAGGTTAAACACTGCAGGTAAGCAGCCACACTGTAATTAGGGAAAAATCTACAAAGAGCATGAGTAGAGTTGGTTAAATACACACATAGAATGCACCAGTATTTTACTTTTTACATAACCCAGCAAACCTGAAACAACAAAGAACGAGTATATTTACCACCATGGTCCATGGCACCTGCGGGATCCTGGTATAGGTCATTGTCATGTAGATGATCAGAAAGAAGACGGTGAGAACCCAGTAAAACACAGCTACAAACATCACCCAGCCAAAGGCTGGATAGAGGAAGTATTCTGTTCCAGCGATCAGGGTCCACACCAGCAGCCCCAACACCTGCAAAAGTTACGGAGAAGAAAGAAAACTGTTACACAGTCTCAGACCTCATACATTTGTTCTAGGTCAAGGAACGGCACTAGTGCTGTTCACATGAACTGTTAGATGAGATGAGTTGGGATGCTGCACCGGCAGATTACTGATCTAACAAAAAAAGAGCTGGTTTTACTGTGGCAGGGTATCACAACGGGAAAGGCATCTAATGTGTTGATTTAGCTCAACCTTTAACTATTTTGGAGCCATACTAGCAGGGGCTTTACAGCTAGCTCCCAAAAGCTTTGCTTATTATAGCTTACTCACTGATGTGCATGAAGGCAAATATGACTGTATTGCTGCAGCAAAATCATTTTAGAAACAATAGCCTGTGAAAGACCACTGGGATCCTCAGGTTCTGTCTGCCACAGTCACACGTAACTTACCAGTTGGAGTCTAGCTCAAAATGGTCCACACCTGCTCTGTGGACCGGCAGGCACCATGGACACATGGACACAGAACAACTCCTAGACCTTACTGTAAAAGGCTGTAGTAAAATATCAACACCACTATAACATGTAACTGTAACTGGAGAGGAGCAAGTCAGGTTGGGAATGTCATTTTATTCCACAGTTCTCAAAACATCTCCCAAGTGACTTCATCCTAGACAAGGACTCATACTCAAGCCAAGTCCTCAAGCCAACCATTCTGGGGGAAAAACCTCCCTTCTCATGTGGCAATCTGTTCAGATCTAAGACATAAGGAATACATGAACCAGAGGTTTTAACATACTCTATCCAATTTTCTCTAGTGTGAGGTGATCTCCAATGCTTTAAGAGGAACGAGGAGCAAGCAAAACGAAAGTCGAGTCATATGCCACAGGAAAAAAAATTGCGTGTTTCACAAGTTGTCCAGCAATTAGAAAAATCCTAACTATAAAAAGAAAGTGATATTTTATACCTTAAAAACAAACAAACACAAAAAACGAAACCCACCTCACATGCTTTACTGGACTCAGATGTGTTGTGGAGGCTCGGGTCAATCACATGCAGACCAATGTGATCAGGTGAAAGCCGTTTATTACAGATCAGAAGGCTACTTATATACACTTTCTACTTCTCTACATCCAAGCAGTAGATTGGTTACTGGCTACTTGTTTACACATCTAAACGAATCACTTAGGGCAATGGTAAGCTATCATACAAACGCTGCTTCTGCTGGCTCTGCTCCTTTAAGATTCTTACTTGCTGTTCACACACTCCTTGTTTACATGCTTGGAATTGCCCACACTTGGTAGCTAATTAGCTACAGCTGCATTTCAAGGACACATTTACCTTCTTGCTTATCCTGCTCAGCTAAGCTAAGGCCGGATTGTGCACCTCTGTGTTAAGAATCCCACAACACAGATGTACTAAAATTCTTGTATTTGCAACAAGGCTTTTCTCCTGCTATCTGGACTATAGTGAAATTGCCTAGCAATGAGAAATGGGAGGATTGCAAAATTAAAGCAAATAGCAACACATTTAACACTTAACAGCCATACCTGGACAATCTAAAGGAGCTCCTACCCCAATGTTCTATCTTCAGCAGCAGTTAGTACCAGATATCTGAGGAAATACATTAAAGAATAGACCATGCAACACTAATATTTCCTTGGTCTACCTTCTTCAGCTCTCAGGAATGTGCAGGGAAGGGACTTCCTGAGCCTATCGTGATATGTTTCAAATGAACAGACCCTGACAGAAGATGACGGTTTTGCTACAGCTTCATTTGCAAAAGAGCCAATCCTATTCCCAAGCAAGCTGCTGGCCACGGTCTCATTTACTCCTCTGTTGCGGAATTGGACATGTATATAATGTTTAGAGATTTATCATTGACGTTTACAAGACAAACAATACCATTAAAGAAAAGTTTCTTGTAATTGGTCCTCCTACCTTGCATTTGTGTATTTTGTTTTCAATTCATCCTTCACATTGCCACCTAAATTTAATTCAGCCCTCTGCTGTGTGTTCACAGTAGATTCAATATATATTATTTGTACGTTCATCTACATCTGCACCATGCATACATGAAAATACGCACAAATGTCTGTTTCATGATTTGTTTGGAGGTTTTTTCTCTCTTAACAGAGAAAACATATAATGGTCTGTTTAAGAGCAATTTCCCCCCACCATTTTCACAAATTTTTCTTTAATAGCAAGCTCTAGAACGGTGTCAGACTGGGATAAAAATTCCTCCTTTCTGCAGCATACCAGGGGAGGGCAGCATTGCTTCATAAGAGCAGTTCAAATAACATTAAATGGATACTTTAAAAACACACTATTTTCAATGCAAAGTTATCGGTTCAGCAATGCTTTCCATAGTTCATTTTAATTCCACTTCCAACAACATTTTACTAATAGCAGTAATTCAGTTAATAGCACCTCAAATTGCATGAACTGCCCGCAATCAGATAAAAAACAACTCAATTTTAGTGCAACAAGTGTATTAAAACTAAACAATTTTGATAGACTCTTTAGCTAACTAAATACCATTTTCTTAGGATACAAAGTTGTTTTTCATTACACCCATCCACTTTAATCCAAATTTAAATTCACCATCCGGGAATTATACCAATAAATAATTGGTCTAGTGCTTGATAAATAATTATTAAAGGCAGATTTATCCTAGATCTGACTACCTCATAAAATACCAAGAATAGAAATTTTGAAGATGGGACAAAGAAATTAAACACTCTGCTGATAAGTGTTGGTTTTTAGAACACTTCTAAACAGATAAGTAGATTTTTTCATAAAATGCACAAGACAGTGAAAAATTTTTACAAGTAAATGCAAAGATTGATAGAGATACCTCAGTTTATATAATGGATTATTACTTGAAAGCTCAAAATCTTCACAAGAAGCAAATTATTAAAATTAAAATGGAAAATTCTGATGTTACATGAGACCACTTAATCTTACATGATCACACAATAAATCTAGCAAGACATTCACTAGAGCACTAGTATTCATGCTGGTCCCTGTTTTTTCCAGTAGCATTCTAACCTGGAGTTATCACCCCTATTTCAAGATCATTTTAGTATTTAAGTGGCTGTACATCTCACATGTATTCCAAAGAATTGCTTTTAATGCCTGTTTTTAGCTAGCTTGCATCAATGGCAGAACAACTTACCCAGGCAATTGAGATGCACCACAGATGTTACAGATTTATATTCTTAACCGGTTCCTGCATCGTAACTTTGATGGGTTGCGTATTAGAGCACATTTGACATTTTCAGTTAGATCCAGATACTCTTACAGCATATTACTGGAGCTGACAGGCTAAAATAATATTTCAGATTTCTTGATTAGACCTGAAAAGGTCAGATCAGCTCATGGTCAACAATTCACTCCATGTAGTTAAATTATATGGCAAATGGTTTCGCTGCATATGTAAACATAGGCAATAAATTGATTTAAAGTTCACACTGGCCGTCAGTATCTACAAAATACCTAAGGAGCCAAAGGAATACAGACATCTAGACAAGCCTTCCGTGATTAGCCTGTATTCTCAGCATGTTAAATACCCAGATTGCTTCTGCGGTGTTAAACGCCTGCCTCGTAATTTTCTGACAGTCCCTTACATGACTCGTCTGCTGTTCAGCAGATCAGTACAAACTAGGTGACACTCGTGCATCCGCTGGAGCTGGGAACGCCACTTCTCCTCCTGGTTCGGTATCAGACCTCCCCACTGGGAAAAACCGGACTGCATTCAAATGTCATCTCAGTAAGCATGCAGGGTACAGGATCTGGCAAGTGAGTGACAGGTAGGCAATACTGGGAAGCCAAGAGCAGCAATTGCTGGGGAGCGCCTGCAGTAATTCAGTGTGCACGGACAGTGCACGGCCACCTTCAGTGCGTTGGGTCAGCTGAAAGGCAAGGGGAAAGAGCCACTCAGGAGCTGGGAAAGGCCTGTACCTCATTATAACCAGGCAGGCTAGAGTGTATTAGAAATAGCTAAGTATTTGATTTTAATTTATGAGCAAGTCAGAATATGCTTAATTAGAATTATAGGAACGTACTACTATCCTGTAAAAAATGAGCCTGAGAAAGGGGGAGGAAAAAGCATCCAGAAGGCCCAAGAAAATAACACATGGTAATCAATGAGAAGGGATGCAGTGTCCTAAGATTATAAGGGCTCCACCAAGTGGGTCCAGTTTTTCAAGTCAGGTGGGAAATAGGGATTTCAGTGCATGATAAAGGCAGGCAGTTTTCCATTGTTTATGGCAGTCTCTGATTTCAACTCAGACATTTATTTTGTAGTCATTTGGCTGCTGCTTGATCAGGTACCTCCATTACTAGAATGCATTAAAATGTCAAATGCACTAATGCATACTTCAGCAGTTGGCAGATACCATAAAAAGGAAGTAACTTTGTAGCAAAGTCCAATATTATTGAGTGTGCAGGTTTAAAATTAGATGCTTAATTGCATATTCAAACCCTTAAATAAATGCCATAATTCTTCTGCAGTGTTGAGAACTTCAAAAGTATCACATAATTTAGTCACATTAAAAAAAAAAAGGCTTTGTTGTTAGTACATGAGACACATCTTGTCTGGTGTCACTGGTACAAGTCAGCAGGTATGAAAGCAGGTGTGACCTTGAATCTGTGTATCCAGTTTTGCTTTTTGAAGTAGCTTAAAAACTGCAGAAGAAAATCTGTGCTTGCAACCTGCATTTTAAAAGGCTGCTATGTAACAACTCCCCTCCAGTGATGCCAGGATTTGGAATCCTCCAGCATTTCTCCTGAGTGGTTAACTCAGCAACAGTTAAAAACATGTATAGATCCTTTTTACAATAAAAGAAGTCTCATGTAGCAGAACTGACAAGAAGAAAAACCGGAGGCTCATCTATAAAAAAAGGCTAGTGAAATTTTTAAAAAATTAAGAATTGACATGCTTGCCTGAAGCTTTTCCTATCCTTTATCCAAGGGATGCTTCCTGCAACCATGAGCACTGCAGGATTTATACAGAGTTGCTACTGGCACAGATAAAAATGATGGCAGATGGATACTAGAAGAGTTGTGCATTTGCAGCATGAATTTCCTCCTGTGTACAAAGCCACCTAAACATGGACAGGATCCAGCAAGTAGAAAGCAAGACATCTTGCCTCTTCTTCCTAAGAAAGGAGATTTATGACTAGAAGACAGAGACACCAGTCTAAATTATTGCACATCGTTATTTCGTTAGTAAATCACAAGTTAGGAGCTACCTCAGCAGCAGCACAAGCAGCCTGTGAATGTCTCAACCTCCGTCCTTTTCTCCTTTGGCGACCTATCGGGGTGGTGATGCTGGTGTGGTTTTTAAGGAGAAAAAAAAAGAGGGAGAAAGAGAGCGTTCTCCCTCTACTGTTCCTGTAAAACATGTCCAGGACAGTCAGGCAGATTTAATTGTTTTATTTCCAGCTTTTTTTATTTTACAAATTTATTGATTTATTTACAGATTATTTACAGATTCAGACTTACTTTTTTTTTTTTTTAATTTATTCCAAGCTATTGTTAAATGGAGCAAATATTTTCACTGTACTTAAAAAAAGTCTTTAAATCAGAATTTTTGTGCTCTCATACACCATCCATGAAGTGACATACAACAATTCTGTCTTCTGCCACTAGAGCGAGCACAATCATTGCTTTTTTCTTTAGAAAAGGGGCACTTTGCCCAGCAGTAGCATCAGGGCAATTTCCATGCAATGCAACCCCTGCAAATCGAAAGGGAGTGCTCAAAAGAAGCAATATATATATATATTTATAAATCTTTCACAAGGGTAAGTCTAAGTTAGAGTCTTCTTAAACGGGTCCATTTCCAAACTGAGTACAACAGCAACAACGAATGTAGGTGTAGGTTTATCCATGAACTAGTCAAAATAAGAATACCTAATGTGTCCAACTAAAAAAGAAGAGAAAAGAAAAAAAAAATAAATAAAGAAAGTTGTCTAAGAGAAAAATAAGGCTAAAGGCTACAATTACTGGATAAATCAAACCAATCCAGACTGAAATACAATACTTAAAATCTTGTTTCTGCTGCAGTCAGAGAAAAGGTGAAAAACATGTTTTAAAATTGAAAGATTCAACCTTAAAATGTTTTCATTAACACTGAATAAAGATGCAAATATGAGAAAATTAAAAAACAATTTCCAGCTACATTTTGTAGAGATATAAGAACCTTGTGTAAGTGTCTTTGAAATTTCAAGGGCCATGTTAATGTGCTCTGCAATAATCTAATCGATATATTACCTTATCCTACAGCTTCTCCTTCCCAGTCTCAAACTTTTTTTTACGTAAACCATTACAATGAGCTGACATCAGCCACTGACTACCATCCCCTCCTCATTACCAACCTCACTGCACACCACTTTTCCTCCACAAGCACTCTATGGCATCAGCAGTTGGAAGCATTTGTCTTGCCAAGAGCTCCACAGTGAAAGAAAGCTTTGTGATTCACCTGGAATATCTTCTAGTGAGACAGATGCACAGAAGAGAACTTGGGCTCCACATATACGCAGGAAAAAAATCCTTTGCATGGGTTTGCAAGTCATACACCAAATAAGGGAAAACACTGTGCTTTTGCTGAGGTTTTCCAGGGCCTTGCCTTGCTAGGAAAAAAATTAAAACCCCACAGTGCTTGCAGAAGCATGCCGGTGGTCATAATGGACATAGCAATTTTATCATTTATACAGTACAACACTTAGCATCAGACTTAAGTAGCAACTACAGGTCTCGAGTCTGTCCTAGCTTTGAAAACACTTCTGCCTAATAAAGCTGCAAAATTCAGTATCTTCTACCCTCCCTTTGGAATTTCTAAAGATTTTCTGAATACCTGTTTAATTACTTTCAAGCGACCAGTTTCAGTGTTGAATCTTCCCACAAGTCTTCAAAATGTCTGCCATGCTCTTGGCTCTGTGGCAGCAGCAGCACACACCTCTCACTTCAGGTTAAATGGGCTTGAAATAGTGGCAATACTGACCATCACTTCTGAGAACCACCCCCACCACAGAGTTGTTGTTTAGGATAGACTTCCAAAGAAACAAAACTGCTGGAAGCAGCACATGCCAAAAATGTGCTTCAAAAGTATGTCTCCATTAAAGATTGAACTCCCTTACCCAAGAGCTTAGTTCAAATCCTATGACATGTCAGAAAACCTCTTGACCCAGGACTGAAATGGGTCAAAGCCTTCTGGCAGACATTTCATTCTATAGGGAACACACCTATTCCGGAATGAGCCTTCAGACAAAGCCCTTCAAGGGCCGACAGACCTCTGCTGCCTTTCCCACAGCTCTACAAAGCAGGGAAGTCCTCCCACACCTACCCCAAACCCTCAGGAAAGAGTCCAGGAGCACCTTTGCCTAAAAAACTGGGGACTAGACCTCCTCAAGTGTGAGGCAGTAAAGAAGGGCCAGTGTTGGGGTTCAGATCATGATGCTCATTATCCAGAGCAGCCATGCAGTGAGGATGCACTGAACCGGCCATGGCATGTGCAAATAAGGGTATTGGCCTGCACTTCCAAAAGGAGTCACGCTGGGAGGCAGAGCCAGCGTGCAGCAGTGCCCAAGAAAGTATAAATTCTCATTGGGAAGAGTGGAGAGAGGGAGGCATTTAGTAGAAGATGGCAACTGGGAAACTTATTTTCCTGATCGGAATGGGCACTGCGATACTGCAGCGCTGCCCAAGCATAAATACAAGAGCACCTGGGCAAAATGCAGCAGCACACCCAATCATGTCACCTTAGTAAGTCTGCCACCTATTAAAAAGGAGTAAATCACAAAAGTACTCCTTCTCTAGTGCAGTTTATGCGTGAGGAGTCTTCTGTGATATGGCGCTCCGGCTCACTGCGTCTGGCATCCCAGAAAAATAACTCAGGAGTGGGAGTCAGTAAGGAAATCGTGCTGTCCATCCCAGCTGCATATTACAGCGCTCCAAGGTTGCTTCACCTGCGAAATATGCATGGAATGTGTGAGACCAGAGCTAACACCAGTAACACAGCCCTAAAGGAGGTAGCTTAAATTGAAAAAGCAAGAGATGTTTTCTGAAAAACACAGACATACCGCAACAAAATTGTGAAAATAGTTTCTCAGGAAGTTCTATTAATAACTAAACGCAGAGTAGTGGATATTCAGAGGGTAAACAAGAAATAAGACTTTGTTCAGGTTGTAAATTTTGTTCAAGTCATCAAAAATATTACAATGGAAGATTAGACATTCTTAGGAAAAAGTAAAAGTAATAAAAGCCTCTAACAAACAGAACGTATCACAGCGCTTTATAAATCAATGGTGTACCCACACATTGAATATGTTCTGCTCATTCCTCCCTCCCATTTATGAAATGATTCAGTTGGATTATTTAAGGCACAGAGAACAGCTCCTACAAGAAAAGAAAGTTAAAGCTGGAAAAAAAGACGGGTCCAATTTTCTGTTGGAGACTAAAGGAGGATATGACAGAAGTCTGCAGAATGGCAGATGGCATAAAGAGGGGAACAAGGAGTAGATTAGATTAGATTAGTAGATTGTGTTCCAACACAACAAGATTAGTTGGATTAGATTAGTAGATTGTATTCCAACACAAGAAGCATCCAGCTAAATTATCACACAAAAAGATGAAAAACAAACAGAGTGAAATGGTCTTTAAAAACAGAACAAAACAAAATCAAAAAGAAGAAGAAAACCCACAGCACATAACCAAATCACAGAATGCCACAGGAAACATCATACACACTCTGGGTCAGCCCTGTCTGTATATATTATATACATGCATGACAGTCACGATGCAATCTTCAGCACTCAAAATTCCTAAATGTGAAGTTTGCTGGAAGTTAGAAAACCATAACAGAGGAGAAAAGCTTTTAGCACATGCTCCTTGTTACACTCCTCCCTAGGTTTTTACTGTCAGTGACTATTAGAGAGTGAATGCTGGGCTAAACAGACCTGATCCATTACAACCACTATTACTAACTGCTGGTTTTAACTTGCCTTACTTTCCTGCAGAAAACCCTAGCAACCAAGGACTGGAAGATGCAAAAGTGTTAATAGAATAGGATGAGATGATTACATGCCACATCAATACATCATTTGTTTCTAAAGTAAAGGTACAAGAAATAATCTCAAGCAACTGTGAAGAATCTGGCTTGAATTATACCATCATGAAATTTATCTTCCCAGTAGAGTGGAGGTTGATCATTAACAGGGCATTAAAATGTGTACAAAGCATAAAGATTGGTCCTTGTCCCAGGGCACTTTCCACATTAAATGCTTCGAAGTTTGAGAGCTGCATTCAGGAGCACAGTACTGCTTACCCATACCTGTAAACTCTAACTCAGTCTTGTGTTTTGCCTGGGGATCTGCACACAGAGTCATTTACAATAGGGCATTTATATAGGTTACTGTACACCATGCATATATTAACTTGTGCACCCTTGCTATCACGGCACTACTCATCCTTTTATCTTCAAAGAGACAAGAGAAGACAGCCTTGTCCATGCCCATAATGTTCTATAACCTGCAAGAAGTACCTTGATGCAGAATACAGTGCAATGGGCGTCAGGAGAAGGACCTGCAAGCTCAGAGCTGACTGGGAACGCACTGGTTACTGCTATCAGCAGCTCCATCAGGGCCACAGTGTAATGTAAAAATAAAGAGCGGTGGCACAAAAAGCTACTGAAGACAAACAGCCTGTCCTGAGCAGGGCTCACCTCTCCGGAAGGGCACCCGGTGACACATTGCAAGGCAGTGACCTCCCCAGTGCTTAATCTCTAAAGGTCGACAAGAGGATCTAAACACCGAGGAGAGGAGACCGCCTGGCCTCTTATCTAACAATCATGAGGGATGTGACTCAAAGGAATGCTGCTGCCGCTCCCTTTTCCTTCCACTTCAGCAAGGCCTGGCTGCGGCAGGGATTTCTCCCACCACCTAGAATTTCCTAGAGAGAAACACCTTGGTTTTGTGCAGCAATGCTTGTTGATTCCAAATTCGCTGCCTTCTCCCAGCCCTGTCAGGAAACTGTGAAGTGGTGCTGCTACAGCAAACAGTATCATGGAGCTGGGAATTACTCACTGGAATTCCTGTTACACTTTGCCCTTCAGCAGCAGAGAAAGGAGAATGTAAAGTAATAGCATATTAGAATCAAATACAAAATAATCTGCCTTTTCATTTACTTTCTGAGCAAATTTTCACTTAACAATGCCTTCTAGTGCGAATTTTGAAGCAGACAATCACAAAGCAAAATAGTCACAGAGACACACATAGCACAGGATACATATTTCTTTGTTTCCCAGTGGCTGCTTTTGTGCAGTCTCTAGAGGTGATGGTTTTTTTGAGGAGAAACTTGAAGAATCAGTGCAAACACCTTTGGATTTAGAACTAGCAAATAAATTCCATATTCCAATAGCTTTTTCTTTTCCAAAGCCTACTTACAAATCAGGATTGGTGAAACTACAAGGTTGAATGATTTTTTATTTAGCATTCAAATATCAACATATTTTGGTGTTCTGAGTAGAAGTTGGAACAGTTTTTTTTGAGAATTAACACTCAGGTTAGTCCTCTAAACAGTCCTGTCCCCATAAAGGCAGTAGAGAAGTAAAAATAAATCCTTTTCGACCCACATGAAATGCGGGGGCAATTTATTGAGTTGATATGTGAGGAGACCTATCATTGCATTCATATAATACCATCTGATTTAATTAATTTAAATTTTAGATCTTCATACCATAAAATTAAGTGCAGATTTAAGAGCTCACATGAGCCAGGAACATCAGCTACTTGGTGGAAGGACTTAAAAGGGCTTGCAGTGCTTCTTTGTGGCAATTTAAATCAGGGGGGAGAAAAAAGGAAAACCACATTGAAAGGCTTTTTGAATTCTTGTTTTGAGACTTGAAGCTGAGATCTGGACAAAGGAAGAAGCTTCCTCACATTCACCAAGAATGTCAGTTGATGATGAATTTCATATCTCTTCTCAAGACAGGGCTTCCAGAGTGCAGCTGCAGTTAAACTCTGGGATGGGTCTGTCCCCTTCTAGCTCAGGAGCTTGGGTGGGGCAGACAACAAGTTTAACACTCCTGTGTTCACTGAATACAATGTTTGTTTCTTGCTTTTGGGAAGTGCATTGTGAGGAAATGATTGTCCTTGTACAGAAAAGCTAGAAAAATAATGCAGTAATCTCTAACTGTCTGTAATCTCATTTTCTTTAGTTGGAAAAGGGCCAAAGTAGATTCTTAGTTCAAAAGATACAGGGCCATTTGTGTCTGTCTGAATGTGTCTTCCCCAATGTGGCTATTTATTATTTTTTAAAATTCCTACAACTACTACTGTTTCTTAATGGAGCATGATGGCAGGAAGGATTTATCCTTTTGTTCTAATAAAATCATATATATGAAAAGTCTTCCTCAACCTTGATATTGCCTCTTCTATCTACATACAAACCTTTCCTTTAAAAGAAGTTTTGTAGCACTCTATCTTCCTTCCTCCCATCTTCCCTGAAAGGATATAATTCCCAAGGGTAGAAAAATACCAGCTTCTCAATAAATTGCAATGATTTATCTAATTTACTTTTAACCTTTGGTGCATGTATGCATGTGAAATACACACACCTGCAGAAAAAAAAGTCATTTTGCCATCATTTGTACATTAATAAGGTGAGCTATTTTTAAAAGAGAATTCCTAACAATGGTTACTTATGAATTTTGACTGATTATTTATGTAGTTCACTTTGTTTAAATGGTGTCTACATTCTTCAAGAGAACAATGCTGTATACAGCTGCTTTATTAATAATGTCACTGGCTCTTTGTTGCTATTTTTACATCTCCATCTTCCTGTTAGGCCATGTAAATAGAGATGCCTATAATTAGCAGACACTTAGCATTGTTTCACAAGTCTTAGCTGCTACATTAAAATAGGAAGCTTATTACTTCTTTGGGAATAACTTTTATTTAGCCCTATAGTTAAGATACACAGTCAGAAAGCCAGAGATGATGCAACGGAAAATTCAAAGGGAGTATCTGCTATGAAAATCAATTGCTGCATTCTGCATCCATTTAAACAGGAGGAAACCCTTAACTGCTCATTCAAAAAAACCAAAACTTTAGAATGAAAGTATCTTTTAATTTCCACATCTGAAAACCACAAAAATTGATTTTGTAGAATACAGAATATTTTCTTGCCGTGAGACAGAATCTTCTAGTCATCAAAAGTTGAAACAGTTCCCCTTTCCTAACAAACAGAAGAGGAAATAAGATGATAAAGAGATGAGAAAATAAGTCTGCATTCAGATCCGTTGTTGTCTGCCTATTTAGAAGCTTATTGTACCTCTTGACTACTTCTATATTAAGTACCACGCATAATAATCCAGCCTTAGGACTATTATTCACATTTTTAGGTAAAGATTAAGGATTTTACAAAGAAAGATCCACATGCTGTAGAAGCACCTCAATGAAAAATCTTTTTCCTTCTCTGGCAAAATTGCTTTCTTTCCTGAACACACTTTGCATTAACAACACAGAAGAACTGAATGCCTATAAATATTTAACACTTGCATATGCTGTTCCAGAGGCATTTGCGTTCAGAGACTTCGTTGTCAGAAAGGACCATTTTGGCCATGTTGTCAATGGTATAAAGATTTCAACCTACAATATGCTTTTTGGAAAGAGATGACACCTTAGCACAGACATTGCAATGATCAAATTCATCTTGTCTCTAAATAAGCTGCCATAATGTCTACTGCTCTCACTGCTGAAAAACCCAGCCTTATTTCTCATCTGAATTTTTCTGAAGTCGGCTTCCAGTCATGTCCTTTTCTAAAATTTCCATCTGTCACCAATATATCAGAGATAACTTTGAATTAAGCCATATTCAAAATTGTTGACAAGACACAACTGAACAAGAGAGAATCACAAATACTAACATTGCTTCTGGCGACACGCTAAATTAAGGTTTTTTATTCAGTTATATCTTTTTCTTTATTTTTTTTATGGTAGTAATAGAAAGAGTTTTCTTTGAAGGAATCAAGAACAAATCCAGAATTAAGTTTTCAGTAAAACCTGTTTAAGACTTGTTATCACTGTTCCACACTTAATGCTTTGCAGAGATGTTTAGGGTACTAAAGCAACTTTAGGATGAAGAATTATATGGAAGTGAAAATATTAATGCCAGAAAAAAAAAATTTGGCAAAGCAAGTAAAACAACTGTACAGATCAATCATGCTTTTAGCGAACTCCTTTTTCTTGAGCTCCATAATTTTATTTTTGAGGTTCTGAAGAAAAAAGTCCACAAGCCGAAATGACTTCCCACAGCCTGTATGTTCTCCATAATAAATACTAAAGCAGTGCATGCAGCATAAAAGAACAAAGAAAAAAGGTCTGTGGGATACCTGACACTCGAAATTCAAACTACCAAAGTCATAAATTAAGTATATATGCCTGTGTGTAAGGCAGGGTGTAATGTTCTCCAACTGTTTCAATGGGCCTTGTGTAAACAAAGAACAGAACAACTGGTGACAAATGTCAGCTTTCTACTGCAAGAGAAAAGGTCTCCAATCAAGAGAAAAAAAACCCCTCAACCCATTGGCTTATCCAGATTGAAATAAGTGAGCAGAAATGATTTAATGTCCCTCAGATGTTTGCTCTGCTTTTGTGCCAGGGGTTGCCGCCCTGCAAGGCTGACTGCAGACAAAGCTGCTCCTCAATTACTGCACTCTAATGCTCAGTGTATTTGAGGTAAACAAATCACTGGTTTGTGGTATCACCACAGGCTAGAATGCGAACTGCAGTGAACAGCAAGGCATGGAGACCTTGTCAGCTGTCTGCATTTAAGAGCTATCAGCCTGAAACCAGAACTTCTGTATTTACCTCCTGTAATGCATAAACACAGAAATGACAAGAGCTGCTGCTCTCACTGCATGCACTCATGCTTCACTGTTCCCACAATACAGCTAGGATATTTTGGGTTTTCAAGCATTTTTGATTCCATTTCTCCTCTAAATCTGATTTTCCGATACAGTTCACAGATGTCAGAATGACCATAAACTACAGGCATTTCCATGGATTAGTGAATCTCGCATGCCTGAAAGTGCTCAGAGCAATTACACCTGTTAGTGGAAAGGTATTTCCCATACATTCTCCTTCTAGCTCCTCTGTCAGCATAACAGTTTCTTCTGGGAGACAGGCATGTTGTTAGACTGAAAGCTGGTACAGCCCCAAAACACATCGAGCAAAGCATACCCGCACTCCTAGCCCAGACAAGAGTTTTGTCCTAAGCTTTAGGGAAATCTCAGCACGAGATCAAACTATGGGACTGACTGAGATTACAGTGCTTGCTCTCCATCCCATCCAGCCGTTTGGATTTTGCCATCCAGCCCCCGCCCATCCCCTGCGCTGCAGAAGCTGAGTGAGCAGAGCAGCTCTGTCTCAGGGCACAGCCCCATCGCAGGCACAGACCAAGCTCTGAGAAGGGAGGTCACAGCTGCTACAGCATGGACCACAGCAGATAAATGGAGGGCAGGCACCTTGTCAGACTCCAACCACCGAATTTGCAACAGTTCAGGAGTCAACTGCTTCTGCAGCACTCAGGTCACAGCTTGTCAGGGCTCGAGGTGAGGAGAGCTGTGGCCAGGTCAGCTGCAGGCAGCTGGCTGTACCAATACCCGAAAATCCGGCAACTGGCTTTGTCCAAGGCTGTCTGTATCCGAGCTGAGATTGATGAGCAGCAAGTGATGCGGCACACACGCCGTTATGAGGAGGAGAGCTCTAGGTAAGCTAGCAACAGCCAAGTTGCTGAGGGGTTACAGGCTGAGTGAGGGTGTGCTCTGCACTGGCTTTGAGGGAAAAACATACTAAATATCTTTGACTGCACAAAAGCTTTTTGAATAAAAAGCCTCTGTATCACTATGCAAGTTTACAGCTTTCCCTTCCCACCCAAATGGTTCTTCTGAAAAACCCAAGCCTTTTCCTGTAATGCTGTTTATATTATACCATCCCAATATACACAACCAACTAAATTATATTTACTTAACTAACTTCCACCCCTTTTCCCCTTTCTATTTCCTCAGATTTGGATCACAGCTTTCTTCTGCTCAATATTTTCTTTCCTAGAATGACAATAGTGCAGATACAATAAAGAGGTGTTACCAGCCTTTTGTTCAAGTGCTCTTTGTTGAGTATTTCAGCTATTAACTGCCCCCTCAGAAGTTCCTGTTTTCCCACTGAGGGGGGAAGGGAAAGCCTGTATAATGACATGGCAGCTTTGTGTTCAAATGGTCTGTGTGCAGTCAGAGATACTCAGAACATTTTCCCTGCAAAGCCTGATATTGCTAGTTTCAAATAAAACCGGGAAAATTATTTAAATAACTTTAAAAAAGAATATATATAGTGACTAAAAAAGTAGTACTTTGCAGACACCCGTTTCTTCAAGCTATAAATTATTGCAATATCAAAATGCCCACATACACACAATAAAAACTCAGCCCACTATGATGCACAAACACAAGGCACAAACACAGAGCCATGTAAAGTAATCTCCTACTACCAACGATATTATAGGTCTTAGCACATAAAACCAAGAAAGCAAAAAGGAATTAGGGCACTGAAAGACATCACAAGCTGGGAGTTTTGCTAGTTCACACAAATGGAAAAGGAAGAACACAGCACGCATAGTAATTTGTCTTTGATACAGGAAAAGGCATATATTGTTTGATAATCCAGTGATAAGGCAGGACAGCTATGGGACAAACCCATTTGTTGTACTGAATAAACACACTTAGATTGATATTTGTGATGATGAGCTGTTTTGACACACAGGATTTAATAGAATCATGATGTTTTGGCGATGTGGATGTAACAAAATGGAATCAAAATAAGGTATCTCCTGGTGCTGTGGAATACATGACTATAGGAAGCTTTAAAGAAATACGGAAATTAGACAACTGGGTTATAAAAGAGCATGTCCAAGCAATGGATCTGAACAGCTTTCCCTTTCATTGTCTATCAGCTGCACTGTTCAAGATGCATGAAAACAGGTAGCATGACAGTGCTTTTAGGAATTTTTGGGGTAATCTTGGTACTAAGTGGGTTAAGTATGCCTTTTATTTTCCAAAAGTCAATTTTAGCACAACAGGTCTGCACAAAAATGGTAAAAAACTGTTAATTAAGCTCCTCCTAATCCAAATCTAATTTGACAGCAAGTGCTCCAAGCAGGGGTATTGGAGAGGAAATGTCTCAAGGGAGGTGATCTCTCTTATCAGACTAATCCGTGGTGCTGGCAGAAGAAACCAGTGGGGAAAGTTTCTGGGCATACCCTTTCCTTCAGCGTTGAACGGAAGCAGCAACAGAGCCGCCCTTTACCAAATGCTAACAAGTGGATAGGAAACGACTGTCGGAAAGGAGCTGCTGGCCTTTAAGAGTCAAACAATGCCAGCGCTGATTAGAGCCTACAGACTGCACGGTGGGTTGGCTTTCATGTTCTTCTCATTTCATGTGCAGATATGTTGGGATGACTGAAGTCAATGGGAAATTCACAACAGGTTTTAATAGCATCAAGAACTGATTTGTTATAACCTTCTCTTCGTAACAATATTGTTTGTGTACATTAGATATTAATCTGATTTTGTTCCCATCAACTCATCCGGACTCTATTCGTAGCAGTTCTCAGGGTCATCTTCTTGCTTGTGTACATTGTCTGTGTAGTCTGAAATCTACAGAAACAGCAACCAACGCAAGTCAACATTAAGTGTTCTTTTGAAATTCACCTCTCCACCATCTTTTTATCACTCAGACCTACACTGAAGAGGCATTTAGAAATGAAGCTCAGGTTTTAGAGTGAAAATTACTTCAGGCGTAGTTTAGGGTAGGTTGGGGGTTTTTGGGGGAAAGAGGATTTTGTGTTTGGTTTCTGTTTTTCCTTTTTTTTTTTCACCTGAGACTAGCATTCCACTGTACAGCTTAATAAGAGAGTGAAAATTAGACATAACCAAGCTTAGAAAATTCCTTCTCATTTATCACTCTGTACTCAGTTTAATTTTAACTTGAGCTGGTAAAACACTTTACAAGAGACCCTATCTCACCTTTAACACATTATCTTGACTTGCTTACTTCAGGCAAACATTTGCCAGATAGTTGTCTGTTACTGCATAAAGAGAATGTCAAGTTCTTTGTACAAGCGTCTGGTCACGTTTCATGATTGCCAAAGTCTAGGAAGAAATCCCCAGCTTGAAAAATCTGCTTGGAAACCTCATTCTCCCGGCTAAGATTCCTACTATTTTTGCTGAGAAGTTAAACAGAGAAAATCCTTACAACATACCGAATGGAACAATGAAATTGTACCTAGTAACATATAAGCTGTTTATCATTGTTCCCCTCATGGCAAGTTTCAGCATTCAATTACAGTTCCACGGGCCTGTGTCATATGTTTGAGATTAGTTTTATACATCTTCACACAGATGTCGATATTTCAAACAGAAAACACAACACAAGAGAAGCCATCTCTTCCAGTAGGTCACTGCTTTCCTCTTGCACACTGCCTTTTAAAGTTAAGTCCCAGCAATATAAAAATGTACTCAAAGAGTAAAATAAGGACTGTGGTTTTCCAAAACTAAATATAGTAGTTTTCCAATGACAATTGTCTTGCTGTCAAGTATGAATTTTATATGACATCTGAGCTCATTCCCACACATTAGGAGAAATAAAAAGAACACTAATTAATGTATTGATTTGTACTGTGCTATATCTCAGTAACAGCACAGGGAAGTGGAAATATTTTCAGTTTGGAGGTCAACTGGCAATACACAATAACTGTTTTGACTGTATTGCACAGTCCAATGAACACGGCTTATGCATACAGAGAGGCTTTGAAGCATCGATCAGAAATTCCAACAGAGATCTTGCTTTTCCATGCACTCTGAATCTCTTATATTGAAGAGCTTTTCAGCCTTTTTCTAAAAATTTTTGTTTGATGTCACCATGCGATTGTGGTAGGTCTCAAATAACCCAGCTCTGTCCAGCCTGGTTTATACCTTTTGTTTTAAAAAAGTTGCATTCTTCCAGAATGCAAGAACCAAACATGTCACAATATTCACCAACAACCTCCTAAATCACAGTATCACTATCAGTATTTCTAATACTGTTCTAAAATACTGTGGTATTTTTCACAGTTTTGTCCACCTACGCCTTTATGAAACCATTAAAGATGGGAGTCTCATACTGAGCAGAGCCTGTGCTTTCAGTTGCCTGACACCACCTCTATTAAAACAACATTTCGCCAAATTCTTAGTGTAGGAGCTGCATTTTCTGTGCTGATTTTCTCTGCCAAGTCTGAAGAAGAGCAGATGAAAATCACGCAAAGCAAGCCTTCAGCAAGTTGCCCTGAGCTACCAGACAGGAAGGCTTGGAGAAATGAGGCGGGGAGACAAAAAAAGCCAAACCCACCACAGAAGAGAGCTGGAAAATTAGGAGTTGGGACAGAGGCAGAAGAGTGGACAAGAGAGAGACAGACACAAACATGCTGAAATACTTGCAGCTATGTATGCAACACTGCCAGAAATGAGTTCTTCACATGTCTTAATTCTATCCTTAGTTAAGTATACATTATGGTATAGTCTATAATTACCAGACCACATACTTTCCCCTCTCCACGCCACCACCTGCGTGCAACAACAGAAGGGAAAGCCTCCTTCAGAGCTAACGCCTTCCCCTGTTTTGCTTTCTGCCTGTTTACTCATGTGGCCTGCAGACCTGCAACTCAGAGCTTTGCATCTGCTTGGGCTCTTTAAAAACACTGTATAATTTGAATTATCCCTCAAGTCGATCAATAAACTATTAAACACATCGCTGTGAGATAGAGTGGTATGGTATCCCAATTTTAGACAGTGTACTAAAATTAAGGTCAAAAGCCAATTCTTGCCAAATTTCTGGAATACTCTTTTCCCACAGTGTTTAATATGGCACTGCATTTTGCATCTTTAGAACATGGCTTTCAGACGCATTTGAGAATAACTGTTTTTTTCTGCAACTCAGACCCGAATTTGCGGATCCAAAAAACAAGGAGCAGAATGAACACAATGAAGTGTAGGGCTTACTTGCCTTGTCTAGCATCCCATAGGAACATTGTGGTGCAAGCAGAAGATAAAAATCAAATTTTCCAAGGAAGTAATTAGCCAGGAGACCATCCTCTCTCTCTGAATAATCCCTTTCCTTACTCACAACATGACTTCCTCCAATGCTGGGTGCCCAATATCCCAGCCACGCCCAGAACAACTCTTCTGTGCAATGACCATGACAGAAGTCACTTGATAAAAATAACATGATCAACCAGGTTTTGACTGGATTCCAGTACCTACTCACAGGTCAGTATCAAACCAACACTGCCAGGGTGAAAATAATTTTGATACTTCTTCATTTCCAAGACCTTAATAACATAATTACATTTTAAAATTGTTTATGAAGTGCCTATACACAAGCAAGCTCTTTGAAACAGCACACAGGGTTACTGGTAGCAAGGTACATCACAGTTTACAAGTTAAACTACAATCAAATCAATTCAAATGCTGACTTTTTTGGGTGTTTTTTTCCCCACTAAGGATTGCACCACCCTCCCCAGCATGTATCACAGCTGTGTCCTGAGCCTGTAAAGGACAGCAGTGCATTTGTTTATGCTTTCCAACCTACAGCACTAGTAACAGGCATCCACCAAGGGCTCACCTTCTCCTCACCTGATCCTTGTCAGTCTGCCCTACAGGGGCTGTCTCTGGTGGGGCATTACCAAAGCTGATGTTATCAGTTGAAGTGTCATTTTAAAGACACATTGTAGAGGTTTTCCTTTTGTTAGAGGCTTTTTTTCCCAGACCTGTTCCCCTGTCCCCCAATACTTAATTCCTGCCTCAAACACTCTGCCTCTGTTTTTAAAGTTTCACCTACAGTTCCTCATACTTCTCTCAAAACTGTGCTGCCCCATTTGGCTCTTACCTACCATAGGAGCTGAAGCCTTTGGAATAGCAGTACTGTTGAATGTAGAAAACATACTAAAATGTATATTGAAGGGACCCTTTCATGTAATCACTATACACATATAAAGGGAAGAAAAACAGGGAAAAAAGGGGATAAAAAAGAAAAGAAAAAAAAAAAAAGGGAGCCTGTTAGCAGCTGTATCACTTCCAGGCGAAATAAACAAATCTATGCAAAAACAGTGTCACCTTGAATATATTTAAATCCAGGTCTGGACTTAACAGTCACATTTAAAGCTGATAATACAAACCACTCTTATTTTCAGGTATGAAGCAGAGGTTTTTGACAGATTTCCTATCAAGATGTGCACATTAGGCTGCCAGTTAAACACAAGAAGCAATTACCAGAGTATGATCAGAGAGGCTGCTTTTCCCACATGGCCACTTTCCAGGGTCCTACTTAGGATGTTTCCAATTCAACTAGATTATGATATATCCTGAGACTGACAGCTTACTGATTATTACCATGCTTACTTACTTTGTCTCAGTTCTACAAAATCTGATTTTAGTACATCTCAAATCAAACCAGAAACATTATGGCTGCCCAGAACAAACTATTCAAATGGCATACCTCTAACAGTATCAATTTGTTGAAACTGGTTTTGTTTTGCTCTGAAGATATTTCTCTCAGGAAACTTGTGGTTGCATCACTGTCATCTGCACACCCATACCTTGCAAAAAAGGATCAGTGTAAACACTTAGTATTGTGTTCTCTTGGCAAAAATGCAGTCACACCCGGGACTGATCCAAGACCGCGCAGTGAAGTGGTTTGGCAAAGCCTGGATACAGTATTAATGCATGTAGAACCAAGATCTCAGCCTCTTTAAGTTCATTAACATAAGCCTAACACCAAATTTTCTTTGGACCAGACCCAGCTGCCACTGAAAGCAGTGACTTGATTCTTTCCTTACTCAGTCCCTCCCTCACCGGAGTTTTAAGAGCCTAATACCTAATCTGGTCCTTTCAGAGGCAGGTGAATTAGTGCCAGCAGCTTCCATGGGAAGCTCAGGCCACAGGAACAGAACTGACCTTGACAAAGGCCTGATGGATGCTAAAATCTATTTGTTATTTGACCCTAGGAAAAAAGGGCTAGGTCCTTTCTGCAAGGACACACTTTCTGCTGTTTTTCTGAAATTCAAAGGGAGAAAAGTGCAGAAATATCACACAATACAATATGTACTTTATCCAAAATAAAATTAAGCTTAAAACCATATATATATATATGCATATTTGTATGAAACTAAACATATTTATTAGAAACTAAATATATGGCACTGTTATTGCCAGGAGAGAACAGGAAAGAACAGTAGGCTGAATGAGAAGGCAATCAACAAACAACATGTCATAATTCCCTCTACACTTCCCATTCTGAAGGGTTCAGAGTTCCCAAGAGAATTTTTCTGTGGTTTTGAGAAGTCCATTTTTAAGAAGAATCTTTGAGCCACTGCTGCTCTAACCCTGCTACACCATTGGTTCAGAGCACAGAACAGAGCAGACACATCAACAGGCTCCCCAGGTACCTGGAGTGCTCCCATCCAAAGGGCAGAGAGTGAAAGGCATCTGCTTTTCCTCTAGAAGCAGCATTTTGTTAATGGACTCAGGAACCTGGAGGCTATTAATGATTTTGCAAGAATCCTGTGTGACCCATAGACTAGTTTTTTCCGTCCCCTTTTCCCACTCACATTCTTACTACTCTGCCACCAAATATACCTCTTCATCAGACACTGCATGGAAAACAGGTTTTTTTCAGAAAGGCACACACTACTTCAAGATTCTCCAATCTTAGGTCTTAACACTATGTAATAAATAATTCCAAACAGAAAGCAGGCATGCCAGTGCAGAAAGAGAAAAAAAGAATATAACACAATGGGAGAAAAAAAAACTCCAACCAAACAGCAAACCAAAAACCACAAAGAAAAGGGACACAGACAACTCCAGGATCTGAATACATTTTAGCACAAAATGCACCATCAGGTGTCTCCATTTTCAGGTATCTCCATCAGGTATCTGGCAACACCACTGTCTTCACAAACAACTGAGTTTCTGTAGTACAATTACCCAGGGCTGTGGGACTCCTGGGGCATACCTGGAAAATGGCAATTTTCAGGGATGCAGTCACAGCCTTTTTGCAACTATATCATTGACCGTTGTCCTCAGACCTTGATGGCTTTAGCCTCAGCACTTACCATCATGACTCACATCCAGCCAAGCATCATGTTAAAGCTAAGCACCTAGGAAGCCCTGCCTGTTCCATTAGGAATAATGGGAGAACTGCACATTTCACCGTCAGACACAGGCCGCTGAAACCCAAAAAGATTATGTAAAATTAAGTTAATGTGCATAAGAATTTTTGCAGGTACAAAAAAAAATATCTTCTTCTAGCGTTTGGGGGTGAGGGAGAAGGATTTATATTATATTCACTATCCACCCAAGAACAACGTAGATGTTTAAGTACGACTTTAAAGCATTCTTCTCATGAAGAGATAATAACATTTCATACATGTTCTACCTTAACTCTGACTTATTGAGAATATTTTGCATTTTTGACCTTTGGTAAAATATCTTCATTCAGTTTAAGAGGCATTTCTACCCTCTTACCATGTCAGCCCTAACACTGTTTCTATCATCACCCAGAACAGGTTCCAAAGGTTCTGTTTTCTTGTGTCCCCCAAACAGCTCTCTCTTCCCAAGGAAACACCCTGATCTTGTCCAGGAAACCAAAGACCTTAAAGGAAACAGAACTTCAAATAACTATATTATCCTAAAGGAAGATGGGAATCATATAGATGTGTGTGTATTCACTACCGTAAGGACAGCTAAGGGTTAGCAGTGGAACAACAGCACCTAAAAAAGGCAGAACTGAAACCTGACTGCAGCGACAGTTTTGTCTGATCATGAGCAAAGGAGAGAGCCGAGACTTTATATTGTATGTTTTCTTATTCATGCACAGGGACAGGAGACTGCTGGATTAAGTGACTGACTAGTCACTACAGGATTTGGTTTTTTCCATTCAGTAATTCGAAGTGAATAATTTTAAGATTGTGCTTGTGTACATCTCCTTTAGGCAAAGCACTTGTTCAACACATCAGGAGGCAACTCAGTGCTGTCAACTACTTGCAAGCAGACACACTATGACTGGAGTAAAAATTGCATTACAAGAAAATAGAAAAAAGAAAAAAAATCTCTACTGTTCCTGAAAGAAGAGAAAGCTGTGCTGCTACTCAGGTGAGGAAAAGGGCTTTACTGATTTCCCTCCATGCTTCTGAGGGCTATTCCAAGAAATGGGGGGGCAGGAGGATGATGGTATCTATACACAAATCTTTGAGCTGCAGTCAAGAGAGGGCATAAGACTAAAAGAAAAAGCTAAATGCAAGGAGAGTTGTAAGTACAATTTTTGTCTTTTAGCTTTTTCACAATAGATCATCCCCCTGTAATACTTCTGTTTTTCTTAACATTGGTATGATTTTATTACTAACTTAAATCAAATTTTGAATATCTCTAGATGAGTCTGATGCATCTCTTAGGAATAAAAAAAAGCAAAACCAAAAGCCTACTACTGCACATATCCAGTTGTTCTGGTTTTAGTAACCTCAGTATCTTAGATCTGACATAACTTTCAATACCTATTTAATATTCTGAGGCTCACCAGTCTACTAGAATAAACAAGTTCAACAATATTTCCTTTACTAATTAAACCTTCAAAGGTCTAACATTTGAAGAAGAATAATGAAACAGTGATCAAAATTATTTTTATTGTCCAGAAACATAAACAATTTTATGTGGTGGTAATAAAGTAAATAACTTCCTATCAGGCTTCTATTTCAAGTATCTATCTTATGCTGGGCATTCCAAAGAATAATGTGCATAGAATAGCATAAAGAAATGCAACTGTAATTACAATTTACTAAAATTTACACCATCACAAAATCTCATGTGCAGCAGCAGCATAATAACCTTCTAAACCTTTCCAAGCTATGTGAATATTTGGTTTTTGTCAAGGTCAAATAGCCATCACAAACCTTAAAATTAGTAGTGCAAGCTTTACAAGAGGCTGCATCTAGCAGCACACTGGTGTGAAGCAACAATCTGAAGAGATCAATGTCATCCTGCTAGAAAGTAAATATTTTTATAACTACATCCATAGCAACCACAAAACTCTCCACTACCCCAAAGTGATCCATAATGCTTGACTTGAGAAGCTGATTTAGAGCTCTGAGAAGGTATCAGTAGCCATCATTTTTCTTGGCCATAAAAGTCCCAGGAAGATAAACATAGCTTTTCTGGGCCATCATTTTACAGAAAAGAAACACTCAAAAGACATCTCTAGAAATTGCTGTACTTGCTCCTTTTGAAACTGTAAATCCTCCAGGGGGACTGGTGGTGCTACACTGTAGCAATCAGTATCAATTCTTTTATATGATGTATTTTTACTTCAATGTGAACTCAGGTGACAGACATCTCATTTTCTTATTTCAAGACTTTCTGTACCACCACTTACATCCTCTGTACTACTTTTCACCAACAGATCTCAGTGTGCCTTACAAAGATCAGTACACATATTCCATGAACGGATAAAACATTCTGAGATAAATTAATTTGCAATAGTCAATGGCCAACTAAGGCCAGTAAATCCAAGTTTCCCGAGTCAGAAGTCCCTGCCCTGTCCAACAAGCACCACTACTTCTGTATATAAGTACTTTAGATAGGCTTCCATGCACCAAGATTGCCTTTTATGCCAGTTTCCAAAGGCCTCTCAGAAACTCAGGGGCATTTTCTATTTGGCTCTTTCCACTGAAATAAACTGACCTCAGCTCTTTCCAAGTGAGTGGCAGGAAACCTTGCACCTGCTCTGGTCACGGAGGCAGATGTCGAAGGCAATGGAAATCTGTCAGCACCAGGTAATTTAGCCCACACTTCAGGCTGCATTTCTGTGTTCATTCATGCTAGGTGTGTGCAGTGCTAGACCAAAAGGCATTACAAGAATTAAGCTGAACCAGGTTTGAGTACATAACTCTATTACTGCTGAATATGCACAGTCAGCCTCATCCCACATTTACACAGGCTCTAAAGCAGCTACATAAAGGACAGATAATACCTGATCCATCATTAAACCTGTCTTTATAAAGCTAACTCATTTTGAACAAATTTGAAACAGCAGACTGAGTTAATAGCAGACCAGTGCTTTACAGCACTACAAAGAATCTCTTAGTAGGAACTGTTAAGCTGAATTTACTGTGCCATTAAACCACAGTCTCAGTGCAGATGTAGGCTGGTTACTAGCACACATGGAAATCCACACAGCAGTTAATTCATCTTCACAGTACGCAAATTAGGGAAGTGGGAGCAAAATCTGATCAAGATCCTTCATTTAAGGGGCTGGAATATTTAATTGATGTGGTAACTTTCTGCTTTTCCTCTGTCTTTGGTCAAAGAATAACACAGATTTGCCCATTGCCTACAGAGAGAAGAGAGCTCCAGTTTCAGAGCCAGGAGACACAGACTGCACCCCTCTTGCTGCATGCACATCTCTGACTGACAGCAGCAATAATCAAATATTTATGCAGCCCCACAGTGCAAACTCTCAGAACATTTAGCGCCATTGTTTAACACCCCTAGCTCAGCTTTAACATGGACATGGGATCTGGCAGAGGAGAAGCTGCACTGATAGCAGACATTACTAAAAACAGCTCTCTTCCCTGTCCAAGTCACAGGTGTCCCAGAGCAGGGGCACCAGAAGCAAAGGGATGCTCCTACCACAGCAGCTGTTCTTCAGAGCTCAGTGCTTAGACTGGAAAAGATCTACCAGGCTGCAAACTGCTGAGACTGAATTACATGCACATATGAGCTGGTCTTATTTACAGGTTTGTAAATCCTTAGCAGAAGGATTGTGCTGTGAGCTGGGGATCAGTACTGAGAGTCGGAAATATCCTGAAGGGTCAATTTGTGCAGGCGAGGCATAACAATCAGAATAGGCTGATTCAGGGCACACAACTCCAATACTGTTCAATACGCACAGCAAAATTTGAAATGGAGGTCTTGTGATCTCTAGTCATGCTCTGTTAAAGCACATTTTCTCTCAGAAAAAATCCAAAACATATAGAACTGATGGAAAATGTTTGACCAAAACTCAATGCCAAAAATATATATACATACCCACACACATATAAATCCACTGTTTGATTTTGGTAACTGGGATTGTTTCAGTTAATTCCATATCAAGGTCTTCACCAACATGTTTTTCTTTAATTTCACAGAAGAACAGCTACTCTAGCTGCTTTAAAATAAGTGGAGTTAAGAACAAGAAGTATTTCCTTAAAGGCACTATCAATCAATACTCTGCTTCTGTAGGACCTGCTTTCAACTTCATACCAGAACTGTACTCTGTTCTCTCAAATACATCATCACAAACCAGTTAAAGTTATATCTACATAAAAGACTCCTTTGAGTTGGCCAGGAAGTGCCCATCTTTATGCTTTATAATTATTCCAGGAATTAGGAATGGCTGAAAGGAAACAAAATCCCCCTAAAAAGCATCATCCTGTTTAGAAAGGTAAGCTGCATACCAACACCTGCCAACACAAACTAGAAAGCACACTTCCAACAAGAGCCTGTCCATGCCCTGTGGCCATGTAGTTCAATGTGAGTGCAGTTGATCCAGTATTCACAGCCAGGATGAATATATGACATTCCAGCAGGGCTTGGGAAAAGCCTTGGGCATCTCTATAACAATCTACAGTGGGATCACTCTTCAGATAAAGTATAAGAACGGTACAGAACTCTGTTGTAATCACTAACTGAAAAAGAGTGGAAAAGAAAGCAGCTATTCTTTAAAAAACTTCTGTATTCACAGATCTACCACAGCTTTGGCAGTGAAGCATCTCCTGCATTTAACAGCCGAAACAAGCCTAAAATCCCCTATCTACTAAAGACGGACAGAATTCCCAAGGACACTGGCACACAAGGCACCGAGTGGCTGCAGGCTCTGACTTCTCAGCCTCACCACTATTTGCCTGCACAGCAATCTGGCATCTCAATGTGCATCCTCTCTCCGATGGCACTGTTCCTGCCACAGGTCCTACACCACACATCAGCCTGGAGCTCTGCTTGGTTATTTTAACTTTGAAGTCAGCAAAACCAACAGCCATTCCACTGCTCTGGTGAAGAACAATGTTTTCAAGCCTTGAAAATGAATGTGGTCAGATAAGTTAATCCTTCCAAGCATCAACACAACAAAAACTTCACACAGGAAACTCAAAAAGTTAGGTGGAGCAGCCAGGTCTTTAAGTTTCCTAATTAGTAATAGTGTAGATGAGTGGAATTAAACACATCATTTTAAGAGGAGATGCTGAGTATCTGTTGCTCAGCACAGTGAGAGCACACAGGCCTGCCGAGGGGTCCTGGCGTTGTGCTGTTCACCACCTACCACAAAGGCAAGTGATGGAGCCCCGCACTGCCTGGCCCTCTGTACGTTCGTTTACACCTTATGAACTACCTGCCAAACCCCAAATCACTGCCAAACCCAAAAGGTGTCAATTCATCTCCCGCTCTGCACAGGTGTATCTAAGCACTAAGGGCATAAGGAAATGGTTTTTATTGACCTAGGAAATAAAGATAAATTGCTTAATTAACTCTCACATCATGACTATTTGTGCGCCATAAAGTGCAAAGCATACACAACCGATGCGGTTACAGAAAAGTCTCCAAAAATCAGTTCCCGGTCTGCCAAAACTCCTCATTCCGCTACGGGATGCGATGATACCGCTGATAGTGCGGCAGTCTGAACAGACCGCGTGTGCCCCAAGCTGCTTTTCCAGCTGTCCATAGTTTCCAGGCGGGAGGTTTGTGCCCCCGCCGTAGAGCCGCTCTTGCTTCCGTGGGCTCGTCCTTTCCCGCTCGTCCTTTGCCCGTGCCACCTGCGGGCACGGAGCCTCCGTAGCCGCCCCGGGGGATGCGCTGGGGGAACCCCCCCAGTCCCACTCCCCAGCGGTGACCCCGTGCCGGCCGAGGCACCCCTNACTCCCTGTCGTAGGCGAGGGTGCTGGAGCTGGCCGACAGGTTGGCGGTGAAGGAGCTGCTGGTGGTGGTGACCGTGTGCGAGCGCGGGCGCGGCGGCTGCTCCTGCGGCGGCGCGGGCGGCTCCATGGCCGGCGCGGCGGGGCTGCCCCCGGACGGGCGGC
>VZRL01004264.1:611248-676946 GCA_013397895.1 Origma solitaria | reverse complement strand
GGGCCGTCCGCCCCGGAGACCGCCCAGCCCTGCCGCCGCTGCCCCCGGAGCGGGAGCGGGCGCTGGGGGCTCGGCGCTGGCGGTGCGGGGCATCCCCGGCGCTAGGGAAGGAGAGTCAAAGCCGTCCCCTCTGAAAACCATCTCCTGACCTCCCGCACGGTTGTGCTCTCGGGATCCCGTCTGCGCCCGGGGCAGCCGAGCAGCCAAGCTGAGCCAGCTCTCTTCTCCGTGCCACAGCCCCATGGGCGAGCACGGTTTGGGGGCTCCAGGCCCATCCACCCGCCCTCATCGTCCCTCCAGATTGTCACCCCTGGACCCACGGGCAGCAAACGCTGGCAGGAGCCGTGCTGGTGCTGCAGGTGGTTGCCCCCACTGGCTGCCATCGCTTGGGAGAGGAACCACCGCGAAGTGCCGCGGGCAGGGAACAAGAGCCTAGGAGATAACACAGTCCTCCCAGTGCTGGAAATGGAGATTTTGCTAGGGTCTGCCAAAAACCAAGAGACTGAACAAGGCAAAAGACTTTTAAAAGCCGTGAAAGTCACTGGAAATGTAAAGTATGAAGACATTATTGACCTACTACCTGACAGTGTTGAGCTGTTACTTAAGCTATATTTTTAGGTACTCCATTCTGAAGCGTCATCTTTAAAAAAAACAAACCCAAACATTTCGGGGTCATTTAAGAGCTTCAAAAGAGATCTCCCATTCCACAAAAACTATGGGGTTTCAACAATAAACGAGCAGGTTATAGTTATTTTCAACGTTCCGGAACTCTAATTAGCAAAGGATTTGCATGTCGCAGCTCAGTAAAATTGAAGTGTTTTCCACATGTCTCGTGGCTATTGTCCTTGAATTGTTAACTGCTGCTCTCCTACTGGATAACAAAGGCTGGATTTTGCAGTATTACCTTTCAGCAAGGGATTGAAGCAGCTGGCAAGGAAGGAGGAGGAGGAGGATGGGAGAGTTTCTCACAGAAATAAAGGAAACATGAATTACCCAAAGGAACTGTTCTTGTGCGTTATTGTGCCTTC
The DNA here is from genome assembly GCA_013397895.1 of Origma solitaria. Lineage (NCBI taxonomy): Eukaryota > Metazoa > Chordata > Aves > Passeriformes > Acanthizidae > Origma > Origma solitaria. The sequence goes on along the minus strand of VZRL01004264.1, from coordinate 675,918 downwards.
GCTCACAGTGTAAGTGTGTCACAGTACAGGCTCCATGGGCTTCTTGGAATGTGTGTCTTGGCTCAGGCTCTGTGGAGCCAGGACATCGTCTTAGACACTGGTGACTTTTTTGTTTAAGGCGGCAGAAGAAATGTGGTAGAGTTTTGCAAACATGAACTGCAGGTCATCAGAACATGACGCCATCCACTTAACATGATGATAGGATATTCAGATAGCATAATTTTTTTTTTGGCGAGGAAAAGAAAGACCATTAGTAAACCACACACTCAAATCATTTAACACAACTTCTTAATCTTGAAACAAGGAATTTTACACTTTTTGGCAAAGCCATTTTTTTTCTTTTGGTGACCTTAACAACATTCTGTATTTTTTGTTGTGTTCCAATTTTATCCCTTTCTCTTAAATAAGAGTTGTTATTTTAAATGAACAGAACACACCTGTGCACCGGTCTGTTTAGAGGCCTGCTTCAACTGGCTTGCAAGTAAAAAGTGCTTTATCTGATTGTTCAGCACTGCCAAGGTTCCTTCCAATGCCAGAGCTGCTTTGCCAGGCCCCTGTTGCTGTTTGTGAGGATCCATTGTAACAGCATTTATTTGCCCCTCTGAGAGATTCCTGTCTTTTCAGTTTTCCACCTAGAAGATCAGTAAGTAAAAGTGAAGAAACGTAGTGCCAAAATTCATGCTGCCAGCAAAATTAACACTAATTTCAAAGTTGTTTGAGCCATTCACATCACTTTCCCTTTGAGATCTGATTTATTTTACACTGGAGGTATATGCTTACCATGTTTCCAGGATGTTAGTCAGTTGACTCCATTTTCATGCATATTTCCAAAACTCTATTTTGCTCCCTAAACTCTTGGAGGTCAGTGTTGTTTTTCTTTCAACCATCAGGACCAGAGCAATAAATTTCATTGCTTTTGGTCTACACATCTGTCATTTGAGCATCCCAGCTCCTGCAGGGGAGAAAAAAAAGTAAAACAAATACACAGACAGGGAACCAATTGTTTTCTGCTTCAACTATGGTAATATACCGTAAGCTTTCAATGTCTCTTGTAGAAGTCCAGTATCATGATTAATTCAACAAGAAGTGGAGGGCTACACTTGTGGGCAATTTCTCTGAACACTGGTTGCCACTCTGACTTCCCTAGTTAGCATACTTTTCTCCAGCAAACATATTCGAAGAATGAGTTTCACTAAAAAAATGGGTAAACACTCCAGAAGCTTTTCTGTATCTGATATTCCTGGAAGCAAGTTTCATTCTTTAACTTGACAACATAATACTTGACATTTTGAATGTTAATTATGAGGCTCTAATTTTTTTGTTTTGCATCCTTGCACTGAGGGCTAGAACTGGAAAGCCTTCAGGGACCAGCTGAGCCTAGCTAGATTTTTTTACATGTAGATAGCATCAGAAACAAAATAATTGAATGCTGCTGCTTGAACAATCAACCTTTTATTACAGAACTACCAAGAGAGAATAAGGTGGCCCATTTTCTGTATTTTAAATTAACCTCTCAAGGGAAGGATTGGCAAGACTTTTAAACACCAGTCAAGATTGTAACGTCTTGTTTGTCAACTGCTATAAAGAAGTAAACTCTGATTAGAAAAAATTAAGCAATTCGGTGAAGCCTTTCAATGTAAATGTTCTAGTAAAAGCAAAATAGCAGATACAAGTATTATCAGGTTTCTCAGTAAAGGCATTATTCCTGAACATCTCAATATCTAATTAACAGATTTTTCCATTTAAGCTGGTTTTGTTCTCAAATCCTGAGGTATCAACATTTTTGACATTACTGATTGAGATCTCTAGAACTGCTTTCTTAGCAACAATCTGGCCAGCTGGAAGTGCTAATTAAAGTAGACTCACAGGCCCAAGGAGTGGAGCCGACTGGAATTTCCTGAACTGTTTTTCTGGTGTTGAAATACAACTTCCCTTCCCCCTTCCCAAATCCTAGAATCTTCAAATGTCAAACTTATTCAGACTTTTTTTAGGTAAGTGAAACACACTAAAATATAAAAGATGATTGAGATTTTTCAGTGGTTATCAGCAGGTTTCAGTCCAAACAAAAACCTTACTGTATTTAAACCACCTAGAAGTGATCTAAGAAAGCTAAAGGAACTTACTCTGAAGAAAGCAAGAAAGGAACTGCACTTTCTGTGAATCCTAGGTCTCACACAAGTAACGGGGATTCATGTCGGATGTCCAGGACAAATATTCTCACCCTTGACATCCCACTGTGCTAATCTGAGGATATTTTTAGTTAGCATTAAATCAAGGAATGTTTGGAATATTTCCTAATAGCTTTTCAGAATTAGCAAAGTGTAAGCTTTGAGCTACAAGTGTATCCAAGTAAACAATTAATAACATATTTTACTCTTTGGCAGCTTACAACCATATGGAAAAGCTGATTTGTGTTAGCTTGAATCAGAAATACTTGATCTGTGCTTTGGTACTGACATGTGCCATAGGCACACAATCAATCAGAGCAAATGTCTCTGTGTGGGAATCCATATTTTATGAAGTAAAGATGGTTTTCATGTCTGAGATACTTGGATCTTCTAACGTTGCTGCAACAGAGAGAGAATAGATGAGATGCCCATATTTTCAAAATGGTCATTATTTGGCAAATACATAGAGGATCTGTGTTTGTACATGGGGTTACTGGACACAAGGCTCGTTTGGTTTTGCAGCTTGGGCACCCCAAAATTAATGAATATAAAATGAATACTAATTCAAACAACAGTCCAAGTAATGACATTGCATGGGATTTTATCATCAGACGCATGTTACTACCCTAATGCTGGAAAATGCAGGATTTAGCTGTTATACTCCATACTCCTTTTCTCACAAATATTTCTTTCTTTTCAGGAAGTTTACTTGAATTATATGGACAAAGTCGTGACTGTAGACACACAATCATTCTACCTGCCAAAAAGCTGTCTTAGAACATATTCTGCCATACAGATATGGGAACAGTAATATACTGACTTGTAGATTTTATTTTTCAGTTTTGAAACCCATGACACTAAGTAAATGGTGTGGTGATAGAGATTGTGCTAAGAAAAGAAATCACAAAGTACATAAGCCATGTATTTTCTCTGCATTAGCCTTTCACCAGCTGTTTTATCTGCTCTGGGAATCTACAGATTCCTCCCAGCCTCAAAACACAACTATGTCACAGATACTGTGCTGAGGAAAAATCGCCTATTTCTTCCAGAGCCGATTTGTACTTAGAACACACTGTCCCTGCACACTGAATGTATATGCTTAACTTCAGGGCAGAGAGCACATCTACTCAAATTAAAGAGTTTGTAGTGAGAAGTGTGAAGCCTACGTACAAATCTTCTCGGAACAGGAGTTGTGGTTTTCATACTTTGGGGCCAGGGACCTCAGCTGTGTAGTGCACCTGCACAAGCACGTCTGTATAGTATTTCCCAGGCTGCTTCCCAGCTGCCCTCAGCCATCTTGCTCTCCAGTGAGCCTGCAAGCACAGCTCCTAGCACAGCTAGTGGCTGTGCCTTCTCACACCTGCAAATCAGAGGCCACCCGAATATTCAAGAGTGTCTGCTGTCATGTTGTGTGAGGAAGGAGATTATTCTGCCCCTGAGCATGTCCAGGCAGGCTCTCCCTGAGGCACACTCATAAATACTTTCACTAGGGTCAGTAGTCCACCACAGACCTTTAAATATTATTATGGAACAAACACATGCTAGTGATTACATCCTTGAGAATACAAACATTTCCACTGAAGACGTACATTTTCTACTTGCTAAAGGTGGTGCTTGCCTAAGCATTTATGTAAATCACAGCAGGTAATGTTTATACAGCGCCCAAGCCCAGTGCAAAACAGCTGGAGGAAAACATCACCTTCAACAATTGTCAATGTCATATTTGTTTTATTTTTAGATAATTAACGAAAGACTGTAAAATTCTACTGTGGTTTCTTCACAGCTCCATCCAAGTTTAAGGAGAGAGTTCACAGCCAACTCAGTTTGCTTGCAGGCTTAAATAAAATAATAACCAGTCAGCTATGCTGCTCTGCTGAGGTTGGTACAACACCCTGAAACAGGCCTCAGATTTAAAGCATGCCTTATATTATCCTAAATTATGAGGAGGTGACATGAGCTTGCTGTGTGTGTATATACACTGAGAGAAGACATGGCTGGCAGGTAAAAACCTAACCAAATACTGTCTAGAAGCTGAAGCTAGACAAATTCTAGACTGAAAATAAAGTGGTTTTTTTGTTGGAGTTTTTTGAATTTGTTTTTTTTTAATACAGCATGATTAGCTATTTGAAGGATTTGTTAAACATAACAGTAAACTCTCCGTCATTTTAAATCTATAATTCAAAGCTATAGGTTTATTTAAAACATACTCTTTACCAGGCTTACATCAACAAATTTTGTGTTCTTTATTATACAGAACATGACAAGAGATGACCCAAATGATTTGAGAAACCACAGAAATTAATTCCAATTATTCCCATAAAGTGACAGTCTTGTTAGCACTCCAGTCACCCAGCTGTACAGTATACATGCAGTACCGAAGCCTGACACATCTCCTGAAGGGGCAGCAGAATAAAGCATCTTATGGATCTCGCTGTGCCTGGACAATGAAAACTGGTAATGAAAGTGCTGTACAGGGAGAATCAATTTTAGGTAGAGGAGCTGAAAGGACTAAGGATGGAAAAATTCTCATCCAGAGAAAGTCAAAAAGCCAGTGGGCTGACTGCAGGATCTGCTGAGGAAGCTGACTGGGAGGAGGTGTCAGGGTACACATGCTCTTTTTGCAGGGGGCTGAAGTGCAGGAGAAGAGAACTGAGAACCTGGCAGGGCACTGACCCAAGTCTTGGGGAACATAGCAGTGGAAGGAGAAGGCAGAGAAGTGCAGGCAGATGTTTTACTGCTCCTCACACTGGTTGGCATAGCGTTTCTGTTAGTATGGAATAAGGACATTTGACATATATTAACTCCTTAACAGTAGAGGAAAACGTTAACAGAGGACCACAGTACACCATGTGGTGGCCTGAAAGCTCCAAGCAGCTGAGCAATATGCTATTGGTATTTTCAAATCAGCAGTTTATCTTTGCAACTAGACAAGTTGCAAAGATAAGGACTTTGCCAAAAGACTTCTGAGCAACAAAGAACAAAATGACCCTGATGTTTGTATTCATAGAGTAGTCTTAGCCCTGAAACACAACAAAACCAAAGAAACAATTCTTCCCAGCACAAAACATGGTCAAGTTCAACTCAAAGCAGGACACAGAAGTGCAGGCACCAGTGTTGTAGGATATACAGAATACTGCTCCTAACTATAAATCATTGGATGCTTTCATAGCATTAGTGTTACAGATATGCAAAGAACCAGCATGCAAAGCTCCTGATACACGGTAGGTCTTGTGTCAGTGAATGAAAAAATAGCTGCAGGGATGCAAGACACTTACTGGATCCTCCAGTTCTACTTTCCCAAAAACATCCTTTGCAAGAGAAGCAGGAGTTTGAAGAAACAGAAGAGAGAGAGTAACATTTCTGTTATGACTTCATGTATTTATGGGGAACAGAGTGTGTTGTCTGCTGCTGGCCTAGCAAAACCTTCTGGAATTTTTTAATAAATCAGAAAGCCAAATTTAGTTAAATTTCTCAATTCACTTAGTCTTCTATGAAAATCGCAGGTTTTGGGTTGTGTGAGAATGGTGCATGGTGTGAGACTATAGAACAGACAGGGGGTGGATAATGGGCTGCTTTTTGGAGTGATTGGGATTTCCTCAGAACAAAGGCTTATTCCATTTATGCCATGTCTTGAGAAAGCTTATCCTGTCAAGTCGTTTATCACCCTGCTAACTAGCTACTGAGCATGGATAATGCTTCTTCCCTAGATCAGTGAGGGGAAAAAAGAATTTCGGAAGAAAGGAAGGTTTTCATTTGGGGATTTTAGAAGATTGGGAGAAGAGCCAATAGGAATTAGGCTATCTAAGCTCTTTGAACTATGAGAAAAACATACCAAGAAGGATTTTCCTAACAGCTCGTAGTGCAGCTAAAATAGTCTTTCTGCTGAGGGCATCCTAGGTATTCAAATTATGTGAATTGGCAGAGCCCTGTGGTTTGCAGTACTAGATTTGGAGTAAGTAGAGGATGCTCTGTCATGGATGTGGCTTTAATTACTGATATTGAGGTGAATGAAGTCCATCATATATTTGCAAATGTCTGGCTTAATGCTATCTATGAGACAATTATGACATGAGATTTGTAATTATACAGATGTCCCCATACATCCCTACAATCAAAAAACTTCATTTCTTATGAACTTTGAGGTTGGCTCACCTTACTATTCAAGAAAATTTCAGACTCCATTTGTTGTACTGGCTGCAGTGGAGGTATTTGTAAGAGCAATCTATTCCAGGTAGATTGTTCTACAAAGAGCATATCCTCAGTCAGCACATTTTCTTGGCATTTACAAGAATTTGTTATCTTCTGGTAATATCTTCCTCTTTGCCATGTTCACCTGGAATTGATTGATCAGTTAAAAGACTGTGAAGATGAGGACAGTGATAGCTTAACCTTCATCTCCTCAGCACATCAGGAATCTAATTTTATATATATATATATATACACACACAAATACACATACACACATAGAGACATACAAAAGAATAGATCCAGACAATTATTTTAAAAAAAAAAAAGGATGTCACTAAATATATAAAATCTATGATTTTACAAGAGCAGTGTGATTCTCTGAATATATCAATCAAATAATTACTCACTTGCCATCCTCACAAGGATTCAATCAGAGGTCCAGGAAACAAGCTGTGTCCGTGTCTGCAAATGAAGGTCATGCATCAAACTGCTGTGCGTTCTTTTTTAGTGATGTTTGATTGCTATTTCAGTGAAGGAGTAATCAGGGAGGTCATCATTTCATGATTCATTGTTCCAGCAGGCAGTACAAGGGAAAATATTGAAGCTAGCAATGATATATTTAAACCAAGTATTACTTTGATGACATCTCATTTGCTCCAAGGGAGGTTTAGATATGATATTAGAAGAAGTTTCTTCACTGAAAGGGTGGTCAAGCATTGTAACAAGCATTGTAACAAGCTGCCCAGGGAAGTGGTGGAATCCCCATCCCTCAAAGTGTTCAAAAAACATATGGGTTTGTGTGGTGGGTCGGCCCCCAAGTTGCCTCCGCCCCCCAGGCCGAGGACACCTCCTCGGGAGGAGGAGAACTGCCTGGGCGGGCCTCTGGGGTATGAGTCTCTGGGTCCACCCCTGAATTGTAGGGAAAGGCGTATGCAGGGCTCTGACTCCGCCCTCTCTTCCAGCAAGCTCTGTTCTGTTATATATATTATTGGTTACTTTGAATTGTACTCCACCCTTGTTTGTAGTTATTGGTTCTGTATGCTTATCCCCACCCTTTCCCTCTTTCCTTATTGGTTAACCTACCCCCTTTATAAGCCAGCGAAAGAAGTTCTGTAACGGCTGTTCCTCTCCTCCCTCTCTCCCTCCTGAACACCTCGACCCTAAACCCCTTACCCTTAATGAAGGGGAGATAGGAGGGGAACTCCCTCCCGCTAGCCCTTTGCCTCATCTGCCTCTAACTTTTATGCCTACAACAGGTGTGGAACTTGGGAACACAATTTCGTGGTGAAGATGGTGCTGGGTTAACAGTTGGACTCAATGACCTTCGGAGGTAATTTCCAACCTAAATGATTCCATGATCTCTTGCATGCAAGCATCCTTCCTGTGCTAGAATACTACTTTGCTGTCTGAAATCACTAGTGAAGGTTTTCTTGATGCAATTCACAAGGGAAATACAACTAAGTGGATTACTTAAGTTCATCAGTGTTGAAATGCAGGATTTAATAAATGATCTTCATCAATAGCAATGAACAACAGTGGGATACCTCAATGGGTATTTCAAGGTATCTATCTAATCAGCAGCTGATTTATAGGTGACATCCTCCAGCCTGCAAAAATACTCCCATATGTAAACAACCCCACATAAAGACAACCAGAAGTAAGAAAAAAACCCGCAGAGAAAAGGGGAAAAAATGCTGGTGAAGACACCTCTACAACAAAAACAAGCATTCCATCATGCGTTTTATAAGAGCACAGAAAGGGAGCCATGAGGATGCATGAAAACTGCCTCTCTAGGAGAGGGGAATGGAGGGGTGGTTTGCAGACCCAGTTTCTGAGCTCTTCAGGAATGTGATTGAAAATAACTTTTAAGAGTGAAAAAGAGGCATAGACTCTCCATGATCACTACACAGAGAAACTACCTTTGCCCTGTGCGTGTGGTAGCAAATCCCAATATAAGCTGTTCCAACAAAAAGCCACCAATTCATTATAATCAGTCAAGAATGCTCGATTAAAGCAGATGCAGTGAGTTGCATTTGTTAAAAGGCAGCACAGAAAATTAAAAATTTGCCAACCAAAATCACCACCAACCCCAAACACTCTGAATCAGTATTAAACTGAAGATCACCTATTTCTTGAGATTTGCCTATTGGATTTCAAGATGTTTTACTAATCATCTCAAGCCAGATAATTCTTTTGGAAGCAAAATAATCTTTCCAAAGCTCTGTCTTGCTACACAAAGACTTGGAAATAGGTATGTGCAAGAAAACTGCATTGAATAGTGATAAGTCATATATTAAGACTAATACTTCAGAACTGAAAGCAGACTTGAAAATTAAATGTTTTTCCTGTTCAAGTGTTGTCTGTGCATGCATTTACTTTTTTAAAATGTGAATTTAACACACAGAAGCAGGTAGACAGCAAACAGTCCCAGGGAACGGTGTCACTAGTTCTTTAAGGTATGTCCAGAAAGGTCAGCAATCCCAGGAATTGCCTTCTAACAGTCCATTTGAAATGCTTTTATCTTGACTCAAGCAGGCTGCCTTGAATAGTTTAGGTTCTCTGGTTATTCACCATACAACTTCTGTGACAACAAACCACATTCGCATTTTTAGTGATGCATTCAAGGGGACTCACGTGAAGCCTGGTTACCTGGTGCAGAGCTCTCAGTCATTATAACATAACAAGTTTTAGATCAGTCTAGTTCAACTCAGTAATTAACACAAGGTACCTTGAGCTGTGCTTCTCAAGTTTTCCCATTCTGTTTCCTAAAATCTGTCTGTCCATGCACTCTGGGCCTAATTATTATCCCAACATTAGAAGGACAGAGATGTTCAAACCTCCCAATATTTGCTTACTACTGCTTGGATGCTGCCCTGACCCAGCCCACATGCTGACATGACAGGTTCTATTTAAACACTGTCATTTCACACAAGTACCTCTTCATAAGTCATGTAACCACATTCACTACTCTTCACTTTAGAACTGGTTATAGTAGCAAGTAAAAAAAACCCAAAACAAAACAGTGATGCAGGCTTTGTGTTAGGGAAGAGAGCTTGGGTACAACACACAAATGCTCAGATGGAAGTAACCAGGAAGATCTCCAGCCCACCTACTTTTGATGAATAAAAACACACCTGGAGCCAGCAGTGTTCCTGGAGCGCTCTTGCTCAATTATTTTCATTTAACCTCAACCTCTGGTGACAACAGGGCAGAGCTGCTGGCAGCATTATAATTATTTGGTTTTAAGCTCACATAAAAACCTTAATAGCCAGGGTTACAGCTACCTTGCTATTACCTAGGGCTCCCACTTCTAGCCCTGAACCTACAATTGCAAAACAGAAGGAAGATAATTCCCTCAGAAATTCAGGAAGAGCATTTTGAGGAGCTTTGCTTTGAGGGCTTATCTCTGACTACTTAGTCAGACTTAATCCTGCTTAGTTTAGCTCTGAGAAAAATCACAATCTGATGAAGAGGTAACTAACACTTCTGATTACTTCTCACTTATTAAACACAGTATGTGCAACCCCAAGGAGGCTGCGGCTCTTTCTCTTGCCAGCCTTTCTCATGACTATCATGGTATTTTCATGAACTCCCATGATCCCACAGCAAAGTGAGTGAAGTGCATATTTCCTTTGTGTAAGCTGTCTAGAACATATGAACAGCATATTTTCCTCATCTCAGGAGTCTTGCATCTCTTGCTTGGAGAAGCAATACATGGAATGGAAAGGGAACTTCAATAGCAATTGTTTTATCTCTATCCATTTTGATAATACCAAGCGTGCTTGTGAAATCACTCTTCCACATCAGCAACTGCTCTGAGGAGACATTTTCCAGGTTTTCCTTTTGAAAGGAACACTGTTGCACTAAGCTGTTACCATGAAGCCATGCCTGATACAGAATGACAGATCAAAAGTGGTCCAATCTACGCTCAACAGCTTTTTCTTCACTCTTCCTGTCACGACATACTCTTGCATTACCCTCTCTTGCACTGGTTAAAACTGACTTGGGCTCATTCCTCATGTTCCAACAAATGCAATACTTCACATTCTGTTCCCTCTCTTCTCCACACATAGTATATACAAGTTAGACTTAAAACAATTTACCTGTAGGGTTTGCAGTGCAACCCCATTCCACTCTAATCTGATTGCTTTCAGGAAGGTAATCGTGCCTGCTAGCAAACACCTCTGCTGCTCTATGGTGCCCAATATTGTCAAGGCAACCACACTGTATTTTGGAAGAAAAGCCACACCTGGAAACTGCCATTCCTGGAAACTGCACATTCCTCTGTCAAATGGTTTCAAGGAGCTGAATTATGAGTTTTAGAATGCATTTGTGAATCATGTACAGGCATTTGTAAGATGGAGATAAGATTTCTGAGGGGGAAAAATTACTTAAGTGAGTATGGTAACTAGGGACAATACAGCTAAGTGTAGGACACTACAGCTCCAGAGCAGGAATACATTAGGATCAACATAAGCAGCTTTTGTTACAAAGCTTAAGCACCAATGGGTTAAAGACCATTGCTAGCTACCAAGATCTTCCTGTGATCACTCTAGAGACTTAAAGCAGTCTGTGCAATTGCACCAGGGAACACCACTAAGAAAACACTTCAGCTTCTGCTATTTTAAAACACTCAATATATGAATAAAGATGGGAGTGGCATAAGGATTAAACCCAAGAACATGAAAGCTTGAAAGATCTTATCCCACTTAACCTCTCTGCTTGGCATCAAACATTAAGACAAGGATAAATGCACATGGCAGTATGCTGATTCTTTTTTTCCATGCAGACTAAAGCTCTGGGAGTAATGAAAGGTATTCCTTATCTATAGTAGCCTAGAGCCTGAAAAAAATGCAGATAAAGGAAACAGGAGGGTAAGACTAAACACAGACAAGGGAAGACTGGCAAGACTAAGTGCTACTGCAATTTCCACCTAGCTCGAAGCTTGAAGAAAATGATGTTCATGAAATCTACATTAAATTCAAAAAAAGCCCAGAAACAACAAAATACCCAAAGCGTCTCCGTCACGTTCCATTGCAAATCTGCACAGTAAGTGGGAATTAGAAAAATATATAAATTGGGTTTAAAATTACCACTAAAAATACTTCTATAAAACCTGGGCTTTAATCCAAAGCACAAGCACAGTCAAGGCTGGCTCTGCTCAGCTATCACAGTATAGAGCAGCTTGCTTTGTGCTCACTTGGCTTTCAAGTATTTAGAGCCTCCAAAAGCACGTATTACAATACATGTAGGTTTATCTCTTGATGCAACACTGCAGGGAGTAGGTACCATAAAAAAGAAGACCATGTTTTTTAAAAAAAAAAAGCCTCCCAGTCCTGAGCAGCTGTGATGTAAGTGCTTGTGTTTGACTTTGCATTTTAAATACTAGTATTTAAAATGATGTAGATTAGGAACCCAGCCAGTGTGTGCTAACAGATTTGGCTTGCTTTCCAGTTCTATCCAGCCTTCAAAAAGCAAAACAGCAAACTAAAAATCCCCAAGGCTGTACTTTCTGAGCCTACCACATGCCTGTGCTCAGTAATCATCAAACTGAAAGATATTCACCAAGTTCTCAAAAACACAAACTATAGAAAAAAAAAATCTATCACACTGAGAGCTGAAGTATGTTCCTATGACAAGAAGGGTTTATAATAAACCTAGATTTGGAGAAAGAAAGAGCAAGTTAGTTCAATTAATGTCACCATTATTTTCACCTCAACATGAAATATGCACTATTCCTTAGAAATGTGGCATTTTGGAGTTTCAGGGACTGGTAGCATGGATGTGATACTGTTCCCCTAAAATAGTAGCAATATTTTCAATTATCCAACCTGACTTATTGCCATCCCAGGCACTGAGGATTGGCTGGAAGAAATCTGTGCACTAGCTTCACAGCCAGACAGCTTTAAATGGATAGATGGTCATTAGCTTCTGCAAAGGCAGCTGAACATTATTAATCCTATTGGTGGCCTTGCTAATAAAAGCCTGTGCAAAATTCCCAGCACCTTACAAGGCTTATTTGTGCACACAAACATTAAAAAACAAGGTAAGTCGGGGCTTACCTGCGTGGATGAGTATGTGTGAGCAAATACACACATCCACCTTCTGATATGAAGAGCTTTTCTTAAGGCTCACTACAAAACTGCACATACAGGTGCAGCTGCACAAAGATGTGAAGGAAGCTGGAACAGGCACGAAGAAAAGCTGTAGGGTGAAAGACACTAAATGACTCTCATCCAGATGAGAAAAAGAAACATGCAGTATAGCAACAAGCAGCAATGCTAACATCAGAGTGCCATGTGGATTATACCGAACAGACTCTGGAGCTACATCCACCTGAACAATCAGGACTGCTCACACAGGTCAGAGTGGTACTTTAACATTCACGGATTCCTTAAGCATAAGAGGAACATACTTTTAAAATCAGTAATTTACACAGTTTCTAGTAACTTAGAGAAATAATCAACGAATGGTTCCCAATGTCCCTACAACTACCCTTCACTAAATTGAAAACAGATACTGTAGGTAACAAGAAAATATAACAAATAGGTAAATTCAATTTAGACATGGGGAACTCTGACAGATACCATTATGCTGTGTGTCACCCTATTGTTCTCGTCTTAAAATCTAGTTCTGCAATTGTTTTCAATAAGAGCAGGATTAGACAGACAGATCAAGAGTATCTTACCCAAATCAGGGATCTAAAATCAAGTTAGAACAGACTGAGAACTGTTTCATTTAACCTGAATGCCAAAGACCCCCACTTTGTACATGTTGGGATCGAAGGCAGATGCTCTTCTCATCCATTATTCAAAATGGAAATGTTACCTCTTAATGCTCAGATTTCTATTAGCTCATGGCAAATCACAGGAGAGAAGTCCATGCAGCCAGAAGACAGGCAGAACATAGTTTTACACTTTTTGATTATATGACGTGCCATGTGTTGCAGGACGTTTTATTCCAGCATTATCCAATTTCTCCGCCGGGAAATCTGTGTAATTCATTCATATGACTCCAAGCTTACAAAGAAGTCCAGGTTGGGAGCATTATGAAGAGCCATCAGCACAGGACATTGGACACTCACTTCTTGTCTGCCACGTTTCTTGTACAGCCTGGCTATTATTTGCAGTCAGACAATGAGAGACACCCAGCCTGTTTGCACTGATTTAGTGATAAAGCAGCCCTTCAGAAGATATACACAACAAAGGTGTCCATTCTAATCCTCTTGTGATGGTTTTTACTTTCCTGTTGACTTAGGCTAATTAGAATTTAAGCCCATTTGGATGGTATGTTTGAGATACCTACATATTTATTCTACTGGTTGATCTAATGCACCTGTAAAATAAATATAATTTTGAGGTAAAAGTACCACAAGAAATGACCTAATGGCTGAAATTCTATCTTAAAATTAGGAATAAAATGCATCCAGGCATAGATTTGCTGTGCAACCACCTTTACTTCTCTCAGTATCCCCACATGTAAATGATAGATTAGGACATTGCTCTCATTTTAATAAATGCTCCAAGGCTTTTGGTAGACAGTCTTTCATTCTATTCACCAAGAGAACCATAATTGTTTCACAGTATGGTGTCTCACACTACGTAGCAGGCCTTCCTTTCCCTGGTCAAACACTTTTAACACCTCCCACCACTTTGGCTGACTTACAGACTGACAGAACTGAGCACAATGTGCTCTTGTTATTTCCCAAGGTCTTTCAGCTTTGACACCCAACAGAAACAAATCTTGCTGAGTACACAACACAGGAACCCCTGTGATACTGAAAGATTTCACTGACCATAATATCCAAGAGCTGTGGGCTGTTGCCCTGTACTTGGAAGGGTCTTAGATGATGGGCAAGGCAGTGCCTTGGGCAGAGGTAATAAGAAGATGTTGAGCTCCTTCCCTCAGTGGATCTACACCACATGCATCTGGTGCTGAACTATAACCATCTCCTAAATACAAGGAACACACTGTAAGACAGATGCAGTCAGACAGGAACCTTGGGAAATTCAGAAATAAATGAGAAGAAAAGTAATGGCCGAGTGGGTGGAATTCGTCATTTACCGACCAGTGCCCTCCAGTGGCTCCCACAGCAACTGAAGGAACTGAAGACAAGAACCTGTTTTCAGAGGTCAAAGACGCCACAATTGCATCACTAATGGGCAGAAACAAAAATTCTGACATCCGGATGCCAAATAGCTCTTTTTAAAATTTATGTTATTGCATGGCAACCTCATATCTGCTATCATTACCTACCACAACCAGAAAAACCTACATCCCACCAAGTGAATAAAATATTAATTGCAAGCCTTGTAAAATGAGACAACAGAAACCAAAGTAATTCCCAAGACAAAAACATTTATTTGTACTAACTCTTCAAACAAGTATGCATTCAACATCTCTAAACAAAATCAGTACATATGATGAGGACAAGTTGAGTAAGTATCATTAGAATGTAATGCCTTCCTTAGTAACTTAAGTTCATAAACCAAGAATTAGTTACAGATTTATGACCCCCTTACAGAGGGGTTAATGTTTTCAGTAAGACTATCCCAATACTAGGCAAAACAGAATATTTGCAGAACAGGACTCTAATAATTCACTTCCAGTACCATGTCACAGTCTTTTAACGAGCAGTAAGTATTAGCGGGGGAAAAACAGCCAGTGCCAAGATGAGTGTTCTTCAGCACTGAAAAGCAAATGCAAATGGGGAACTATCAATAGAAATTTAAATAAACTGTTTTAGTTATTTTAGTTACTGAAACCTCACTTTTTGTCTGGAAAAAAAAAAAGAATATCGTAACAGATTGGAGGAAAGAATTCCATAAAAATCTTTTCTCTGGATTTGCCTTATAATATAGGCTTCTCTACAAAACAAGAACAATTAAGATTTGGGAGTTTCAGTGGTAGAAGAAGTATTGAAATAATAATTTATATAATAATTAAAAAATATATATAATTTTGGAATTTATTTCATATATAATTTTCATTATATATGAAACAATTTTAAAATATATATTAATTTACCACATTTAGCTTATATAGCCCTTTATGTATCTTACAAAATGCTACTGTCTTACATACTGCATGTAAAAAAGAAAGTTTCTATATATAATGTATATGTACACATACAAAGGAAAAGCCATCAATTTGGTATTAAAAAACCAGAACAAAACAAAGCATAAGCAAACACACTGAAAGTTATGCAGTAATGAGGAGTGGATGCTCCATGTGTGCGTTAGCATAACAGTGCTTCCAACCTTAAAACATCTTCATAAATGTCTAAGCAGAGTGCTTCCTCCAAGTCAGCTCTACCAGTGATGTTCCCAACTGCCACAAACATCTGATGTCACTTAACTTCCGGCCATCTGTTACATTTAGCACTAAATCAGAAGTAAGGCAAAATAACTTTTCACATCCCTTAATATCTGAGGACATTAATGAGATCTTCCAAATATTAATGCAAAACAACATAGGAGCACAGAAAAATGGTACCCCTGAGCTGAAGGGACTTCCTGTCTACAAAAAGCTGTCCCAATGCTTGCCTAATTCAGAGCAATCCAGGCTATGTAAATATGACAATTATTCCCAGGCATCCTCTTTGTTTTAGCAAATTCTGAATGACAAAGTTTCAGGACGGGTTTGTGCTTATGATTTCTAGTCTAAAACCACCACTGAGAACAGTGAACAGTCTGATACTGCTCACATGTTAGGTGGGGATATTCAGAGCAGATGGCCAGTCTTGTTTTATAAATTCTGATGCCAACCCTTGTCTCCCAGTAGGAAGAATGTATTCTTTATGTAC
This sequence comes from Origma solitaria, assembly GCA_013397895.1. NCBI lineage: Eukaryota > Metazoa > Chordata > Aves > Passeriformes > Acanthizidae > Origma > Origma solitaria. The sequence goes on along the minus strand of VZRL01004264.1, from coordinate 659,757 downwards.
CTAGCATATATTTCACAAAAAAACCCCCACACTTTAGTATACAATAAAAGCAAAACAGATTTACCTATCTTCTCTTGCATAAATCTTTAAAAAAATCTAAAAAGATCAACCAAACCAATCGCCCCCTTTAAACCCCATTAAATCACAAATTTTCCAGTAACAAATAAAATTAACCTCCCTGACAAAGCAAAGATTCCTGAAAAAAACCTAGTTGAGATACCTGGGGAATAAAAGAGACAGATGCCTTTGAGAAGAGTTCTGGGAGATTGGTGGTAAAGGACTTGATTCAGCTCCCATAAAAGTTTTGTTCAGTGAAAGGGTAACTCCAGAACTGGGGAGGCTGGATCAGGACTACAGCCCAGTGGACTTGCCAGTCACTGGCAGGCACTGAAATGAATGCAGTCACCGTACTGGCACACAACCTTTTTGACCACAAAAGTGTGTGCTGCACCAGGGAATTCCCCTGACATTCCTGGGAGTGTTGTGTGGAGTGCAACACTTTGTAGCTAAGCTAGAAACAGAGCAGAACAACTCTGAGCAGTGGATACCCAAGGGTATTCTTCCCCACCCAACCAACAATACCAGTGAAGAACAACCACAGGTGCAACAACAAAATGAACTGTAGTCTCCAGGGTTCAGAACTCCAAGGTCAACATCTCTGTCTTGCTTTGGGGAATGGGATTTTAGAAGAGCCTAACATCTAGGAACAGTGAGGGAGAAACAGAGAAATACAAAAATGCAAGGATTAAAAAACAGAAGGGGAGGTAATGATCCCCCTCTAGAATATTCCCTTTAAAACAGTGAAATTAAAAACTTTAAATTCACTTAGAAATTGGTTCCAAAGTAGCCTGACAATTTTCACGACTTTCAAAAATCAAAATATTCTTCACTGGAGTTCCTTAAAATATCCCTGTAGCCCTCTGAATAACTGCTACCACTTGTTTTGCATTAACATTGCTTAAATTAACATAATCATAAGCATGCAAAATGTTAACATTTAATTGTCTACACAGAGTAAAACGAAGTTCTAACAGAAAGATTCCTATTATTTCAAGGTTACAGGCTTCAGTCTCTGATCAAAACCAGTGGGATACTTCCCACAGCGTCCAGCGGATTTTGGATTAGACTTTAATAAGAGACAACAAAGTGTTGTGTTTCATGGTGTAGGAGCAAACTCAAAGTACACTTTTGTATATATACCAGGTATGCAGTGCAAGTTTTGTATTGCGTATCTTAAAAGAGTTGCATTTTAGCCAGTAAAAGGACAATCACCAAGCCAACACCACACGCTGTGTCAAACCAGGCTGGGTAACAAACATTAATACCCGCTCAGAGACATTCACGTTCCTATTGCCTAATGAGCAGCTTTGAACAAAGCTTAATGATAGCTACATCCACTTGAACCCGGACATGAATTTGAAAGGCAGAAAGCTGCATTAGTAAAACAGCCAGATGGATTTTACTTGTGCTCTGGATGACTTCGAAGGCAGGATATTATCTCTTTGACAGGCCTCCCTTCATAGCAGATTTGATACACAGCCGTGAAGAGTGGAAACCTGAGGAAAGAGTGGGGAAAGTGAACACAGCTAAGTTTATTCTGTAACATTTTCTTAAATGAAAGAAACATAAAGGGGTGAGGAGAGGGAGGGGGAAAAGGGAGAAGTGGAGAAAATTATTTCTTTTTTCTGTTTTTCAGGTGCAAATGCTGGGCTGAAAAGCAGGGGATAACTACAGAACCTGCAGGCATCTCTGAAACAGGGTCACTCTCAGAAGCCTAACTAGCTATAATGGACCCTGAGACATTCATTATGTATGGCACAACCATACATAAATCTAAAAAGTAAATTAAAAACATTTTTCCTGGCTGTTCTTACAGCAGTACCCGTCTGTAGTTAAAAAGGATGCCTGGCACATCCGTTATGCAGTACTTCTGAGCAATAATTTGATAACACAAAACATGACACGAAGAGACCCAAGAAGACACTGAAGGTCAAGTTTTTAATAAGAATCCAAAATTAAACCTGGATTTTGAAAACCAAAATTCCATATCAACTTTTTTATCCTTTTTTTCTTAAATTGGCCGTATCTCCAACAACCTCCAAATTATTCAGGCTTCTCTGATAATCTGAAGGTTTGTTACAGACAAGATGCTTTACCAACATATTTATTTGCTTTCTGTCCATCCTAGACAGTAACAGCCAGACAACTTCCATTTTCATACAAAGCTTGGTGAATTTCAGGGATTGACTATCTGTTCACTAATTGCATATGCCCTTTCATCATAGCCTTTTATATTGCTGATTTTTGACCAATGGAAATAAAAAATAAGGGTCATTGGAGATAGTGAAATAGTTAATTTCTGAGTGATTCAGAGTACATCTGGACTAGGACTTTCTCCTTAGGAAAACTGTCCCACCAGTCATTCTAAAGCTTTATCTGTAATACACATTTCAGTGTTGAGCAGTACTGAGCACCATATATGATTGCCTATACATTCTGCTGTCATGTATTCCAGCGCAGTAACTCTGGTATCAGCACATTGCCCCCAACTAGGCTGACTTGAGTCTTGTTTCTATTTCGTTGGTGGAAAAAGAATTATCATCTAGCCACACAGCTGCTCTCTCAAATCCAATGCTACACTGCTTAGACTGCAAAACCCTTACTAGGAAATCTGCAGAAAAAAAATACACAGTGACTTTTGCATTCCTTAAAAAACCTCGCTTATCACTCACTTTGTATGATGTACTGGCCTGATGAGGGGCTGAATTTGCTGTTACCATAAAAGCTTACATGTAGGCACTAATAAAATTTGCTATGCCTATGTGAGAGGTGGCCACAAAACAGGTGAACCTTCTGAAGAAAAAGCAAGTTTCCCACAGCTTTAGACACAGTACTGGCAGTTACTTCTCAGTGAAGAAGCACCACTACTACAAACCAAGACCTGATACCTAAGTCCTGCTGCTTATCACAGGGAACATTACTGTGCCAAACAAGGTCTGCCACAGTTCACATGGAGATACCTGTACCAAGGCTGACAGCAGGCTCAGGGCCAGCAAACTCCAAATACATCTTAGGCCTGACCACATTAAGAGAGCACGGTATACAACTGTTGAAAAAAAAGTCATTGCACCACAAGTATCAATAGGCATCAACCCTGCTACCAAGGCTCTTCTGCTGAACTTTGACTTTTGCACACTTCTCTGTAGCCTTGAGACTCTTTCTGTAGAACCAGAGTATGAAATTCTACCCTTAATAGACTCTTACATCTTCACTTTGAAACCATGGATGCTCTACTATGTTTTATAAAGCAGTAGTTTCTGAAAACACTTTGAAAGTTGCTTTCAAAAGTCTCGTTGAATGAGGCCTTTTATGAAGAACTAACACATATATGTCGGCATACAAAGCAGAAATTAGCAACACTCTCTTTCCAATGTCTTTCATTAAAAACACAGCCCAAAATCTTCTATAGTGCACTCTATTTGTTATAAGGTAGAACAGGACAGAAAACAACCCTCAAACACAGCATCCTGTTTCATTTAGGGAATCATAAACAGGAAAGATGAAGCCAACATTTTAATTAATTTTTTCTGCAGTTAGCTTAATTATTATGCACTGAGGACACAGACTTAGGTACCTTACATCGAAAGATAATATTAAAACATTAATCATTTAATGCATCTGATCCATTAAAATGAGACTTTTAAAATTGCTTTTGAAAAAAAAAGCAACAAGGCTTGGTCTTTTGACTGGCAGATTTTTAATTTCTGATGTTTCCTCTTTTACAAACAGGAACAAATAAATGCATCCCTTAATCTCATACAGAGACAACTGTGTGTCATTCCTGTTCTGACTCGAATACAAGTGAACAAAGCCAAGACAATCTGCTTAATTTTATACCACAAAAAACCACCCCCTGACCTACAGAAGCAGATGGCAGGTTTTAACCTACAGCAAACTGGAAGTCACATTAGGAAAGACAACTGCAATATCAAAGCTAGAAACCATGTGGTAGAAGCAGTCACTATTCAGATGATCACCAAGCTCCTCACCTTGGAGGTAAAAGTAATGAATTTCCTACTAAGAAATGAGATGTAGAGACTTTTCACAGTCTCTTTAGGAAGCTCTACTTCTATTTGCATGCATCTTTTTTCTTTTCACATATTAAAACACACTTGCCATGCTTTTCTGTAGTAGCAGAAGGCAATAATACCCTCTGCAAGCAGAAGGATGTTCACAAATTTAACGTCACACAAATAGCTCTATCAACATTATTTTGAGGTTCTACTCACTTCTCTCACTGATTTTAACTTTTAATCTACTGTTATTACAGTGAGTTTCTTTTTGGCTACTACCTTTATGAAGATATCAAAACCAAATATGCAGAAAGAATTATGGAGATAAAAAAGGGGTACGTGGAAATTGTTTTATCTGTTCTTACTCACTTGTCCACCATTCCTTTCTGCTTCAGGATGCGATGAACTTCTGCAGAAGTCAGTGGTCCTTGCAGTTTCTGACCATTCAACATTTCATTCTCTAATTCTTCAATAGACTAAGCAACAGAGGCAAAAGAAAGAAAGCAAAGGAAAGCTATGAAAAAGTTTTCAGAAGTCTGGCAACATCACCTGAATTTAAAAAAAAAAGTTAGTGATTGTATTTTCTTTTTTAAAAGTAACCTTGAGTGAGCATATATAATATTCTTCTATATTCTCGTTTGTAAGTATTCTCCTTAAATCTGCATCTCACAACATCTTGTCTCTTGAGTTTTTTTAAAAATCACCACCCCCACCTATTAACACCTTTACACTCATTCTAGCCTTGTAACAGACTCAAAAAACAAGAGGAAAAGAGAAAGGTACTCACTCACTACAGCTACCATGACTCAGATAACTCTACTATTATTCCAGCAAACAAGGAGTGGCAATACTTGTAAGAACAGATTTCACCCAGTGAATAAAGTACCTTTCCAGTTTTAACAACTGCTTCTGCTACATGTCGATTCCGGCCACCATAACATGTTGTGATGAGATCAGCAATGCCACAGCTCTGCAGGAAAGTGGCAGTAGACACTTCTCCTTTACAGAAAATTTTGGCAAAGGCGATCATCTCCATTAGCCCAAGGCGAATAACAGCAGCTTTGGTATTGCCACCACAGCAAAGGCCATCACAGAAACCAGCTCCTACTGCTACTACATTCTAATAGGAAAAGAAACGGGAAATGACTCAATTACTGCTTACAGATATCCTTAAGAGCTGCAAACACTTTACTCGTGAAAGATTACATTGTTGGTTTGGATTATTTTGGTTTGGGGATTTTGATGTCTATGGGATAACCTTTAAAAAAAAAGGAAAAAAATGTCAAGTCTTATATTTGCAAGTATTTCCAAGGATAAAAGCATAGTTAAAGCTCTGACAAGCCCCTCCTGTGGAGCTATAATTTTTGACCATCTTTAAGAACAAACAGGTTGCACTATACTCAAACAAGGTTTTAGCTAGATTGAGCTATTCCTGCCCTGAGGTAGGGGTGAAGTTAGACTGATATCCTAAAGTCCTTTTATCCAGATTTTCTTTATGATTAAAGTAATACTACACCTAAGAAACATTGATTGACTTCTATGATGAGATGCTAAAGGACCAAATTCAACCATGCCAATAGTATCCACCCCTTTTAAATCTGCAAAGTTTCTATAACAGTAATAGTTAATCAAGGATTCCCTGAAGGTTCATGACACAGGAAGACTTCCCTTAGCAAAAAAAAAAAGTTTTTTCCTTAGACCTGGTGACAGCCTTCTACAAAGATCATGCTGTTTCTTCATGAACTATATGGTCCCTTCTGTGGTTAAAAACATAGATACGAGACATGTTTGAGTGAAGTGACTATAAAAACTATTTTCTGGCTTGGGAGTCAGAGCACAGACTAGCCATAGTTCCACTCTCCCTACAAAAAAACCCCCAATTATCACAACAGACCCAACCAAAACACAAAAACCCTCCAATAAAAGATGGCATTCTGACATACGGATAAAGCAAACAAGGAATGAATAAATGTTAATATCTTTCTGCACGCAACAGCAGCAGCGACTTCAACAGAAAGCACAGGAGAACCAGTGTTATAGCATCTAATGTAGCACCTGATGTAGGGAAAATATAAAATAAAAAAATCAACCAAATCAACTTTAACTGTTGATAAGGAAAGAACAACAATCATAAACTGTTAATGAAAGAAACCAGATGATTAATACCTGGTTTGGTTTTGGGTTTAGGACTGTAAGAACCACAAATGCCAGTCAGCTGCAGAGCTGTGTGGCCAGTCATGCTAGGTAACTCTGAATCAAATGAGACCAGAGGAACAGTCAGCTTTTTGAGCAGCCAGTTGAGGTCTAAAAGTGATGCTAAAAATTGCAGAGAGACATCCCAACATCAGTCCTGAAGCAGCTCAAGACAGTCAACTTCTAAATCTGGTAGTTTAAATCATCTTGGCTTAGATCTTGGCTGTGGTGATTCAGTCAAGGTATGTTTACATCAGACACCTCTTGCAAAGCAACTGTTAATATTTGTTCATTTGGTGGCAAAGCAAAAGGAAGTCAAACTGATTTTTAAGAAGTTTTGACACAGGATAATCCATTTAAAAGGATTTGACACATATGTGAAGTCTGGAAGTATTCAGCACTCAGCTAAAAACAAAAACATGAACTGAGCCACCTCTGGGTTTTTTCCATATACTTCTTCAATGCTCCAATACTAAAGCTTCCCCTTCCCTCCAACTTTGCCTGCTTGACCTTCCTTTCCACTTTGAAACAGTCTACTTGATCATAATTTACAATACAATTTGGCCTACAGTATTCTGTTGTCTACTTCTACCTTTTGCAGTGCTTGTCTTTGCAGCAACAGAAATACTCTTCTAAGCAAGTTGTACCAAGACTAGCTACTTCTGAGGAAATGGCATAGGGAACAAGGGAAGTTTTGAGTCCAGCTCTAAAACACTGAGCTCCTTGTTTGTACAATGGTCCTATTGTATGTTCTTAAACAGTTTGCAAATAATGAGGAAACACGACAACTGATTATGCTCTAGAACACACCCCCCCATGCCTAGGAGACTGTTATATCCTGGTCTATGTATGCCTCAGGCCACAACTATTAATTTACAAGGTCTACCATCTGGTTTTATTTAAATTCTTGAAGAAACTCTGACAACTGCCTTATGCCTAATATACTGCAGAGAACTAATTATACCACATTGAAAATTATACCTTACTCAAAGATGAGCTACCCCTTTAAAAAAAAACACCAAAAAACCAAAAAAACTTACAAAACTGACTGAGTCATCCTTCAGTCCAAAACAAGACCAAAACAGACAGTTTGGTACTTGAAATCTCTGGCAGTAGCCAAGCTTGTTTCAGGAAGATGAGTAAGCAAAACACAAATTGACACACAAGAGCCTAATGGCACTATCACTATCATGATCCTCTGAGAAGACACAAGGCAGGAAGGGTGATTTATCTGGCAAAAACATCTTTCTGTATCTCATATGGTTGGTCCTGAATGCTGCCCACTGCCGAAGACTACACCTGAAGTGTCCTAGTTTCAGTTAATTTCCTTCTTTGTAGCTGGTACAGTGCTGTGGTTTGAATTCAGTATGAGATTAATGTTGATAACACATTGATGTTTTGGTTGTTTGCTAAGTAGTGCTTACTTTAAGTCAAGGACTTTTTAGTGTTGCATACTCTGCCAGTGAGAGGGTGAACAAGAGTCTGGGAAGGGGGCAACATAGCCAGGACAGCTGATCTGAACTTCCCAAAGGGATATTCCATATCATGGAAAACTATGCCAGTACATAAACTGCGGGCAGCTGGCCAGGAGGCATTAATCGTTGCTTAGGGACAGGCTGGGCATTGGTCAGGGGGTGCTGAGCAACTGTAGTGTGCATCACTTTTTCTTCTTGGGTTTTCACTCTCTCCTTCATTACAATTACTATTACTACTGTTGTTATTTTATTTTCCTTTATTTCAATTATTAAACTGTTCATATTTCAACCCATGAGTTTTTCTTTTTTTTCACTGATTCTCCTTCCCATCCCTGATGGGTAGGGGGTGAGCGAGCAGCTGCATGGTAGCAACTGCATACCAGTTGCCAGCTGGGATTAAACCACGACATGAAATTACAGGAATTCCTGCAAATGCAGTTGGTATGTATTTGTGCAAGAGGAGAGAGTCCACATTTCTGTGAGATTAAAAACTGACTGTATGTGCATGCACACATGGGAGTCTGAAAGCCCAATAAGCACGGGCCTACGGACAAACCTGTTCCAAAGGTTCAAAGATACTGTCAGAATAACCCCAAAATGATCCCACAATGTTCCTCTTGGCCTGAGGAATTCAGAGCTCTCAAACTCGCTACACACTTAGGCAAATACACTTCCCCTATCTTGGCATTAACAGCTTTTTACAGGAAAGCACACATCCTGTAGCCATGATGCACAGTGTGTTTTTATATTGCATATGGTTTAAAGCTACTAAAATACTCTGCCTTCACAGGCAAGCTGGTTTGGTATCCTGAAGGTGTTAGTCCTAGTCCTAGTTATTCTAGAACATGAGCAAGGAATGGATTCACTTGTTTTATCACTGGGACAGTGAAGCTATGCTCCATAAGAGAAGTACCAATGCCAGGCTGTGCTCACTGTATGTATAAGAACAAATGAGAGAAAGTCTCCTTTACTTGCACATGACCTGCTGCAAACATGCAGGAGGTCAAAAATGCAAGGTCAACAGATGAATAAAACAACAAGGACAAGAAGTATGCAGACTTTGCTGACAGACTTCTCTTACAGTCAGTGCTCAGAAGTATTCAATATCCAATGTACTGCATGTTTGTGGAATGCTCATGAAGACAGCTTCAGCAGCCATTTCTGAAGTAACCATTACCTTTCCATAATTAAATGGATCAATAAGAGAACTAAGCAGAAATGTTATTTCACCTTCCTTGAGGCAGTGTCACAGCTCAGCACAGCCTGCTTTCTCTCTGTTTACACATGAATTGGGAGAAGCTCCTTGTCTCCCATGTAGGCTGAGAAGAGGTCAAATGAAAAGACTCAAAAAATCAAAGACAGCAGGACTGTCAGAGAGGTTAAGTATAAACTGCTTGGTCCTGGCAAACCTGAATTTCATTTCCACCTAATCTCAGGAAAACCAAAAAAATTCTCACAATCAACTTCTACAGTACCTACACTGACTGTCCAACAGTGACTGCCCTAAACACACTCTGCAAGACCACCTTCGCAAGTAACAATGCTGGGTTACACAACCTGGCAAACAAGAAATCATCACTATACTTCTTACTCCTTTACTTAAGGCTAAGCTGGAGCCATAAGGTTTAGACATGGGCCTGAAGCAACCTGAAAGGCAACCACAGCTGCTGCCCCCTCTCCTTTCTAGAGTAACTGTCACATCTGTCTTGGTCCTTGGCTGCTGCCACTTGAGGGCTTTTAACTCTCCAGATCCCTGAATATCAGGCAGCTGGAGAACGGCTGTTTTGCCTTATCTAGAGGTGAGATTCTCAATCCTCCTCCTCTCAGCCACCCCTGGCACTGCTGCACTGGGTAAGTGACTGGGGTACAGTTTACCCCCAAGAATTCAGCTACCAATATTTACATGGCCTCTCAAAGATGTGGCCAGGTTCATATGTCAGCTCAGTCTTGCCTCACATCAGTGCTGCCTGTAACACCACACACAGGAACAGGTGGTAAGGACTCTAAGGACACCTCCAAGGTGATAACATTGGGACTGCGCTCCTCTGCAGTATCACATCCATCAGCATCCAAAAGCACATCTACATGTGTGCAGAGCTGCATACTATTTTTGTAGTGGTGTCATAACCTTTAAGCATTTCCTAGGAAGGCTCATTCTTTGTCTGGCAAGTGGTAAGAGTACTTGTAGGTGGCCTTGAGGCACACTGCCTGTAAAGACAACTGGGCACCTTGAAACAATCATCCAAATTTGAACTTTATTAATTTTTGCCCTCGACCCTTAGAAAAGGTCAACAGGCACATGTGAAATGTGCATCAGCCCTCAAAAGAAAAAAAAAATCCTCACAAAGAAGAACATGCCAAGAATTTTTTGTCCCAATAGTCAACAACTTAGGGTAGACAGCTGTTCCTCCTCAGTATCATCAGATTTTGTGAAGTCACTGCCACTGTCTATTCAGCCAGTCTCCAAGTTGACAAAAGACTGCACTTTCACTGCACTGATTTCTGTACTTGACTATATTTCCACCAGCCCATTGTCACAAATCTAAATAGAGTAAATGAAGTGGATATTCTATACATATCCATATATAAATAGCAATCAAGCACATGTTCTCTTATGATCACCCAGCTGCACTACCTATTATTACAGTCTGAATTCAAATAGGCTTCAAAAAACAAATTTCAAACCTATAATTATCATTGTAAGGGAAAGCTGTGCTCAGAGCATTCTTTGTTACTCTTCTTTATTTTTTCCCAACCTTTAGGCAACCACCCACGTTGAAAATCTTCCCTCTTTAGAAAGGCTTGCAGAAATAAAAAGCGAGGTGGAGTACAGGCTTTTAACATCTAGTCCATTATGCCAGTAATACCAGGAAAGTCTTCTCCCAAGCTGGTATGTGCAGAAAAATGCAGAAGCTGGGAGAATATACGGTTTTCCATAGTGTACTATTTCTCATCATTTAAATGCCAATACAGAGAATTGCTTTTACTATTTCCACATCCAAAAAAAGATGGTCTGGAGTGACATGTTTGATGTTTACTCCTGTCCTCCTTGCTGTAGTTTGCAGTGCTACTACTGACATTTTGAAATGGCACTGCTATAGAAAGAGAGCAGAGCCTCCCTTTTCATGCCTGTGTCTCCACGTAACATCATCTGACACTGTCATCTTCTGAAATTGAATTTCCTCCTTCCAGGAAGTTAAACAGTGCTAATTTTTACTATTTTTTTTAATGAAGTAACTTTCCAAGTTCAACAAACTGTCAGCTGGCAGAAGCTACCCTAGGTTTTTACCCTAAAAACCATCATATGAAAAGATGTTTACTTTTCACATTTCTATTACAAAGACTATAAGACTAATAAAAAAGCAAAGCTCTTGTTGCTACCCTTAGCAAACAATTCTAATAGAAAGTATGTACAGCTTCTAAAAAAACCCACTATTCACATCTGAGTTTTGCATTTTGCTTTGCACTATGGCAATAAAACCTTATCCATATGTTTAATTTTAGCTTCTTTATTTTCTTTCAGAGCCAGACATGTTCCAAATACATTAATAAAATTTTGCAATCTTTGAGTTTAAAATAGTTCAGGACATTATTTACATACTGCCAGCACAAGATTTAGGATTAACTAGAAAGGATTTTAAATGAAAGATTGCTTTAAAAAATATGTTTTTATTCATATTTTCTTTTAGACTTAGGCAGATTTGTATGTTTAAAGACATCACCTATACTAGAATGATGGAGCTATGCCACTTTATACCAGTTTTGCCTTTTAATTATGCGAGAAATTCACAGTATTTTTAAACCAGTTAATCTATTCCTAATTCACTTTTTGTTTAGTCCTTATACCATGCATTTTTTGGAAATCTCAGCTCAATTAAAATAAACTGCAATCAAAACCAAATGACTAGAGCACATAGACTGTAAACAGCTTTTTAGAAACACAACTAGGCAGTTCAGTCTGCAAGATGCATGATGAGTAATGAAGCAAAAGAGAACAATAAAGCCAGGCTACAAAACAAACCCAGACGTTTCACCTCAGAATCTTTCCAGGTCAAGAACAACAATACATTTAAATTCTACTGCACTTCCAAAGAAATACTGGTATCTTGCCTGACTTGAACCTTTACAGTGGAGTATGAGTGTCTGCTGACTACCTGCCCAGTTTGATGGGCAAGCTCATCTCTAATGCCCTTTCAGGAGATATGTCTGAATAAAAATTTCCTGGGACAGAACTCCTCTATCAAACAAGAATTTAAGCTAATCTGAAAAAACCCTCCTGAACAGATTAAAAAAACAAAACCAAAAAAACCCCCAAAAAACCCCACAAAACAAACCAACCAACTAACCAAACAAACACCCCCAAAAAAAAACCCCAACAACAAAAAACCCACAAAAAACCCAACAAAAAAATCTGTATAACTTTTTGACTAATTTCATAGTCTATACACAGGATTTCTTTTCTGGTAAGGTCCCACATTACCAGGGCATTTTAAAGCAATGGTTGCAGAGCCCAATTACAAGCTCCACAATCTCGAAAAATTGCTATATATACAGTAACTCCAAAGTCTGTTGCATCAAAATACCTAATCCCATCAGTGCACAGACCCATAACCTCCTCTTTCTCAGGCCTTCCAGTATGACAGCTGTCAAGACAAAATTAAGGAAATTAATATGCCAAAAAGTATATTATAGCTATCAATCTCCTTCCACTAAGCAGGAATCAGGATTCCTTGGATTAAGACATTATTGCTTGGTGTGGTAGCTTTGCAAACCAGTTAATACAGTTTACACAAAATTTCACCGGCAAAACCAAAGGAAGACAAAATAATAATCCAAAACATAAAATAAAAAAGTAAGCCAAATTAACAACTAAACCACAACACCCATCAAAAATTATTCAGGAGAGGTATCAGATAATGTGAACTATGGTACTGTTTGCTACGGTGCCAAACAACTAATGCCTCCTTTTCACAAATGGCCTGTAAATTAACCTGAAAAAACAGCCACTGAACAATGCTTAAGCTAGCCTTTGCTTCCTGTCAGCATCAATTTACTTACAAAAAAAATTTTGGGTGAGCAACTGTCCAAAATAACTTTTTTCCTATTCAGGTCATTTCTGTATGTGCTTATCCACAGAAATCTTATGTAGTATATGTCCACAAAATATAAAACATGAGCACTCGCATTGCTTAAGTCAATGAAGAGGGGGATAGTTTTGTCAAAAGATACAAAGCATTAATGCCAACTTCTTTCTCCCTTTCTTTTGGTGAATGCAGAGTTGCAAAAATAAAAAGGGAATTAAAATAGATTTAGAAATATATCAGTCAGTTAGATGAAATCAATGCTTGCTTTGTGACTGTGTATAAGTTAGGTGGAAGACATAGAAAGAGAACCTGGGAGATGGTGAGACACAGATCTAAAAGCCAGTTCTCAGAAAATGCTGCTCCCTCATTTCCCATCTGGCTCTTCTGGAAATGTTACGTGGCAGTTTTATGTATTATAAAAAGCACAATACACTTATTTTTAAAATGAAAATACCCTCTTTTTCTTCTACATGGATCACTATTTTACCTGTGTACCATCTGCAGCCTGTTAATCTCACCTTCAGAGCACCACACAGCTCGACCGTCTCTGCATCATCTACTACAGATATCCGGAAGTTTGGAGTTTGCAGGAGTTCTTTGAAGAGAAGGCCATGTTCCAAGATTTTGGAGCCTGTTGAGAGAGAGAAAGGAAAGCTAAAAAAAAATGAATAATTTATTTGTATGTTATTTAGCCTTTCCTGTGCAAGCCAAAACACCTAAAAGCAGAGATTAGGTTGTTCTATCTCAGTTGTAAACATCCCTGTTCTAAGGGACCAATCACACAACATTGCACTTAAAAGCTCTGCACTGAGTTACTCAGGACTTTTTCATAATTTATTGTCTGCTCAACAACAGGTGCTAAATAGCAATTCCATGGATTCTCTACACGCTCTATTTTTTGATCATTCTCTTTAAAAAGAACAGCTAATACTAAAACAGAGAAGAATTAAGAATATGGCAGAAGCAATTCTACCAATTATTTCAAAGTCCGTATTCCAGAAAAATGCCTACTGATAAAGGCATGTCAAAGCTGCTTTATTAATTGAGCATGCTGCCCCTGACAATTGTTTCTAAACACTAAGATGTAGTTCAACCATTCAAAATTAAGTTCAGTGCAAAAGCTGTGAATGAGATGTTACAAAGCTAGCAGCGCATAAAACTGCAAAAATTAACACTGAAAAAAACCATAACATGAACTCTCTGCTATAATGTATGAGTACCTCTATGCATATACACACACACACACGCCTTTCTAGAAACTGTAAAATCCAAGACTAGGCATATCTTCATGCTGCAAAGATGTGCAGACATCAACACAGAACTAAAACAACTTCTAGCTTTTCAGGGTACCAAGTATTTTGAGAAATTAAAACAAGATATTGATACATTAAAAAAGCAAATAAAAATTCAAACCAAAACAAACATGCATGAAGTTACCACCTGTGACCATAGCACCTGAGCTGGAGTACAGAATTTATAATCATTAATCCATATGAAGCCATTCAGACCCAAGAAAAATCTTAAACACAGCAATAAAATGAAGCAGTTTGCTATATGAAGGGTGATAAAAAGCATGCTTGTATTACACATGCTAAGGTTATAATCCTAGTAAGAATAGATAAAATTGTGCTCTTCTCTCTCCCTCTATTCCCAGTATTATCCTAGTTCTTTTGAAGTGTAAACATTCTAGGAAATTCAACCAACAGCTTCTAAAAAGAGTCAACTAATGTTGAAAACAGTGAAATTTGAACTAGTTGGTGTGCACCTGTGAGGACAGGAGCAAGTTTTAAATATTCTTACAACTTGGAACAGTACCTATTGTGCTTTCACAGAAATTCTCTGCTGCCACCTCTCTGGCAAGGTTAGCTCCCATCAGCACACTGATGTCTATTTTTGTCTTCTCTCGAAGAACGTCAGAGATCAGTCTGAATCCCTGCGGGCCTTCATCTATTCCCTGCAGCCAACATGAAATGGAATTACTAAAAAGTCATTCACTAGGCACAGTAGAGATGCAAGCAGAACACAATTAGTCTTGTCCATGGGTGAGAAGTGGAAAAAAGCCTATTCAGACAGAGACTAAAGATGACAGATGTATTACCATGGACACTTCTGCTATTTTAACCTCTACAAGATGTCTTAGAATCATAGGAGGTAGCACCTTAAGATTTAGGACTAAACTCTAGATGATGAAAACAGGTTTTATTCCATCCTCAAAGACCTGATTCTAAGAAGTGCTGAACATTCTGCTTTGTTAGCTCAGAAATTAGCTGCTTATTATAAGTGTATCCTTAAACAAGTGAAGCATAACCAATCCATTAGTTATGAACCAGGCCTGAACTTGGATTTGAAATTGCACTAAAACTCACAAAATGGCATATGAATAAATTGTTTTGTGAAGAGGTATCTGAAATGACATATCAGAGGCAGATTCCCTTGTGTATAACACCAACAACAGTTTACTAGTAGAAATACAAATAGAATGGCCATTCACAGATATGAAGAAAGCTAAATAACTGAGAATAGTTTAATTTCTAAGGATATTTTTAATCTATATTTATAATGCACTCTTTACAAAGTGTGAAAAAAGGGCAGAAATATGTCCTTAGAAAAGATCACCCCACAAATTAATGCTGCAGAGAAGAGAGTCTGGTACCCTGAACTGTCTGAACCAAGAACTCCAAACAAGACCACTTTCTTCCCTTAAAACCCTTATCTCCTAGCCTGCTAAATGCAGAATCCTTTTGAGCTTTTACTACAGGGGTATGGTAGACCAGCTACAGAAATAGTCATTCTTTCCCACAGTAAACCACCTTTTATATCGTACTCTTTTTTAATACTGAGGATTTGATACTTTTGGGAATGGGTAATTTTGAATTATGACTTGTAGGCAAAAAGCGTGATCCTCTATTACTTCCATATATACATACACATACTTGTGAGCTGCCAGTAGTGACATTTCAGGAAGGCAGTAATTTGCTCTTCCACAGATTAAAGGTGCTGCTCCTTAAATAACATGTTGCAATCAAGTGACATGCAGGAATGCCTGTATGAAACCTGCCAATTAAACTAGTGCTTGCATTTCTGCATTATTTCTCAATCTGTATCACTTAATAGACAGATCTGCTTTCTCATCTTTAACGAGTCATACAGAAAGAACCTGAAAGCAGCACACAACACAGCATATTTTCCCTCATAGTGCCAAAAATATCCCCACCAAATAACTGTAAGGCCCCTCTTCCTAAGCAGACAAGTAATAAACAGAAAAGCATGCACACATTGGGAACAGCTCCAAAAATGTAAATACCTACACAACAATTATTCATGCAAGTGAAAGGAGACCAGAAAGACTTAGGTGCCAAATTTTGCTCCATTGTGCAACAGATGCAACTCCTGACAAAGTCAAGGGGAGTTGTACCTGTTTCTTGTAGAGTTAAATCCAATACTGAATGATAGACAGAATAAAAACCAAACACCCCTTCCTCCCTGCAAAACCAAGGCTGCAGCATGGGCATTTTCTCTGGGCACCTATGGTCTGCGGACAATGCACGTCCAATTCTGTGACCCTATTGCTTGAAGACTAACATGCCTGTCAGAGCAATCGTTGGCGTCTGTAATAGGGAAATGAAAATTAGACTGATGTTGAGGTTGCCTGAAGAGTATTTTGAATGACTTTCAGCTACCCTGCTTCCTGCGCTCACTGCTGTCGGGGACCCTAAGTTTTTTGTGGTTCCTCCCGCCTCACCCATGCAGCCACTTGCCAGGTTTTCATAGACACAGAGCTAACGTAACGCAACAGATGCAAATGTTTCAATGGTAATGTGTATTAATCAGCAGACAGATGTCTTTATTTCCCAAAAACTCAGTCTTATTACCAGACGTTAGGCTCTGCTTGAAGATTAGACTGTCAGAAAGAAAAAAAACAAGAAAAAAAGACTAAAAGATGACACACCGCTAACTTGACAAGCAATTTAGAAAGCACAGAAACAAGATATCCCATGAACGGTATTTTTCAGTGTAGAACTGCACTTTAACTACCAAAGTTAACACAAACCACTTCAACAGCACCAGCATGGGGCATGAGACCGAAAAACTATGATATTGATGAAAAGAGCACGTCTAAAGGATATGCAAAAGTAGAGGAAAGAATGCATTCCTGCCTCTACTACTTAGTTTTATTATTGTGTTAAATCTCTACCCTTCCTTCTTAAATGATGCTTTTTCATAAAAACTGACATGTACTTTGTATTCTCCTGCAAAATATTAAAGGGCCTCACAACATTTATTTGGAAAGTCTGCCTATGGATGCAGTGTTGCAATATGACATTGGGAAGCTGCCTAGTAACCAACTCTGCATTGCATGGCAAGAGCCACAATTTCACTTCCACTACCCTAAGCATGCACTTTGTCTTGTTAAGGGTTTTTGTTTGGAGTTCAGCTTTTTTTTTTTTTGATTTAAAGATAAGTATTACTTCCCCCTTCCTTCCCCCTCCCCCCCTTTTTTTTTTGTCAGACAGCCATTAATCAACACTCCATTAGAGCAGCACAGGTAATTAGTACCCAGAACAGTAATTCCAAGATCCAGGCCCGGGACCCTGACTTCACATATACTGACATAAATCCTCACTTAGTCCACTGATTTCATTAGTTATTCCTATCACTAATAATAAATAAATAAATAAATCACATTTAGCAAATTAAAGGACAATAAAGTTTATCTTGAGCACTTTTAACAGTGCCTTATTTTACCCTTCTACAACATGAAGAGTTTTTCTACAAATTGCAGCAAGAACACTTCGGAAGCATTACATTTTCGTACATCTCAGCAAAACACCAGGTCAGCACTGACAAAACAATAGATCCGATGGGCTTTGTTAGCCAAACTAAAGAGACAAGCTTGCAGTAAGCAATGATAGGGGCTTTTTGTTCTTTTTTGAGCACAGATCCATAAATGTATAATTTCCTAGAAATGACAAGAAACAAGGGAATGTGTGCTGAGAAAATGGCCTACTCTCAATAAAGCAACAATAAACCAGAATCTTCCAAACCTTGTGGGAATAGCTTATTATTTCCAGCTAAACATACAGAGGAAAAAAGCCCATCCATCCAAAAACAATGCCAAAAATAAACTAATCCACATTTTTAAATTTACCTGCCAGCAAAACTACAAACATTCCAGTGAAATTCCTCTTGCACCTCTGCCCTCTCCTACTTCCTATGCTCAAACTGTCTTTGGGCAGTGCTGAACAGACTGTTATTGCAATACAATATTTGACATGAACAAGAGCACTATCCTCTCAGTCACATGAAATTCTCTCAGCAGTTCTTGAAATGATCAACTCAGCATGTGGGATGTGCATTAACAATCAAAGCATTATGCTACTGCTCTGTTCTTCGTGTAATGATGCTTTTGGAAACAACAAATAAAAGACTGGAAAGCTTAGTGGTGCAAAACATATTGACTCCCTCTTTCTTTCTAAAAGTCTTGTGAAGGAGCCTCATCTTCCTCTTCCTGCAAGCTGCGTAACAATCCACTAATGACTGAGACAAATTTTGATCTTACACCTAGAAAGGTTTAATGGTCCAATCAAGTGAATAATGCACGGAGACTTTTCATATCAAAATATCAAGTCACCTTGTCTTAGAAGATTCCATGACACATTCTCAGTTATTAATGCACAGCATTCATTATACCTTCATGAGAGTTATGCCGAGTGCTTTCTTGGGTACTTGTCCTGTGATTTCATCACAGACTTCATGAATATATTGATGAGGAATGACAAAAACTAGCAGGTCTGCATCCTGTACTGCTTCCTTAAGGTTTGGGACAGCAACCTGTGCAGTTATGGAAGAGAAAGGCTGCATAACTTTTCAAAATTAACACTACACACAAGTGTTATCTGATAAAGCAAAAGCAGAATCACAGAATCAATTGGGTTGGTAAAGACCTCTGAGGTCATTGAGTCCAACCTTGGAACAAACACCACTGTGTCCACTAGACCATGGCACTGAGTGCCACATCCAGTCTTTCCTTAAACACCTGCAGGGATGGTGACTCCACCAGTTCCCTGGGCATCCCATTCTAATGTTTAGTCACTCTTCTTGTGAAAAAATTCCTCCCAATATCCAATCTGAACCTCTCCAGTTTGATTTTGAACCTGAACTCCAGCAGTTTGGTTTTATGCTGAATGCTACAAACTACTGTGTTACATGACTGAAAATAAACAGCAGCATAAACTTCCCAGACCAACAGCTACATTCCAAAGTTGAGGCAATTTTTTAAAATGGGTATAGTCAAAGCTGTTAATCTTGCTATTGTTTTCACATTTGTTTTCTTATACAGAAGTTGAAGTAGCATAAAGACAATAGTGAGACAAAAAAAAAAGAGAACATTGTATTTACTTAACTAAATAATTACATATTTTACTTGTTCAAATCTCTGATGTCATCAGTAAAACAGCATACACTTTGAAATATTATAAACCCTAAAGACGCTAACAAAACAAATTTCTAACTCCATTCACAGCAAAAACAATATTCCCTTGGCTCTATAACTATAATTTAGCTTCTGAGCCTTACCACATTATCTGGCAGCTTGTATCCAGGGAGATACTTTACATTTTCATGCTCATTATTTATGATATCTGTCAGTTTTCTCCCATCAACATTCTCCTCGAAGACCCACATCTTCACAGTGGAAGCAAACTTCTGCAATTTTTTTACATTATTACCTACTATTCTGGCAACTGCAGAACCCCTGCGTGAAAGAAAACAAAAGTAGTCTTAAAAAATAATGATTTTGCTGTGCAAAAAAAGAGATTGTCTTTAAAACAATGAAAACTCACAGATTATTTGACCAGTTACCATATAGCGTTTTTGATCTAGTAAAATAAGTAGAAAAATACACTAGTCATTCACACCTGCTGCTTTCTCTCAACTATAGCTAGAGTAGGTTAGACTGAAGCATTTACTGAAAACATCCTTACTTATTTTGTCTTTTTATTAGCTATCCACTGAGAGTTAAGGTTACTGTATTTCCCCAAATCAAATTGATTGTATCTTCAAAGCAGAGGTAAAAGTGACATACGAAATTTTGTTTAATGGGTCATTTTCACCATTAAGAGATGGGAAGCTTCTTTGCTAAAATGACTGACTCATCAGTTGCCGTACAATACTGATAGGCATTGAAAGCCAAGAATCATTTATATGTTGCAGAAGTTATAAGCTTTATGGTTGTGCAGCCAACCTCACAGAACAATTGCAACAGCATCCTCTGAATTTGCAGGCAGACAAGCCCATTGCTGTTACCCTCATATTCTCCCCAAGAACAGCATACAGTGAGATCTATATTACAGTGATCAATTTCACTTCTCAAATCTGTAAGCAATAATGAAATTAATCACAATTACAAGAGGAGGAACAAACACACTCTTCCCCTTCATCATTCTACTAAACCTGTTAACCTAAGTTCCTTTCCTAGGATAGGAGGTAGCTTCGTGATTACTGATAAACTACTAAGGAGACAAAAAAATTTTAAACACGTGATAAAAATACAGAGTCCTTGATCTGAGGTCTGTGTGTGTGTGTGCCTGTGTGTGTAAACTGCACACTTTATTAGGAGGTAAGAACACAAACTTTTCCAATCTAGTTATACTCACACAACCCCCTAAATTTATATTGGACACTGCTGTAATAAAGCCATAGCTGGCAACTCAACAAAATGGATACATTCTGCTTCAAGAGCTTTTCATATGGCACAACTTGTGCCGTATTAAAGATGTGTGCTAGCACAGGGCTAAGGTCACTTTCTAAATAGTGGCAGAAAAAAATTTAGTATCCTAAGTAGACCTTTTACAGTTAAACCATAAAACTGTATGTCTGGAAAGACTGGAATTTACTTCTCTAATAGCACTTCACACACTAAAAGTGCCCCTGGGTTCAGGAGGTGATACAGAAGACAATTGTAAGACATCTCTTATCAAGCTCATACCGCATGGTTTCTGCTGCAATGATGCAGCTCATCAGCACAGCCTCCGAATGTCAGATCCATACAAACAGCAGACCCCACATTCAACACAATACAGGTATGTGTTACTCAGAAAGTGCTTTGAGTTCCTTGAAGAAAACCAAGTTTACCACTACAGATTTATATACAAAGTTGGGGTCCTGGTAAATCCCCTGCCTTCTGATTTGAACTTCACTACACATTCTCTGTGCTTGCTGGTGACAGAGCATGACAGAAAAAACTGATTCAGCAACTCTCTGACTGGGATTTTCAGTCTGCCAGCAGAAAGTCTGGCAGTGTGTACTACTTAAGTGAGAGATTAA
The DNA here is from genome assembly GCA_013397895.1 of Origma solitaria. NCBI lineage: Eukaryota > Metazoa > Chordata > Aves > Passeriformes > Acanthizidae > Origma > Origma solitaria. Next base: position 638,607 of record VZRL01004264.1, on the reverse strand, counting down.
TTCCATTACTATTTAACACTTAAATGCCTGAGCTGTCTTTTTTTTTTTTTTTCTTTTTTCCCCCCACCCTTTGAATGCAGTATTAAGAAAAGATTTGCCTAGTCTTAGTTTCTGAATTCAAGAAGATTCTCCTGACTGGCTTATCTGGTTCCTCATTTCCCATGATGTTGCAACCACACTTTCAGGACCATTTCACAGTTGGTCTGCTTTCCCCTCATCACTTTTTAACCAAAGCACAAAGCCAAAAAACTCCTTAACTTGTCCTGATAACAGCAGCAGTGGAGGTCACAACATGCAAGTGCAAATGATATAATTATCTAGCTCTACCACTGTCCCTGTAAAATCACCTCAGTTAAGCCACAGTTCCTCCCAGTTTCCTACAGCAAGTTTCTAGCTGCATGAACCCCTCTGTCCGATAACTTTTCCCATCTCTTCCCAAATTTTACAGTTTCTGTTCAAGTTTAGCCATCAGGTTAATGACCAACTAGTTCCAAGAAAACAGAGAGGGATAAATTCAGGTTGTACACACCTCATTAACTTGTGCTGGAAGTGTTATCAGAACAGAATACAGTACATGACCAAAGCAGTGCTTGCAGTGCTTTAAATGACTCTGGGCACTGTCCTGGAATCCCAGGGCTCCAAGGCATATTCCCCAGGTGCACCCTCTCCCCTATTCAAGATAGCTTACTTTATCCCCTGTCTTAAAAGATCCTAACACAATCACTTCACCACCAGCTGAGCAACCCTAAGAGGGCAATGCCAGCAACCACCACAGTTCCTGCTCTTCCGTGCTGAGCCATCTGTCCTGTCTCATGATGTTCCATCAGGTGTCAACTGCCCCCTGCCAAGCCAGCTTCATTGTTAAGGTGACCTTCCCACAGCAAACCAACCAAACAAGTCTGACTGGAAGTAATTAATCATTCAAGGTGACTGGCTCAACCCCTCTAAAGTTACTGTCCTGCCAAGCTCCTTTAGGGTTTTTTTCATCCCAGATATAGGTTAAAGGGCTATGAGAAGGCAAAGACTTATCTGACAGAATCATCTCACACAGAACCCCAAAACTCACTGTCTCCAAACTGCTCAAGATGCCAAACCCCACTCAGATCAACTCCTTACACACTTACAATTTAGGCACCACTAATCACACATTCCCATAACCCAGGCTTGAAAAACATATAATCCCCAAATATCAATGGTCAAACATTTATAAATGCTTCTATTTCTTTCTAGTTACCTGCTTTAATGCATGAAATACTAATACTTCAATCAAATATTTTAGGACCACAGGCCCCAGTTCAAAAAGTCACTTACAAGGTACATTAATTCAGTCCAATTTATTTCAATGGTTACACATATTACTGAATCACAGTGCTCTTTGCAGTCAGGGTTTGGTGTCTGTCATCCCCTGGACTTTGAGGAAGAAACCACCTACCTCTCCAAGAATTACCATTTTCAATTTTTGATTACTTTAGTTTCTGCTTTCCTGACAGGAAAAACCCTGCCATTACATATGAAAGAAGCCATAAGTTATTTAAATACATTTATCCCTCAAAGAAAGAGAGAATGCTACTACCAGGCATCAGGTTTTTCCTTTCTCTCAGCACAGGAGATAGGGGCATTTTGCCACTACCTCATCCTATAAGGCAGGAGCTTTTTTTATTTATTAAACTGATCCAGTGAGGTGAAAACAAAATACATTTGCATGTGGTTAGTGCTAGTAGGCAGTATCTACACATCCTTTTGCTTCTGCAAGCATGTTTCATAATGTATCAAATATATATGCAGTCAAACTTCCTAAAACTTTTTCTAGATTTCAAGTATGGAACAACAGCCACAACATTCCTAAAAGACAAGGTCTAACTGCATAATTTTCTTCCAACACATAGTTGCAATGCACAATATCTCCCTGTTCATCTTACAAGCTAATACAAGGAATGCAAGAGATGCTGCACTGAAACATCAGCCACTCCCTCAACGAGACATCATAAAATAAAACTTGGCAGCTGCTGCTATTTTCAACAGCAGCAAAAGCCAACTGCATGGAGTGGGCAGGGGGTGAGCAACAAGTCTAAGATCATCCTGACAAAAGAATGGCAAGTTTTGTTTAATGAAACACAGCACCTTGCTCTACGCCGAACTCCTCTGAGTTTAGTATCTTAAAACCCAATGTTATCGGAATAATGTGTGCTTAACATTAGTAATTGGAAATTACAAACTGTGAAGATATATTTCTATAACACGTACTTAATTTACGCACTGTAAAGGGGGACATGGTGTAAGAACAATGATCACGAATGGCAGGGAAATGGGTAAAGCCAAAGATAAAGAAGACAAAGGATTATTAACATGATATTCCTCTTGAAGAATGACTTGGAGTAAATCTATTGCTTTCAGTGGATGCAGAAGCAAGTTTATTTAAGTCTAATTATAAACTAGAGACAGAGGCAGCAACAAAACCTCGTCTTACGCTCTCAGTGTCCCTCAGCATAATCAATTTTGGAGGGGGGGGGGGAAGGAAAGAAAGTATTTCACATAAACTAGCGTGTTGCAACTACTCTTTGAACCGTCTTGGGAAAACGTACAAAGGAATGCAGAAAATCCCGAACAACACTTTTGTAGACAAGTAAGGTTATTAGTGAAGCTCTACAGGCAGGGCGTAATTAGAAAAAAAAAATCAAAAATGTACAGCATCTTTAGTATCTACGTCATCTGACATCGGCAAAGCACACAACAAATACCAGGTTAAAAATATCCTAAAACAACTTCTTCGCAGAACACGCGGGTGTTTACAAGGACTAAACTGGGTGCTCGATTCTGCCGCTTCTTCATCCGAGGGAGCCGGGGGCAGGACGAGCCCTCCCGNGGCAGGACGAGCCCCCCCGCACGGAACACCCGCGCCCCAGAGCCCGCCACAGCCCGGCGACACCATGTTCCACCGCCGGCACCGGGTGTCCTCACGGCCGCCACCCGAGGGTAGCGCGGCCACGGCGCCGGGCGGGAACGCACAGCAAGGCCCGGACGGGCACAGCCCCCGGCAAGGCCGGGCCGCAGCGGCCGCCGAGGCGCCCGCCCTGCCAGGGGCCGCCGCACTCACCAGTTGCCCGAGCCCACGATGCAGACCTTGAGGGGGGCAGCGGAAAACGCCATGGCAGCGCCGCCCGCGTCCCGCCGGCGGCCGCGGCGAAGCGCTCCGTGAGGCGACCGCCCCTCGCTCCTGCCTCCGCCGTCAGGGAATCGCCCGCTTCTCCTCCGGCCCTGCGGCATGACGGGAACTGTAGTCCCACACCTCGCCCGCCGGATCTGCGGAGGGCCGGGGGTGCCCGTGGAGGGCTAGGCTAAATGGAACCCTCGAGCAAAACAGGCAGTCCCGCACATCACAGAATCACAGAATCATTTAGGTTCGAAAAGGCTTTTGAGACCATCGAATCCAGCCTATGACTGAACACCACCCTGTCTGCAAGACCATGGCACTGAATGCCATATCCAGTCTTTCCTTAAACACCTGCAGGGATCATGACTCCACCACCTCCCTGGGCTGAGGCGCGGATAGGACTCCAGAACAAAAGTTGTACAGTAGGTATGTTTATTCCAGCGCTGGGACGCATGGGGGATAGCTCCCTAAAATTTCGTGCGCGCCATCTGTGGCACTTTGCTTGGTTTATATTGAGTTACAGGTTACATATGCATGAAGCTACACAATGTCCCTATACATATTCATTATCTATTTCCGCTTCGCATTATAATGAGTCCAAAGTTCATTTAAATGCACTCGCGCCTGCGCAGTGCTGCCTGGTGGTCGTGGGTGGGGGTCTTAGGTGAAGTAAAGAGTCTTCCTCTGATGAAGTAAGTCTTCCTCACGTTGAACTCTTCCCCTTGCTTCCCTAGGCATGCTCCCTGGGTCCCTGGCCTGAGTCCAAGCCCTATAGCTAGCTTGGGCTGGTTTGGGGGTCCAAAAACAGGATGCCTGGTCTCCCTAACAATGGGTCACTATCCTCTTTACATCCTCTCTTTCTGTTTGGCACGTGCAAAACATGTCAAGCAAGCAATATGTATTGTTCAGTGAGTAGCCCCTAATAAATCACTATCTGCCCCTAAATCAGGGCAGCCCATTCAAATATCTAATCACCCTTTCCGTGAAGAAATTCTTCCTAATATCCAACCTGAACCTCACCTGGCACAGCTTAAGATTGTCTCCTTGTTCCATCACTTGTTACTTGAGAGAAGAGACTGACCCGCACTTGACTACACCCTCCTTTCAGGTAGTTCTGGATATCAATAAGGTCTCCCCTGAGCCTCCTTTTCTCCAGGCTAAATAACCCCAGCTCCCTCAGCCGCTTCTCACAGGACTTGTGCTCCAGACCCTTCCCCAGCTCTGTTGCCCTTCTCTGGACTCACTCCAGCACCTCAATATCCTTCCTGAATTGGGGGGCCCAGAACTGGACACAGCACTCAAGTTGTGGCTTCACCAGTCCTGAGTGCAGGGGAAGAATTCTTTTTGTCACTGTTTTCTGCTGAACTAATACCATACATTTCAGTCATATATGTAGCAACAAAACTTCTGCTCTCTCCTGGTGCTCTATAGCTTTGGAGTAAGTCTGTGAAGGCTCCCAGGTGTGGAGGAACCGATGTATCAGGTAATAAAGCAAGTTAGGTCTGAAGGGATCTTAATAACAGAAATATGAGTGTTTTCAAATACTTCTTTCCCCTCAGCCTTCAGCTAAAATCATGTTGTTCTCCACCCCACATGCTTCTTCAGGGGAAAGAAAAAGTGGATGAGTTGTTGGTCCCATAGATGTGTTTGAGTCATCTGTGATAAACTTTTCATCAAATGTGTATTTCTACTGACACTTTTAGCTGTATTTAATAATATATTATTAAGGAGAGACTGAGGAGAGATCCCATCATGGTCTGCAACTTCCACGGGAGGGGAAGTGGAGGAGCAAGCATTGATCTTTCTTCTCTGATGACCACTGGATAGGACCCAAGGGAACAGTGGTAAGCTGTTGTGGGGGGTTAGGTTGGGTATTAGAAAGAGATTCTTCACCCAGAGAGTGGTTGGGCACTGGAACAGGCTTCCCAGGGAAGTGGTCACAGCATCTAGCCCACCAGAGTTCAAGAAGCATTTGGACAACACACATGGTGTGATTCTTGGGGCTGTCCTGTGCAGGGCCAGGAGCTGGACTTCGATGATCATACTGGGTCATTTTTATGATTCTATGACAATGCTCTTGTCCCTGTACCAGGACAGTGTCCCCCTCTCATTACTAAAATCAGCAATGTATCAAGACAATACCCTTCTGAGCTTTTCATTACAGCACATTTCTTCTCTTGTACCTCTTCCAAATGGCTTGCTAGGTGTTAGCTGTTGATGAAATGCTCTTTTAATTAGAGACTTTATGAGAGGAAAAGTTGGATCAGCTCTGTTGCCTTTTGGGTCATCATAGCTGAAGCAGTGTGAACTGCTACGTGGTGTTTTCTTTCCAGTTTAAAAGCAGGGTTTTCCTCTACTCCACCGCCAGTTTACTATCAAATTAAGCTATACCAGAGGGGGAAAAAACCCCAAAGCAACAACCAAACCAACAAAACATGCCTAAATCCAATCTGCTTGCACTAGTATCTTTATTTCTACTGCTAGCACTTCCTAATGTGGAGAAAGCCCTCATCTCATTGTATGAGTCCAGTGAGGGAGTGTTTTGCTTATGCTTGCTTTAAACATTCAAAGACCAGGACTGATAATATCTCATCTAGGTTTTGAGGGATTGGGGAGGGGATAGTCATATAAAATTGATTAGTAAGTGACTGGAATTTAAATCCTTAATGAAATAGGGAACTTAATATTATGCAAAATGTGCATCCTGGATATGAGCACTTCAGGATCATTTTGACAGTCTGGACAGAAAGGTTAAAGTCTTTATTAGGCTAAGTGGGAAATATAAAAAAATACAGATAAATTATAATTTCTATAGATTTTCTCATAAGGCTGACAGTTCTTCAACAGTTTAGAAGGCTACGGTGCATCAGTCTGCAATATGTTATGAGGCTATGTGTGTACTTCTATGTTTTACATAGCATTGCCATTGTCTCACTGGTAGCCTGCAACCTGAAATTTAACATACATTTACACCTATTTACACCTACATTTACACTCTACTTAAACAGATCAAGTTTACACAAACTTGAAAAACAGCCAAAATAAAAACACATACTCATCTTGAAGAATCCTCATATGCATTACAGAAGTACATCATGCAAGCCTACCATGCCATTTTAAATTTTACAGAATAGAGTAAAATAGACTGTTTCAGTTGGAAGAGAACCACAACAACCATCTAGCCCAACTGCCTGATGAATTTAGGGCTGATTAATTTAAATTGCTTCTGAAGTAAGAAGTGGCCAATCCTTTAAATAAAAACATTGCAGACAATGGAGAAGAAAGGGCAAGAAAGAACCCTTCTACTGTTAACACAAGTGCTACCAGATCATTGATGTTAGCAAGAATACAAGTTTTTCTTTTGTGCCTCGTCTGCAGACTCAGACAGATATGTTCCGGCAATCTAGTTGTACTGACTAAAGGTACTGTCGTCCTATCCTAGCCAGCCAGACTGACCCCAGCTGGAGATTTTAATCTTTTTCTCAAGGCTGGCAGAAGAAATTACATGTCAGTGTCTTGAGTTTGGAGTATGACATCTTACCTTACATTGCTAATGAGAAGGGTCAGGAGCAAAGGCAATCTGAAAGGTAATCTCAGGGAAATTGAACCTGGAGCATCTTTCATAAAAAAACATTTCCCGATGGTATTGCTGTGACAGTCGAGGTATAATCAATTGATTGAAGTCACACATACTCATGTCCATATTCCGTTCTCCTTATAGAGCAACCAGCCAAAGGGAAGTGACAGACAGCTGGGTTCTAATAGATCAAGTCAAACAACTGTTTACCTGAATTATGGGTTTTAAGGCCTTCAGATTCTGGGCTTTGGAAGCAGCTGCAGCATGAGCACATATTGCCTTATGCCAGCTTTGATATGGCAACAGTATGAGCTCCTCTGACAGGTGAAGCAGGCAACTGGGTTTATTAAACCACCACTAAGATTTGACAGATTTGATCTGTCAACACCCCAAAAGACTAAGTCAATATTAATTTTATTTAATGCATATCAGAAAGCAGCTAGTTTGGTACCCATAATTCCATTACAGAAAAAAAAGGAAGTTTGTTAACACGAAAATACATTTTGGATGGGGGAGAAAGTAATACACAATGGTATCGCTGTTCTTGTTTTCCAGTTTTCCTCTGTATCTAAGTGGCTTGTTGGTCCAATGTCAATAGAAATAGATCTATTTATTTATTCAGTCCTTCATTTGACTTTACACATGGTGATGAAAAAGACAGCATAGATTGAGCAACTGCTAAGAGAAAAAAAGCAACTAATGAAAGGGCAGAATAAAGCTCTAGTTGCATGTTCTAAACTACTTATAGGCAGAGTCTCTGTGCTTACAGCTTGATCTATTTTAACTATTCTAGATATTGCTGGGATGCCTGTTCCTCTTTTTCTAGGGAGTTCTCTATCTGTCTGACTTTCCAAGCATTTATTGAAACCTGACAAGCTCCTTTCAAAACTCAATACCCAGAGATAATAAGATACATCAGTGCTAATCTACAACTGCAAAGAGTCCTGTACAAAGCAGAAATATCTGGCAACTAAAAAATACAGAAGAGCAAGGGTACTATAAAGTATTTAGCTTCAATTGCAAGTTTCTGAAAAAAGTTCTGATTACCTACTTGGAAATTTTCCCTTTAATAGGCTGATTTTATTGTTGAATATATTCTAAAAAAAGTTTTCTTAGGATATAATTAAATACATTAAATAGCAGTTTTCTTTTAGTTTATTCTTAGTGTTCTGCACAAAAGATAAGGATCAGAGTTATATGTAATTAGATAATTACTTCACCAGAACGTATTAATATCTTGAAACACATTTTTAGTCATTCTAAATTCTGGTGATTTTCTAGGACTTTCTTTTACATATGTGCTGTTGTGAGAGTGTGGGACTTACAAAATTCTGTGACTTCTTTAGGAGTGTAAACTCCTGTCTATGATATGGATTAGGCAGTATAGCTTGGCCTCTCTGAGTAGGTGACCGCAAGGGTAAGCAGATTAAGATATAATAATTAATACTTTCTTAAGACACCTCAGTTTCTAAAGGATCTCAAATACAGACATGAGGATGAGGTCTTGCCTAAATTAAAAAAACATAGATGTAACTGAATAATAGAATTAAGGAGGTCTCAGGGTTTGCCTGTTTTGAAGGTGTACAGGGTGAGAAGGAGTTAGGTTTGACTTTTAGTTTTTGGGATTTTATCACCGCTGACTGCTGGGTAACTTTGAAGGCCTGTAACTTTGAAGTGTACATGAAGGCCACGAAATGCTAAGAAGCACAAACATTTTACATTCCCTCCCATTCACCTCATCCTTTCTTCACATAACCTGTTTCCCCACCTCTTATCTGTGCTTATTTTGTCAGGTCTCCACAATTTTATTCAAATGTTTCTCTTTCCAGTCCTGTTCTATTTTGACTGACTAATCTGCATTTTTGAGGATAAAAAGTTAATAATGAAAGGAAGATGATTTTGGGGTTAAAAGCCATTTTGCGTTTCCTTATGTTGTGGGAAACGTGCTTAGTTCATGTTTGGAGAACTACCCACCTCATGCAAGCTTGACAAGCATCTTCCAAATAAGTCAGTCTTTCAAACAGATCACACCTCTATTCTCCAAGAAGAAAGAATGTTTTCAGCTTTATCATATTGCATTTTGGCAGGCCTTACAAGATAAATACATTTTTGATCTAGCTGTGAACCTAGGTCAAGCACAGATAATAAAGCTTAATAAATAAGGAGAAATCTGGAAAAGAAATATCTGATTTTAGCTTCATAAAGACCTTCTGTTTGTGTCTTACATGTTATACTGGTGCTGTTTTTTCTTCTGCCTGCACAATTTCTTTCAGGTAATTTGTTGCAAGTTGCCCCGGCTCCCATCCAGATGAAAGCAACAGCAAGTTACTCCATTAAACTTCTGTGTAACATCTTTAGTAATTAAGGTCATAGCATGATAAACATTTTGTGTGAGTAAAAAGGCCATCCTCTCTCAGTTGCCCATTCCCCTTTCTGCACTTTCTTCCCCCACCTTGTGCTGATGCAAAAGTTGTCATTTGTGCTGTCCATGCAGAAGATAAGAAAGGAGAATTAGCTGTGTTTATCTGCTTTTTCTTACTTAAACTGTTGAATGACTGTCTCAGCCCATAGTAAGAAGTCAAATATCTGACTAAGCAATTTAGTACTATTAGATTTGTATTCTGGAACACAGAGTCTAAATATAAAACAGAGAGAGAATTATGTGGGCTGAGGGCAATACACGAAAGCGATCTTTGCAAATACGGGTGTCTGCCAGAAAAGTGTTTCTTGCCTACAATCATTAGGCAATGGAGAACTATTTTTAGAAGATTTACTTGTCATTGCTCTGTGCTATATATAAACAGCATTAAAATCTATTCCTTACAAAACAAAAAATAAAGGCAACTTTTGCTCTAGGGATGTGAATTTTCCCCCCTTTTTGGAGTGCATATGACCTCAAATAATTCCTTTCTTTTCTGTCTTCCATTCTTCTTGAAATTTAACTAGCCTTCATCTCACCTTTGTCACTGAACCACTCTGATGCCATGCAGGGAATGCTTTCTTCCTAACCTTTCCTTAGCAAAGCACACAACAACAAGCTTTGTCTTTGGAAGCTAGGAAAATAGTGATGGTGTAGGAATGTGGGACTAATTCGCTGCTGTTAAGTCAGCTTTAATAAAGCCTTAAATTTGCTTTAGATTTGCATAGATCAGCATCTCTGATGTGATCCTTACAGCTACTAGAGATTAACTAGTGCCTCTAACTCTGGTGCTTATGCCAGCTATGTCTTGCTCTCATCATTGGGCTCTGCTTCATGGATAACTCTTGCTCAGTTGTTTCTCTGCCTTCCAGACTGTGCAGTGACAGGATCTCTCACAAAACTCTAAAATGAGCCTCCCACTATTGTGCATTCTCAATCCATGGAACTGTGTTCCTGTAGCTGCACAGACCTATTATCAAGCTATACATACAGAGTATAAATGAGGTTTAAGAGAAGTGAATTGAAATTATTTACTGTTTGTCACTTTTATTAGTCAGAAAAAGTTTTAATCATGTGGTATTTTTTTCTCTGTGGTCTATTGACTGCAAAGAGATTATTGAGGAAGGGAAAAAAAGGCAAATTAATTAAAATCTGGTTCTTTAGGTAAACTGCTCTCGCTAATGTCCATGTAGTGTAACTGTTCTCATCTGTCTTTGTGTATCATTATCCATAGAATGCTGAAAATAGGCAAAATGTGCTTTGAGTGGAAGTTTTGTATATCTTTGTTTATGATTGTGATGTCACAGATGAGTGCAGATCTGCTGCACATTCATTGGCATCATTGCGTCCACATTTTAATGTGAGAGAGTTCTAAGTGGGCTTGCAAGCTTTTAACAAGGCAGTAGTCAGGACTGTCTTAGCACTGAGGTTAACAACCACTGGTTGCTTGGATTGCTAGGCACAATGGATTGCTAGGCACTATCATCATGCTGACTCTGGGCAGCTCTGGAGGGGCACTTGGCACCAACATGTTGTTGCAGTGAAGGATCCGAGAGTAAAGAACTATCTGCACTTGAAGGGAAAACTACTTCTAGCTGGTCAAGATGTAAAATGTCTGACTGGTCAGTTGAATTATGGAATCATACGTTCATGGATGTAAGCAACATTTGCCAGATGGGAAGCCCAGCTGAATGCCTGCACAGTTCTCTCAGCCATAATGGAATCTGATGAGATGTCCAATGATCTGGAATCAGGATAGATCACTTAGAATCTCTCTCTACTGTTCTCCAGTGACTGTTAGTACATCTAGAATGAATTTTAACTGGCATGCAACTAGACTTCAGATTTCTGGAAAGAAAGTCCCAGTTCATTCACTACAAGTTTTTAGTAACACAAGGCATGAAGTTTGGGACTTCCAAAATAAGGATGGAGACAGCAAAGGTACTTCCACTAGTAGGAAATGTTCACTTACATACGTTTGCCTTAATTTCTCTCCATAGATCATATATTCAGCCTTATGCAGCCTGAAGAAAACATTCAGATAAAGTTATTGTAGGAAGATGTATTGACTGATTATTTTAGAAATAATTGTGCCCAACAATCCCTGCTAGATCAATAATATGCTTAGCTGATGCTCTCAATAGCTGTCTCTGAAAGTTGGTTTGTTACTGCTTAATAGCTTTTATTGACATAGACTAGGTGAAATTGTATGCAGTTCCAAAATTGATTTTTAAAATTTTGTTGCATTCAAATTTGGTTATTTGCCATTGTCTTTTTTTTTTAGCAAATTAGTGAACTGTCATGTCTGTCAAGAGAAACTGAACTGAGAACCTTGGAATGTGTTTTTTGTCATGTAAACATTGTGGAACAATAAATAATAGGAATTCACTACGAAACAGTCAATGTAAAGCACTAAAATCAGAAAGTAACTTGATTGATTTTAAGTGAAATGACAGCCTCAGTGTGCATGGACTGGTGAATACTTGATGTAGCAAGGAGAAAAAAATATAAGAAAGGTACTCAATTTTTAAATGGAAATGAATAGTTGGAAAGGTCTTCACAGAGCATTTAAACTCAGATGCTGTCAGGACCCTCAGTAGGCCCACAGACTCTAGTTATCTTGAGCAATAGGTAACCATAATTTTCCATAAACCTCTGGAACTTCTTCCCCATTTCCCAGGCTTTGACTGCCTCTGTTTGCAGGTAGCTATGGTGTGGCATAGCTGCGTATTGTTGGATCAGGCTTCTCTGTAAACAGCTAGGTCAGGAGAAAGCTGTGAGAAGCCTCAGATGGGACTAGGATGCACATTTCCATCCATGCATGCTCCACACATTGTCTCAGGAGCTGCATTTCAGCTCAGGCCTTGCTGTTACATGGATGCACCTGTGCTGATCCCGCATCGCTGAGAGGAGGAGTGAGACTAACAACGGGACTAAGATCAGCTGCGCAGAAAGGCAGTTTATTTGTGTTCCTAACTGACTTGTTTAAGCAACCACAGAGCCTGTTTATTTTAGTACAATTATGCAGGATTAGGGACAAGGGCCATATGAAGTAACAATGAATACATAACTCATTCATGCAAAGAAGGTACGTACAAAGAGGAAATTATTCCAGATTACAAAACTGTTAAGACTGGAAGTGAAAACATCCTCTTATACCCTTGTACTATGATTATGTGAGATTAAGTTGAAAATTAATCAGGTAGGATAAACAAAATCTATATCTATACTGTTGTATATAGTATTTAGTAAAAAGCAGCTTGCTAACTCTTCATGTAAAATGTAAAAACTCCAGCAACTACTCCAGCTAATGTTTCATTAGCTACAAAGTACCTAATAGATATTGAAACACTGCCATAAGAGATTCTTAGGAGACTTAAGAGAATCACCTTATCCCATGGCTCCACCTGGGCAGTCAGGCTGGTTACTTAGTTAAATCTCAGGTAACATTCTCCTAAGGGGTGGTTTTGTATTGCGGGACAGAAGCTTGTGAGCCTTTGAGTTGACTACCAAACCAAGATGCTTGATGAACATCAGGTTGTGGACTATCAGTTGTGTAAAGCCAAACAGTCTGCAGTGTTTCTTCTATGTGGGGCTCACAGGGTGTCAGTGATCCCAGGGGAAAAGAAAAAATAAAGGCTGCAGGAGTAAGAAAGCCAAATTGCACTTGGCAGCTGCACTGGGATAGGCGTGTCATTTATTGGCCCCACTGTCTGCATCCCTTCTATTTGCTCTGTAGAGACCCTAATGCTCTGAATGCTGACTTTGTGCTATTTTAGCTGGTTCACTGTAACAGAACTCTGCCACACTGCAGCATACGGATACAGACCTTACTGCTCTTGGTCTGTACAGGGCATGGATATTGCCCTGTACTTATCTGCTTTGTAAGTGGCCACCACATACACTACAGGAGGGACAGCTTGTACCTCAGCTTCTGACCTAAAGACAGCTGGGCAGCTGCTTGTTTCCTGAGTTCATTTGTCTCTGGATAGTAGGTCATAATAAGTGATCCTATAAAGGTTTAAAACTGCATATTTTTGGACATCAGGTCCTTATCTAATTTTAGAGCATTGCAATGGGAGTTTCTAGTGAGATCTTTTCTATAAACCCCATCTCCTATTCTTTTCCACCCATACAACTCAGTGAAGGACGGAAGGCAGATCTAGCATTGCAGTCTAGTCCCCCCTCTGTGATGGAGGCAGGACAGTTTCCCTGCTGCCTCTGGTCACCTTTAATGAGATGTAACCTTATTTCTTCCCAGCACTGTGCTGGTTTTTTGCCTTTGCCACTTAGCTTCATGCTGTTCCATTGCTGTGCATCAGAAAACAAAGCAAGCTGTGCAATCCTAATGTACGCAAAGCCTCTCTGCACTGAGTGACAACCCCAGTAACCTTTGAATACAGTATGTGCAGTCTAAGAGTACCAGCAGCTTCCAAACCTGCTTATCAGCACGCTAAGCCGGCATGGAATGCCCCGAGTGGAGCTGACCTGCGGCAGCTAGTTTGTAACTCAAGGGCATAGGACTTGAATTTATCTTATCTTCAGAGGATAAAAACTCCCACAAGGGTTGCATCTTTCTGCTTTGTTATTCTGTGGTAGATTCTGTGCATATTAATTTGCTGAGTATCAATACCTAGGACAAATTTAGCATCCAGAGTAACTGTGACTGATTTCAATGTTGTTGTTTGCTTGGAAATCATATGCTTGCCATAAATTGTAAAACCCACGGGGTTCTGAAACAGTTTTCAAAGATGGCAGTGAGCCAACTTCAGTGCCAGTCTGATAGATTTGAGTGTGTAAAAAGCTTTTCAGTTTGCTTAACATCATGTGTTTAAAAAAAAACATTAATGTCCAACAGTGTCATAATTTGCAAACACAGAAGTTATTTTTGTTTCTCTTAAATTTTAGTTCCTGTTAACGCTTGTGTCAGCAGATACAACAAAACACACTAACAGGAGAAAAGACTCCTGAATGCTACTTTATAACAAGAACACAACATTGATTAGCAATGAATGACTTTTGCAGACTAATTTATTGTGCTGCAGAGGAGGAAGCTCCTTTGGCACTAGAGGGAGTTGCTGTTTCCTGGCAATAAACCTGTCCCATGCAGCTGAATCTCAAACATATGGGGACTTTATTGGTTTACAGAGTTTGTATTTAAACTGACTGAACAAAAGACAAGATGGAGAAGGAAGCATTAGACCAAATGTTTCTGAACAAGATGTGGCACAAAGTGAAGTTTACAGCCAGTAAATATGTCAGGTTTTATTGCGATTCTTAAAGTTAATGAATGAGTCGAATTAGTATCCCACTTTGGACTTAGTTTGAGTCTCCAACCTTATATTTAAAACAGACTGGGATGTCCTTCATTAGCAAAATCTAAAATCTAAAAATCTGTAGTTTATGGACAGCTTAATAGGTTTTAGCAGCTAACTTAGGTCCCTGCACAAGAGAGATGTTTCCAAAAGAACTCTGAATTCCAAATTCCTGAGTGATGCCTCAGTTGATTACTTGGGTGAGGGAGGACAGAAAAATTATACCTGCAAGTGTTTAGAAAAATAACAATGAAATATGGGGATGTTAACAATTTCATGACTAGTTTTTATTTTCATAGAATCATAGAATCATTTAGGTTGGAAAGGGCCTCTAAGATCACCGAGCCCAACCATTAACCCAGTACTGCCAAGACCATCACTAAACCATGTCCATAAGCACAATGTCTTTATGCCTTTTATGTATCCTTTTACAGGGATGGTGACTCAGCCACTTGCCTGGGCAGCCTGCTCTTTAATTCTGAATAGAAAAACTTCATTGTTTGTAATATTTGTGTTTACTGATGTGATTTTCAGACCTAAAATAATGCTCTAGAACTTGAAGTATTCATCCCCAAACCTCATGCCATTTATTTGTTGTAGTTAGGTTTGTGTAGGCATAAATGATGGGCTTATAAGATGTACTAATTAATTAATTAATTAATGTGTTTATAAGATGCAATCATTAATTAATTAGTGATTAATAAATAGGGTGAGGAAGGGCTGAGTTTTGGTCACTGCTGATAGGAAATAAACTCAGTAAATATGAGTAGATAGATATCAATAAATAATATCAGATATCAGTAAATATCAGTGGATGTCTTCAGTAGATAAGCGGTAAATCCCCGTTTATTTACATAAATCCACTTTGCAAATCAACAGCATGCCACAAAGTACTGTCTCAAAAGAAAATAGCTATGATTTTTGTAGAGGAGAAGCTTTAGCACTGTTTGATAGCCTAATTTGTATCCACTTTTTTAAAAAGGAAAATTTCTATTATTAGCACAAAGCGATTATCCTCTCTATAGTTATCCTCATCTCTGCAAACTTGTCTCCTCTGCTTTGATATTCTAGTTTATACCTAATACATAAGAATGGATACCAAGATAGTGTAGAACACATTTGGATTGAAGAATAAATTAACTCAGTAGATAATGAAACCTCTTGTTATTTGTACTTATTTTCTTAACTGCTGTATAACTTGCTGCATTTTTCAGAAGAAATGTTATCAGTTCTCTTGGACATTCAGGTCCTCATATTTGCTGCTAGTAGAGATGATGCATTGTCATTTTTTTGTCTATGCACCCATAAACTCCATAGCATGACTGATTAATCTGCTGTAATAGCAGTGAACTTAGTAGTTTATGGCTTAGCTTTCAAGTTTGCAAGAGTATTTATTTGAAAGTTTCAAACTGTTTAGTTTGTTGGCCTTGAGGGCAGTAAAATGTGCACAACACACACAAGATTTAACCATTCAACATTCATCATCAGTAACACAATTAGAAGTCTTCTGAAGTGTGTGAGCTGTCCAAATTATAATGTAATGGAAAGTTGGCTTTGTAGTCATTAATTACCACATTAACTGGGCACTTTCTTGCACTTTAAACCTTGGATATTTAATTAGAATATTGGATTAAAGAAAAATACGATTTAGCTGTTGCTCACAGGGAAGAGTGAAATATATAACCTTTGTAGGATAGGCTATTGCAGATGTATCCAGGCAATTTTGAGACCGCATTCAGTGAAGAAAAATCCTTGGCATCAGCCACATTCCCTGAGTGTTCTTCCATTTGAGGAAATGGAACATGTTTCTTTTTAAAATATTTGCTGAATTCTTTGCAATCCATGCCTAAGTGGCATTTTTTTTCTATGATGTTGAAATGTGTGTGCTCTTTTGGTTCTTCTCTTTGCTCTGTGACTCCCAAAATAATGCATTCAGGTTCTCCTCTTATGCTGTGGTAGGTCAAAGCGAACTTTCCTGGAGTCATGTAATCTGAAGTTCTTGAACTTTTCCAGCTCTTTTCAATACTTTGTGAGGACTTTTATACTTATCTAGGAAGATGTCTTTAAAATAATATGAATTATTTTGCTTTCCCTTTGCATGTGACTATGGCTTCCTTAGTAAGACCAAAGATATAAATGACTTTAAATTCAGGAGTTGGGGCTTTTCTTTCCTTTGACACTTTTATAATTTGTAGAAATATAACGTAATTAATTTATTATGTCTGTGGGGAAAGCTAACCACTGTGAAGTCTAGGTCCTATTACTTAACTTCTATGATTAGTGGCTTTTTATTAGAAACTCTGCAGTTCTGGCAATACATTAGTTTTAAGCTGGACACTGGTGCACAAAGCAATACATTTCCCATTTGCTTTCTAGCTGGCAGTCCATTCATCTCCTGGTAGAACTCCTGTGAGGAATTAATCAGATTTAATGAGGCCCTCATTGTCTCCTTTTTGATGTTATGCACTCTGCTGGTGCACCCTTGCAAAATGACATAATGTATTAGATGTTTTGCTTCTTCCTACATGCATTTTGTGACATGTTTTCCTAGATTGTGCTGGCTATCACAGAATGTAAGGCTTCATGTGGTATTTTGCTTGACTTTGATTTTGAGCTTTGTAAGCATATTCCTTAGTACCCTGTGGAGTTGAGCTTCATACCTAAGTCATCCTTTTTACTGACATTTTGAATTTTCAGTCATGTTTGCTGAATTAGATTGCCATCCATCTGCTAGAAGCCTTGCTCTGGACTGAGTAGATCTTGAGCTAGGTCTAAATAATCTGCCCAGATTTAATTCTAAACCTGCCTTTTAAGTCTTTTAAGCCCTTTCTGTGGCGTTTTAGTTGTGCCCTGCATTTCAGTATTCTTTTCCTTCATGAGAAAACAAATTTGATTCTAGTTTTCATTCAGCCACAGATACTCTAATGTACCTTGTACCATAGATAAAACCACAGTTTTACTTCTTACATTTCTATGCTGCAGTTCCACTGCCTCCTTTGATCTGTATTAACAAGAGATGCCTAAAATTTATTTCAGCACCAGCCACTGTAAAAAGGTGACCTTCTCAATGTCATTTTTACTTTTAGTGATACCTATTGCTTTTGTGTAAACTGTATAACAATGTTTGAACTTCCTTCCATTTTCTGCTGAATTTGTAGAGAGTAAGAGCTGTGATTAAATCTTTAAAATATGTATTTTAATTTTATTTCTGATGTTATGTGACATAAACTAGGCTCTGGTAAACAAGATGCATAGCAGAGATCAACCACATTAAGCACTTTGGTTCTAGTTGGGTTTGAATTTCTTTATCTTCTGCATTATGTAGCACAAATTTTTCAGAGGCCCAGCTCTTCCCAAAGGGTGCCACCAACAGTACAGGGAATGCACAGGAAGCTCAGTAACCAGTGAAACAGGAAGCTGTATCCTTCCTGTTCAGTCCTTCCATAATTGTATTCTTGGAAAGCTAGGAGCAGCATTCATCAGAAAAATAGAACTTTTTTCTCCAAGGGAGAAACATTAATTGCATTGTGTTACAGATGGTAATTGAAAAATGTACTGCCTTAGTTCTGTGTTACAAATGGAGATTAATCTCTTTTCTGTAAACTTGCACTGTTTGTTTCTGTCGCCCCACTCTTCATTGAAGCAAACTGCTCTTGACCAAAAAAGAAGTTGATAACTTTTGACTTGAACTAAAGTGGAGAATTTTCCTGAGAAAGAGGCTGATACAAGAGTATTTTTCTACCTTTCCTTCACTTTCATTTTTTTCTTTTATCAAGACTCAAGCCTGAAGGACACATACTGCATTTAATCAATTTCATAGAGTTATGCTTGTTTTATGCTAGGAAAATGTTAGGAAAAAACAAAGTGGAAAGAAATAATTTCATAGATTTTATCTTATATTTATTAATTAACAAGTTCATTATTACCTCTGAATGCACAAACACAGTTCCTATCCTCTGTGAAGAAAATTTACTTGAGCACAAGGCATGTGTCAGAATTGTTATGCATAAAATTTGTGTCAATAGGAGTGGTATTTTCCCTCAAAACTACTAAACTAAAGAAAAATAACCTTAAAACCTGTTGGATCAGGGCATCAGTTTACTTTCATGCAGACAATACTCTTTTTTTCCCATAAAACCTTTTCTTTCTTGTGTGATGGCTTGGGTCGTCTTGCTTACATATGTTTCCCTTTGTAATATTTTCCTAAGATTCAAATTACCCTGAAATGCCTGCCTGTGGGTGACGGCCTCTGCCTTATTTCTGGTGTGCTGCATCATCAAACAACATCAGTTTTCCTTCTGAAACTCTGTGAGTGTGAGAAAATGCTGTGGTTATGTCAGGAGACCTGTCTTCTCTTTCTCCCTGGGTTATAAACTTCCTGGCAGTTGACTGCCAGGATTTTGACACGTTTGGTTTATGTGTAGCCTCTGAAGACTTCATCTAACCTAGCCTTTTTTGGCAAACTCCCCATTACACTCTTAGGCTGACACTGGAGCAGCTCCATCTCCACTGGGATTTCTAAAGCAGATCAGGCGCTTTTGTTGCTATCAGGACTGCTGTCTAAACTTGGTTAGAACAGAACCTGCTGGCAAAAATAAGGCAACAGCAACTGCCAAAGACCTTGCTGGTGTACTGAATGTGGTGTGGCAGGCCTCAGTGCTGTTAGCAAAAATATATGAATATCTAAACCCCTTCCAAACTGACTGATTCTTGTCTTTGTTTCTGCCTATAAATCCCATTTTTCCTGGTCAGCAATACAATTCTATGCCCTTGTCTACTAAAAGCAGTATGAATTTTATTTCTGACATGAAGGAATCTGGGAACAGATTAAATTAGTATGGGCTGTGTTTTCCCATAAGACCCTATTCTAGTTTATTCTAGCACATGCTGTGTATGAGCTTATTTATAGCTTTTAGATGATTATTTTGTTCAAGGCAAGGAGTTTTCTTAAAAAAAAAAAAAAAGCGGCACATGATCTTTTGAAGACCTTTCCTGTTCCATTTGATATTTATACTAAAACCTCAGATCCTTTCTACTTGTTTTTCATTAAGCATTTTGAAAAAGTCTGTGGAGAACATATTTGGACAGGGAAAGTTTTTATTGAGACCATTCAAAGCTTTGCTGTATTGTTTGTTTAAATTTTTATTTCTGACGACATTTTCAAATATTTGTGAGATGGTTTTAGACATCCAATGCCTGTCTTGTCAGTTAGGGGTTGACCTCTTCTGATCCGGATTTCAAGGTCCTCCAAAATGGTTTCCTATTTTTCCCCAATAGGATAGTATGATTAAACATTTGTCCTTTATTTCATTTAAATGGGATGTCAGAAAAATAAAACATATTTCTCCAGCCTCCTGTGTATCTCATAAAGTAGGAAGAAAATTGTCTGTGTGTGTAAACCGTTAGATTCTTCCTCTCATTGCCATTGCAGGTTGCTAGCATCTGGAATCTGGTTTATCAACTTTCATAACTTTAATGCTACCTCATTTTCTGAAAGCATAGCCCTATTTTTAGGCTGTAACACAGTATAGTAGGGAGAAGTTTATGATTGATTGAAGCTGGCAGAGCTCAGAGTTTAGAATGTCTGGATTTGTGGAACTGCAGATAAGGAATGCGTTTTCCAGGCATTCTCTATGCAAAAGACCAAGGTCAGGAAAAGTTAAACTGAAAAATGGCTGCTTCCTGAACTTATACTGTGCTTATTCTAAAAAACTGGCATTTGTTTCTACCTTTGAAATCATGGCAAATACTCTCATATCCAGCCATGTATAAATGCACATTGTATTTTGCAGAACAGGCTTTCAAAAGTCAAAGATCAAAGCTGACAGCTTTGTTTTAGAAGTTTTAGAAACCAGAGTTATAATTCAGCTCTTTGCATATTTGAGGTTATCTCCACTGGATACTCCTGTCAAGGCTGAGTGTGATATGAGAGAGCAAGCATTAAAAGCAAATTCACCAGAGAAGAGGGAGAAAAAAATATGCCTGTCTTCTTCTGTCCAGCAACCAGAAGAGGATTAGATAAATGATCTTGTCAGGCTTTTATAAACCCCATTTTATACTGTTCTTCAGAATCAGGGAAGATAACAGTGTGTGCTGTGGGGTCCTGTTGAACATAATGTTGCCTGTCTGTTATATCAGCTTTAAACCTACAGATGACATTTACATGAAGTGGGCAATATGCAGCACATTCCTTTTATGTTTTGTTTTGTTTTAAGCTAATCTTAGTTATTGTAATATGTAAGAAAATTTTGATTCATGTGTTTTTCATAAGCTATTATAATTTGTCTGTTATCAGCCAAATTTAAAATCACTCAGTGTTGAAACCTGGCAAAAAAAGATGTCATCTGCAGCTTGAAATAACTACACACATCACATATTCTAGAATTAATTTAAGTATGACCCCCAGAACTATAAACCCCCAAACTGTAAAAAACTCCCAAGATTTACTGCCTTTTACGTGCTTATTGGCTGGTTTTTATTGGTAGGAGCTGAAATTTAGAACCAAGGGGTAAAATATATTTCAGTAGTTTATTGAATTTACAAGAGATTTATTTTGATAGTAAAAAGCAGTTAAGATATAGGTGTCATGACTTGCTCTAAAGTTCTCGCTTTTTTGTGTGTTTACAGTACTCATAAAGAACTAGGAAATTTGTACGGTCTGCACAGCTTCCAAAACATTATCTTGAAAAATTGAGTGAACATTATGCATGTTTTAATACAAGGTTCTTCAGCTTCAGAAAGTGTTTCAAACATACTGTGTCATTTGTCATGTCTATATATTTTAATCATACATATTGAAATACGTACGAGTATTCTTAATGCAGGTTAGTAGGTAAAAAAGGAGGCAGTCATGTTGCATTAGAAACTTGTATTTGTTTTAATTTGGTTTCTGTAGATGAATCTGCTTGCAGAATGGAGACTGAAATTAGTAATCGAAAGTAGTTTCTGCATAAGTAGTTGTTAGAAAATTTTATTGACTGAATTTTTCCTCCTTTTCTCACTGCCAAAAAAATGTTTGTGTTTTTGTTTTGATTTCTAGTGCATAGTTCTTTCCTTTTATTTTTTTAACGGTCATCCCATTGTGTGCTGGATTCTAACATTACCTAAATAGTATTTTTAAAGATGATGTGAGTAAAATAGAACTCTGCTGTAGGTGAGTAATGGGCTTAGAGACTGGGCCAATTTGAATGAGATTTGTTTTTAATCTGTAAGATACTGCTTGCTAATAGCAAACGACTACACAAATTGCTGTTGGGGGAGTATAAGACCAGAGCCCAAGCAGCATAAACTAGCATTATTTTATCAATAAATACACAATCTGCAGCATAAATGCTCTATAGCAATACTTTGATGTGCAAATGGTTTTGCAGTTTAGGCATGAGATGACAGGTGCATAGATGTCTCATTTAGAAAGTGGATGGACACCAAGCTGGGTGTTGTTACACTGATATATGGCCTCATGCCTTATGAATAATAAATTTTGAAATATGGCAGATTCCACTGGAACCACTCAGCTCTCCAAAAAAGGGGGATAAAAAAGAGCTTCAGCACTGGTTTGAGATAAGAGAGCGACACTGAGTAAACTCAGTTTGGTGTTGAATCTGAATTCGGCCTTTAGTGGGCCAGTATACATTTTAAATCCCTAAATGTTTAACCACAGAGCTAGAAAAACAGGCAGTAAAAATGCCTGCAGACTGTTAAGATTTGGTATATTGACATTTATCTGTAATTCCACATCAAACCAAAAAGGGTTTCTATTACCCAGCTGGTTATGCTGGATAATCACAGTGTTTTCTTCTGGCCTCAGTGTATGAATGAATTTATTTTAAAGAACTGTATTTGTGACTGCCTATAAAAACTGTTCAAAGATGAGCTGGCACGGAATAAAGCTATTTGCACTAGCTAAAATACACAATAAGTGTAAGTGATATTTGTGCTCATTTAGCTTTTTATGCTCACTTAGTTTTTTTATGTACTGGCTTCCTCTTTGTTCCCTGTTGCAGTTCAAACAGTAGATTCTAGCCATGCAGAAAATACTGTTCATCGTGGTTGTCATACACATCACTTCCTCGTGCACGTTTAATGACATCCGATGCAAATATAAACTAGTATTTTTCTCCAGCTAACCATCCCAAAGTTTGTATTCCGGCATATCAGCCATTTTGATCAAGTTTTGTTTCAATTGGTCTCACCTGCAAATTACAGAGCAGTGCGCTGTAGCTGAGTAAACAATCCATGAGAGTCTAGCTGTGACAGCAGAAGCCTCAGCCCACATGCAATACCTTGTGGTAGAGTACATTAACCTGCAGGCAAATGTCTGTCTCCTGGGCTCAATTGTTTCTGGCAGTGAAGGTAGTTTGGGTACTCTTTGCCATATGCCATGTCTCTCTTGGCTATTTCCCTGTCACCAGCTTTGGGTTCAGTGAGGTTTGGACGAGTGGTGATGATGGTGGATGAGAAGCTGCTGACAACAGGATGAAGTGTGGCAAAGCAGCATGTTTGGCATACATTGCAGGCTTACAGGCACCATGGAGGGAAGATAAGATGGATACTGGCTCAGCAATGCTAATGCTAAAGTTGGCAGACTGCAGAGTTAGTGGCTGTTTGTGTTCTCAAAATGCTCAGGTCAGAAGTCTGCCTCTCATGGATGTTGTGCTGGTTGATTCTAAGTGAAACAATTATATAAAATAGAATATTACAATTCTTGTCCTGTGTTATTTAAAAGTGCAGATTAGAGGAGTCACTGCTTCTTATAAACCTTCAACTCCAGGAACCTGTGACACCGAATCTAAGGAAGGACTGGAGGACGTGCTGCTGTGCACTGTTCCACCCGCTGCATTCACTCTTTTCCAGTTGCAGTGGACAATTGGGAAGCCTTAATGACAGTAGGCTTGGTGCAGGAATTACCATGGCATGAGATAAACTTTAGGGATAATGTCTGAGCCATTCCGATGTTGACACCTATAGACAGTGGGGAAAGAAGTGCAAAGTGGTGTGTTCTTTGCTGTAAGTACTGCCTTGGAGATGGTCTTAGTCTCCAAAGCTCATGTGAAATGGAGCAGTATCTTAGAAGGACTCAGTAGGGCAAGAAGGAAGAGATGGTAAAACTGAGCAAGCCTTGGGGCATTTCCATGAAATACGTTCAACACTTGAATGTAGGCTGGGCAGAAGTAGTTTCTATAGACCATACAGCTAAATTCCTCCATACAATTTTGATGGTGAGAAATTGTGTGGAAATCTGGTGATGGAAGGAGATAAAAAGAAATTGGAAAGTAATTTGAGAAAACTGTTTGCTAGGAGAGTGTTAGAAAGATAGAGAAACCCAAACCAACATGTTCAGTAAACATAAATTAGCAAATGGATTATGAGCTGACCTTGTTCTAGAAGCTAAAACCCAGTAGTTTAGCAAAGGACAGAGAAAGGTCTTTGTTTCCTTATAAGAGCAAAGAGTACTGAATTTGCTGTCTTACCTGATGTTTTGCTTTCCGAAAGGAGGGATAAATAGTGAGTTATTTTGATTCTTTTGGACTCTTAATAAAAGAAGCAAAATTTTGATTTGGTCAGAGAGTGAAAGTAACATTCTAAAGGAGGACTGTAACATAGCAGCTGTGTTACCTTGGAAAGAGTGTGAACTTTCATCAGGGAGGTTGCATTAATAAATAGCTAATTAAGAATTCTTGTAACAAAGCATACATGATGCGGTATTGTATCAGACTAAGTCAGTGTTAATCACCCAGAACTCTAGCTTTACTGGGTCAGACCGTTAGCTAGTAAAATAAATACAGATTCAGTCATTTTGAAGAACATTAATAAAAAAATAAATGAGGTTAGGAGCGCACTCACATCAAGATTGCTATGAAAGGTTGTCCAGCTCTATGTACAAACCAGGAAGGGAAAAGGGGTGAGAGGAATGACACATTCTTTTGCCTCAATACAATATAAAAGTCACATAGTGTGACAACATTTGACTCAAAACCACCAGTGGTTAACTAAGAAGGAATCCTTAGTATATGAAAAGCTATAACATAGGTTAAACCAAAGATCTTTCTAGTCCAGCACTTTATTCCTTCCACAAGTAGGTGTTTAGAGAAAGACTAAGAACAGAGCAGGGATTAGTTCATCAATTAAGTCAAAACAGTCTTTGAGGAGTCAGAAGTTTAGTGCCTTTCTGAACTTCAAATACACCCAAAATACTTTGGTCAACCTTGTTTAAAGATTCTTCAAGAACAATTGCTTTTTTAATCCTTCTAGATGTTTGGCATCCAAAACCATCTCCATAAGAATGAGTTTTATGAGTGTAAATCATGTGAGAAAGTAGTTTCTTGTGCTTGTTTTAAACCAGTTGCCCCATTGTTCTTTTTTCATGAGAAACAGTGAAGAATGACTCCTATTATCCTGAACATCCTTTTATACACTGGTTGTTTCTTTTTCAGCTGAAAACCCAGCTCAGTGAGCTCTCTCTTCATATAAAAGCTGGGATTTACACTTTTCTCTTTCCACTCTGTCCTTTTTGAAGGAATATTATAAATGCAGGGCTGTATAGATACTGGTTGTACTATGGATTTTTATAGCAGCAAGCTGTTATTTCTATTTTTCCTAATGAGCTTATCACAGCTGTTTGTTTGATTACCCTTGAACACTGACTGAGATGGAGTTTTCAGAGAACTATTTAAGATGTCTCCAAGATCTCTTGCCTGAGAGGCTATAGCTAATTTATAGATCATCATACATTCATAGTAAAAGCTATTTTCTCCCCATGTGCTTTACTTTGGTTTTTAGCAAGATTAAATCTCAAGTGCCGTTTTATCAGTGATTTAGTCACTACTGTGAGTTCCTTCTGCTTTTTTTTTGCATTTGCTTCTAGGTTTAACTATAAGCAAATGAAGGGATTCTGATTTAAGATGATACTGAACAA
Source organism: Origma solitaria (assembly GCA_013397895.1). NCBI lineage: Eukaryota > Metazoa > Chordata > Aves > Passeriformes > Acanthizidae > Origma > Origma solitaria. The sequence continues at coordinate 613,230 of VZRL01004264.1, read as the reverse complement.
CACAGAACCCAACTCATAGTGGTTTCCCTCTATTTGAGAAGAGGCCATTTATTCCTGTGTTTAATTTCCCACCCATTAACTAGTTTATAACCTCCTTATGTTACCACATCACAGCAATCCTTCTAGAAGCACTGAAGCGTGTTTTATGATTTGGCAAAATTCTCCTGGGGCATAATATAGTTACAGCCTGTTACCCCTTTTGTTTCAGAAACTTCCTGGTGAGAGCACACTTGTTACCTGAGTTTTACTGTACAGAAAGGTATAGAGAGGCTTCTCTAGTCTCATGTAAGGTGGCTTCTTTTCCTGACACAATTATCTTCTAATGAGTTCTGTGGAAGGCAGAAAATATTACATTCATTACCTATAATGTAGAACATACACATGTAATGTGTTGCAGTGGCTGATGTGGTGACACATTTCATTAAAGCATATTGTTTCACAATTTTGGCCTGTCATCGTAACATTATGAAGACAAATGAAGGGGTCTCATCCTTATCTCCAGTAAGCAGAATCTGAGCTTCCTGAAGAAGCATTCCTTGTTCATTCCAATGTTTTCTGAAAACTGTGGTCGTCAGAAATAGCGTTGAGTCTAAGAATGAGGATTTTCAGGTTGTGGTAATGGAGTTTCTTTCCATTGTAAACAGTAATTGGGGAATTTTACATGAACATCTCAAGTAACAGATTTGGAAAAATAGTTACTCTAAAATACTTTGTTTTAAAAAATAACTAAGTTCTTAATCTTTATCTGTACCACAAAAATTGTGCATGATATGTCCCACCAATGAAATATTAAAATTCAAATTTCCAGACTGATGTGCCTTAGTATTTAGCTACAACATGAGAGGTTTAACCACCCAAAATTCAGGATAAGGTTGCCCAACATTTCAGCTACCCTACCACAACACATATGGTAGGATTTTCCAGAGAGAAAACTGGGATAATCTAAGTTAGGATCCCTCCTCTCTGTGATGATTTATATGGGGAATGTACATATCTAACTGTGCATGGATTTGGATAGTTTGAGTATCTTCTGAGGTGCTGAACACAGGGTGCACATGATACTCAGTATGCTCAAAAAATCTCTAGTTAAAAGGATTGTTAAAACTTTCCACAGGGCTAAAGCACAAGAGCTAAACTCAGTTTATACTTTACAAAGACTCTCCGAGTCTCCTCCACATTTCAGGTGTACAATTATAAAATGACAAGAAGAATAGTTACATCTCTGGTATGCTGGGAAGATACACATTGTAACATTACTGAGGCACTTGTCTAAGGCAGCAGGGATGGCCATATAAGTGATTCGTGGGCCTGGGCTGGCTGTACAGGGTCTGCTTAGCTTGTTATGGTGATCTTGAGGATACATTCTCTCCTTTCGGGAGATGTGCTCTTATAATGGTATTTTTTTGCAAAGCCTGGATGAATGACATGACTGATGTGGTATGTTGATACACACTATCTGCTGTGGGTTGAGCAAGAATATTATGTTCCTGGGCGCTGGGCACACCACCCACCCCAAGGGTGCGGGCACAGCTGTGCTGCTGGTGTACTGTAGCACGGACGGTCACCTCCTCGGTGTCACGCTCGGTGGTGAGGAGGCACAGCTCGTGCGAGCGCCGGGCACACGCTTTACGGCGCGGCAGCCCGGTGTCCGCCGGTGTCCCGGCGCACATCCCGCCGCTGCCCGGGTGAGTGTGTGTCATGTGGCGGACGCGTCACGGGGGGCGCGGTGCGGCCGCCGGGGCCGGAGGCGGTCTCGGTGCGCACTCTGCCCCCGCCACACGCGTGGGTCTGCACGCCCGCCCCACACCCAGGCACCGTGTCCCGTGGGGTTACTCCCCGTGTCGCACGGCGTGTGCGTGTGTGTGCCGGCCGCGGGCAGCATGCAGTCCGTGTGCGTGCTGTGCCTCTCCCCGTTCGCCCTGTGCCTCCGCGTGTGCGTGTGCGGCCCCCGCCCCTGCGCGGCCCCCGCCGCCACGGCCGCC
>VZRL01004264.1:593747-610866 GCA_013397895.1 Origma solitaria | reverse complement strand
GGCGCCCGGCGGCGGCGGCAGGCGGCGGGAGCCGGTGCTGGAAGGGACGCTCAGCAAATACACCAACCTCCTGCAGGGCTGGCAGAGCAGGTAAAGCGCCGGGCCGGCCCCCGGCGGCGCTGCGGGGCCGCGTCCTCGCCCCCGGCCGCCCCCAAGATGGTGCCCGGGCAACCGGCGCTGCCACCCGACCCGACCCGAACCCTCCCCGGCCGCCGCGTCCCGAGGCCGGGCTCCATTCCCCTCCGCGCCCGCTCTCCTTCCTTTTGTTTGACTTGTTTATTTTCCCAGCCGAGTTTGGCGTAAGGGCGGGCGGGGAGGTGGTGCGGCGCAGGATCGGAGCGGTGTCCCCCAGCGCGGCCGCCGCAGGTGCGGGCGGGGGCAGGGGAGGGCTCAGGCGGCACATGCTGCTGTCACTGCCTGACAGGGTTCCGTTTTTAAGCTCCTTTTTCTCTCACGTTAGTCTCACTCTCCTGTGAAGTTAGCTTGGATAACTAAAGAATGAAAAACTGGGTGAGAGCCTCCCAAAATATATGGGGAAAAATGCCATGCTTGTGATTATTGCTATTATTTTTTTCGCTATGGGGTGGGACAGCGGAAACAGTTACCTCTGTGTTCAATAAAATATCTTATGTTGCTATGTCCTACCTGTTTGACAAGTCCTAATTTATGCTGATATGGTAACAGGCCCAGGTCCTTCAATTTGTTGGGTGTGGACAGGCTGACGTGCATCTGTGGAAGTCCCGAGGATGGTCTGGTTTTGGTCTAGCTGTAGCACAAAATTTTTAGAGTTTGAGCCTGCCTGTGGAGTTAGTAGTGTTGTATTGGGATCTGTTGAAAGCGAGAGAGAAGATTTCGTATTAGTGTTCTACTTTTTGTTACTGAACTTTGTCCTCTTAGTGGATGCATGAAGATGTGGGTCCAAAACTCAACTCTTCAATATAAGGCATCACTGTGGTGATTTTAAAGAGAAGAAAATGCTATAGAGAGAACAAGTACAGGACTAGTTATAAAGCTTTGGACAGACCTTTAAAATAACAAACAAAAAGACCAAAACCTGCTGTTACTTACATTAGGTGATTTCAAGCAATGAAAACATGGGAATGGCTGGGATCTTGATATTTTGGCAGCAAATTTAAAACATTTATAAGTGACAGAGTTGCATAGATGCCAGTGATGCTCTGGTGCTGAGTCGTATGTGGCTAAATCGGTGCTAGGACTGCTGTAGCAATACTTCCTGAAGAATTTCAGGAGCTGGCCAAACTCCATACACTGGAGGCCATGTGTAGGTGTACCAGCTATAAATTACAATGAACGAGTTTGGTGTGCATTGGAGACACGCTCATCTCCATTAAACTTGACTGCTTCAGCATGGATATAGAGAAGGCCCTTAGTGTCATTTGGTTACTGCGGTTCTGTTCTAGATGCACATTAGACTTGTATCTATTTTTTGGTGTATTTAGTCCTCCTGTGGTTTTGTTTAAAAAACAAACACATTTTTATACCTAAAACAAAGGACTAAAATCCATGACTAAAAACCTCCATCTCTTTTTGTAGAGACAGTAGCTGCTTTTACTGTGTATGATTTTAATCTGAAATTACAAAATAGAGGTAATTGTTTGTAAATCTTTGGGTCTAAAGATGCCTTTTTTTTGTATTTGGAAACAGATTAAATCTTTGATAAAGCTAACAGCTGGAAATAGCATATATAATCTGTGCATATCCAATAAATTTTACCTGAAAACATCATGTTAAAGACACAAATGTCACTTAAACAGTTCTACCACAGGACTTGGAAATTAGTGTTGGCTTACTTTTAGCAGTCTTTTTAAATGCTGCCTTATTGTGCTTTGTCAGTTGCCAATTTTATTTTTTGTAAGTCTGGCTGTTTGAACAAATGGTTTATGATGACACAGGGCTTTTAGGATAAGTAACTTTTTTAGTTTGGTCACTTACTCCATTCTCTTGATGTGTGTAGCTGTGGTTTGGGATGTGGAATCTGATACAAGTTCTAAACAGATCAGTTGAAGCTTGAGGCTCATGGAAGTTGGTCTTATCATATAATGTTCACTAAATGAGTGGTGATCCATGCATTTGAGCATGATGGTCCATTTGACCTTGTGGATATTATGGAATGTGTTTACTGTTAATTGGAGCTCATTCTGTAACAGTCGGTAAGTGACTTCATAGCTGGCACCTGCAGTGTGTGTGCTAACAAATTAGTTTTGAATTTACTTCATTTGGAAAAACACAAGATTGTTTAACTGCATGATCAATACAACCAGATGGCATGAATATAAATAAAATGGAAAAATAAAGCAAAAACTGACAGAGTTCACTTATCATGAATTTGGAATGTTCTTCTTTAAAGCTCCTTATCCATTAGCCTAAATAATTTAAGTGTATTTAATGTTAGCTCTTACCGTGTCGTATTGAAGTTGAAAGGCTTTCCTAGGTTATCCAGCACTTAGTGTGCAGAGTAGCCTTTACAAGTCTGAAGCAATTACTGTAATTTGAATTATAATAAAATAATATCACTTCTGAATAAATGTTCCTTTAGCAGGCATATGCAAGATAGTCTGATTTTGGATGAGGTGACTGAATATGATTACTGAAGCATAACACTTCATTTATAAGCATTAACTGAAGTAATTGAAGGCCACAAAATCAGTCAATCTGGATAGCTGCATTACTTCTTATTTTGAGAATTTCTGAGGGTTGGTTGTTTGTTACTAAATAAATCTATTTGTTCTGCTCTAGCAGATCAGGAACAACCTGATCTGGAAATGGATGAGGTGATTCCTCACCTTTATGACAAGCAGAAGGAAACTGCTGTTTTTTGTTTGGTTGTTTTGAGTCAGTTAGTTGTGTGATAAAAGTGTCAAGGCGCCTGGGCATTTTGAGCATCTCCACTTAAATTTGTAACTTCCTGTGGATTTATTCAGGTATGGATACGGAGAGTGGAGTTTAATCTGAAACAGACTCTGACATAACACTTGTGTCTGGTCTGAGACATCAGGGCATCCGGTTGTCTTTACTATGAAATTACAAGTAATTGTGTTCTCAATTGGAGTACTGTTACAAATAATTTCTATTGGGATTTACTTGTTAAATGTGTAAGGGAGGGTAGAGCTTGTATTTTAAGCAGGAGTTATGTGGATTTAATGGACAAATATGTCTCTGTAGTGTCATCTCATGTCATGCAAGAATTATTTCTCATTAATTAATTTGAAATTATTGAAATACTTATTACCTGTGTTGTTACTCTCCTGTCTTTTGAGCAGATTGGCAAAATGTTGTAAAAAATCTTAAAACCCCTGTTTGCCCAAGGTAGTGGGAAATTCATAGTGTCTGTGTCCCCTCTGTACTTTTTCCCTAAGTACTTACATATGTAGAGTTTTGTCCTGCAAGCATGTGTAAAGTCCTGGATCATCTGCATTTGAGCTGGGACTTAAATTTGGGTTTGTAACAACAATAAATGGAGCCTCAGCTGGTGGATGTTGTTGCTTTTCTGACCTGAACTGCTCTGTGTAAGTTGTTCTGTAGCCCAGGTATTTTCTAAAGCATTATTTTGGCCTGTTCCTGTTTATTCTCTCAGTTCGGAAATGTATTGTGTTACCAGCCTGCACGAATCATGCCTGCCTTCTTGTGCTTGGGCACCACCAGACTTCTCTTGGGGATTAGCTACATTCCCTGTAGGTCAACAGAAAGTGTACTTTGGGGCAGTCTGGGGATTTTTTACACTCAGGATCTTTATCGGGCTCTCCATGGCTGTGGTGTAATCTCTTTCCTTGTGTAGTTGGACAGAACAGCTACAATCTGACTGCTGCCACAACAGAAAGACCCTTGCTTGTTCCCAGTGTCCCAAGCAGCAGTTAGGATACTTCCAGAAGAGCCATCAAGTTTTAGTGCTACTTTAGGGGCTGATTTCACTGGCCCCCTGAGCTTTTGCTGCTCTGACTGTAGCTGTTATGGGAGGGTTTTCTAAGTACGTTGACAAAATATGTCAATATTGTATTGTGCTGTAGCACAAAAATCTGTCTAACTTCTTTATTATTATTTTAAAAAATTTATATATGTATTCTGGAGAAAGAGAGTGTGACCTCTTAGAAGAATTGATGAAGGTATCTTCAAACATAGTAATAACCTCCCTCTCCCTCCTTCTGCATTAGCTAATCCATCTCCCACAGAATTTGGAATTCATTGAATGATTGACACATCTGCTTGTGGAATTTTGGGGTACTTAACACCTCTCATATTTGCCAGTTCTTGTACCAGTTAAGTTGTTCGAGCAATGAATTGGGGCATTTTCCAGTATAAAAAAATAGTAGATGTTTACTGAACAAACGATATGACTATGGTTGTATAGTTATATAGGTGGTGAGAGGGAAGTCTGTTCTATAGAAGTTAACTCGTTTTTTTGAATATAAGAATAAACCCCACTGTCAGGATTCTAACAGTAGACAGTGTCTGAGAAGGAGAAAATAGCCGTGCACTTAATGTAAGCGAAGTTTGCTGAAATGGGAATTTTTTGTGTTCTTACTGGAATTAGATTAACACCAGTCCCTCCACTGCATATCTTTTCATCTTAGTGTGATTCTGTGGCATATCTATCCAGGGCTTTGTGTAGTGTTATAATAACCTCCAGGATTTATTTGCAGAGTCTGTGAATGGGGAGACTCCCTTTTTAGGAACTGGAGATACAATACATTCTGATTCTTCTGTTGTTGGAAATCTCCTCCTTGAATTTTGGAACCTTGCTTATAATTTGTTAGGAATTGTGGAAACCTTAAATTTTCAAGGCATTTTCATAATATTGTGCTAACATTCTATTAAAGATTTTACTTGCAAAATGGATTTTACTGGAAACTGTGTTGTCCCTTCACTTGTAGGCTCTCTTTGTAGTATGAGGCAATGTGAAAAGGAAGGCATCTACGTAAACCTAACTTATTTTAATTCTTTGGAGCAAATGATGTTTCCTGTGCTAAACACTCAGTAGCTGCATATTTTGCATTATTGAAATCAAGATATATGCCATTAGTATTAAAAAAACTTGGAATTTAAAATGCCAAAAAGTCAGTTATTAGTAAATTCTGTTTTGGATTAAGGCACTAATCTGTTTTCTTAATCCTAAAGTCTATGTAGCAAAAATAATCACATTGAAATGTAAGCTTTCTTTTTTCTTCCTCTCTTTCCTTCACTTTTTTGTGATGTTGAAACTCACTATTTTCAAACTTTTCCCCTTTAAGTATCATTTATGCTCACGTAAAAAACAAACAAAAATAAAAAGAAATAAATCTTTAAAAATGTATATTCCTAGTTTCTCTGTAGGAAAATTTAAGTTAAGGTGTACTTTCTCTTTGTTCAGTTAGTGGTTCATTAAACCTAACTGGTATAATGACAGACTGGTTGATTAGTTTGAATAGCTTTTGCTGTTGCCTCTAAACCAGCTTTTTTGGGATAATGGAGAAGGCGTTTCAAACAGCAAAGTCAGAGAAAGAATTTTAACAAGGTAAGAGAGAGGCTGAGAAATCCATCATTCTCTGGCCTTCAGTAATGTTTGCGGGGAGCATCTGGAAGAAGACAATTTTGAACCTCAGGCTAAAATTGAAAAGGATGGTCTTGCGGTTAAGGAACTCGTTTGCGTTTTGGGGGTGTGGATTCTGGTTGGAGAACTGCCATGGACATTTCTCTTGTCCCCAGGCAGGTAACCCAAACTCTTTGTTCCTCAGCTGCTTGTGTCACATGGTGTCAGGGCTCCTTATGCCTTATGCAGAGGATAAATTCATATAATAGATAATAACCTAATGCAGATGATAATGCTTAATGATAATGTAGGAAAAATCTGGTTGAAACCGATGAGACTCGGGCATTTTCGTTCAGGCAGTATATTTGGTATTTGCAAGTGCTCTTCAGAGCTGAGCAGCAATCTTGTACCAGAGGAAATGAAGTGACAGTCAAAACAGAGTGTGGTCTTCCTTTCACCCAGATGTCACACTTAGCTCTCAGGCAGTGCAAAGAAGTGGCAGTTGGCACTAGCACTGAAACAGGCACTTGCCCTTATCTGGATTTTGTTATTACTGGCTCATTTTGCTGCTAGCTTTTTGAATGGTGATTTCTGTGCTTAGCAAGGCAATGATAAATGTGGTTAGAGGGAGCACACATGCACTTGCTGGCTCATTTAAAAAGCCCCGCCAGTTTATGAATATGGATTTTGTTCATGTAGGAGAAGTGACAGTAGGTTGTTAAACTAAGTAATGTGCCTGGAGTAATTTTATGAGTATTCTAAAGTTTTCCCCAGTCATTTTATATTTAAAAGCAATTGTTCAGTAAGAATCTATTTGGGCTTTAGCTTCTCCTAATACTCTTTCTTTGTTCTTTATGATGTATTTAAAAGGCTGGACCTTCTAAGTGAAAAGGTTGCTAAAAATTGCCATAACTATGGCCTTTTAATGTAAAACTATTAATTATTAAATATATATTATAATGAATGATGAAACAAAAAGTAATGAATTTGGTTCATTGAAAAATGCAGAGTTTGTTTCCATGTAATTAACTAATGCAACTTTATTTCCAAGTATCTTGGCACTGTGCTTTAGATCTTGGAGGCTTTTGTGGATATCTTCCTAAGATGTTTGATTAGTTTTTGGAATGTAATCCAGAGAGACAAAGTTTGCTTAGTATTTAACTGTTGCATGTAAAAATGTTCCAGTAAATGCTGTCTAAATGCTACTGCACTTCCCTAGATGACATTTAATTAGTAGGTAATTTAAAGCTGAAGGATGGAGATTCTTAACTACTCAGTTGTATAGCACAAGCCATAGCATTTGCCGTGGTTTCTGTTTTGTCTAGACTTGTGTTTCTCTTTGGATATTGATCTGAGAATTTATCTTCTGGTGATAGAGGATTCTTCACCATAGCCATGGGAACAATTTGCCCAGAGTTAATCACTACTTAAAAAACTGCCTGTTGTACTTAGTGTGCATCAGCCATTGACTCTTTACTGAATCTCATTATGCTGGGCTAAAGATACCTTTTATCACATTTGAGCTCTGTGTTCATTCTTTTAGGGAGGGCGAAGTGGTTGTCTTTTGTCTGTATTTGAAGTATCAAGACCAATGGAGTTTTCTTGTTACAAGTCAGCTCTCCCAGTAACTTTAATAATTTATGATAGTCCTGATGGTTATTCGGTGTTTTCAAAGGTTTTATTTACATGGGACACCAGAACTTTCAGTTGTATGTTCACTGGGGATCAAATACAAGGATAATGCATTCTGTTTGCTCCAACTCAATATTTATTCCCTGCTTTAAAAGTTCAAAGACCATTAGCTTTTTAGGTCTCTCTTGGTTATTTCTTAAAAATTAGGTTGTTATTTTTGCCTTGTAAGTTTAATTGTTAGTCTGATTACAGACTGCACTGAGACCTCATGTTCCCTGGTGCTTGGGTTCTCCAGACACGTATCTCCATACCCATGCTCTTGTTATTTCCCATTTACTTAAGTTGCAGCATCCTGGTGCTTGTTATGCCATTTTCTCCTTGTATCCCATATACTCCTTGATCCAGGAACATATGGTGTAGTACTACCCAAGTGAGTGCCAGAAGTGTCAAAATGAAGGGTAGCACTTCACTCCCCTTTTTTGTCTGGGAAGGTATTGGAAAGGATTGCTGTGGTAGCTGTCAACCTGCAGACTGCTCTCTCCATAGTCAGAATGTTTTTGCATATCCCCAGTGATCTTTCATGGGCTTTCTCATGGTGCATGCAGGCCCTGTTTTTTGAGGGGCTGGAAATAGCAGTTAATTATTTATTTAGGAAGACAATAATTTGAAAATATGGTTGAGGAAAGTTATTATTACTTGGAAGAATTATTTGACCAAAATAATCAGTAGGCTTTCCTTACCCTGAATTTTTATGAGTCAGTTCTTTTCCAGGTGAATCCTCTATCTTATAATTATGACTTTTTTGTCTCTAGAATATAATTTTTTTTTTACAGTATTGGAAAGCATGATGTTGGCTGATGATAGCCTATTTTCATATCATCAGCAATCCTTATGGAAATTTTTCCTCCCATGTAGGTCATTGCTAAGCACTCCAAAGTCAAGTACTGATTGCCAAAAAACCCTATTAGAAATACATTCACTCACATAACCTCATTTAGTTGTATTTTGAGGCTACCTCCATCTTTTAACTGTTTTTCAGTGTATTTAATGTATAGTTTTCTGGGCACTTGCCCATTGTTTTGGATGAAAAGGAGCTGGATGCACCAAGTATTGATGAACCTTAACTTCTTTTTTTGTCATTCACTATATGCTTGCTGTAACCTAACAATTTTGTTGGTGGTATCTTTCTGTTAAAATGACAGTTTGAAATTTTAAGTACGAGTCTTCAAAATAAAAGACTGGGATATGCTGATGTGTAGTACTAATTGCTGTATCCTTGGTGCTTGTTCAGGACCCTTCTGCAGGCTAAATGTGGTTGCTGTTGGGTATGAGTGTTTACAGGTGCCTTAAGAGGTACGTGACTGAAAAGATCTCAGGCTATCAGTTGGATGGTTCTAAGTTTAAATCCCTAAATTACTATTTTTATTGTGGTTTTGAGTTAGTTACTACTACAAGTTCATGTATCAAGTACATTATTTCCAGTGACCTAGGAAATGGCTTTTTTCAACTGTACAGCCTTTTAGCGGTTATCTGTTTCAGTGTTAAGAGCTGTGCCTTATGTAGTGTGCCTTTAATCAAGTTCATAAGATTTTTTATAGAATAAGTTGATACTTACTTGATTTGCTTGAGAATGGACAGTTAGGAATAGTGATGAGACAACTTGTCTAGGTTATTCAACCTTATATTTTGAATACAGAAGTACATAAATGTAAGTTGGGGCTGTGTGTTGTTAAAGCATCAGTGTTTCCTTTATATACAGAATTGTGACCCACACTCCACTTACGGCTATGTTGGTTGGTACATCTTTCACTGAGGTCGGACACACACACTGTGAGAAAATCTGCACACTGCAGTCAGAGTAGTGTATTTAACCTCAGCAGGAGAGGGGTGTGTGTGTTTTTTCAGCTTTGGGCTATGGGGAAAACTACCTAGTTAGAGGAGACTTGTTTAAGCAAATGCAGGCAAGACCAGGCATTCTGCTTGAATTTATGAAATGAAAAAAATGAGGAGGGAAGAAGAGAGGAAATGGCCAATTTCTTGTCTGTTGCCATTATTTGGAATTGTGTCAAGTTTCTCTTTAGTGCTTTTATCATGGTGATAGAAGAAAAATAATGAACTTAATCATGAAGAAGATACCAAAGTGTAGACGAATTAACTCTGCCTCAGCCCAAACCAGCAGAGTGGAGGAGCAAAACAGGTTATTCACTGCTGCAATCGTCAAGCATTTGGCGTTTCTGTTTGTTTGTTCGTTTGTTTTGATTTTTGGGGGTTTTATTTTGGTTGTTTTTTAGCTGAAAGGTTTGCCTTCCACACCATAAGGTGTACTGTGGGTTTTGTCTCTCCATTCTTCGCCTTTCTGCGTTTTTCCTGTTTTATCTTACCTGCTTTGTTTTGTGATCATTGTGTTTGTGTATCCGACTTCATCCTATTTTTATCATGCAAATACAAGGAAAGGGTATTTTGGCAATAGAACAAGGGAGGAAAGAAAGGAGTAGAATAGCTGGAGAGTTTTAGGAAAGCAGTTAAAGCCTCTGGAGGATGGACTGATGGAGGAAAAGCACATGTAGTGGCAGGACAAGAGGGAATAGTTTCACACTGAAAGAAAGTGTGTTTAGATTAGATGTTGGGAAGAAATTCTTTGCTGTGAGAGTGATGAGGCACTGGCACAGGTTGCCCAGAGAAGTTGTGGGTGCCCCATCCCTGGAAGTGTTAAAGGTCAAGTTGGATGGGGCTTTGAACAACCTGGTCTAGTGAAAGGTGTCCCCCACCATGGCAGGGTTTTGGAACTGGATGATCTTTAAGGTTCCTTCCAACCCAAACCATTCTATGATTCTGTGAAAGGGAAGAAACAGGAGAGCCAGAAGTAGATGCTCAACTGAAGACAGCACAAGGCTAGACCTTTACTTCCTTTAAAAAAAGGTCTGAAAATTGTATAACATGAATTCAGAATGCAGTCTTGGAAAACCAAGGGAGGGAATTTGGTCTTATTTATAAATTTTAATACTGCTGTTAAGAATGGCACACAAGAAGTAGTGAGGAAAGTTGTATTCTTTTATTGCAGAATGCATAGTGAGGATTTTTCTGTTTTTTCTTTCTTCCCTTTGCCACTTTCTGTAGCAGAGCTTATTTTAGGCATGTAGAGGACTGATGTGAGTAACAACCAGAGGAAGCTACTGACAGTGTCCACCTGGATATATATTAATGTGCCAAACTTCAAGCATCTGTGATGATGAAATTGTTTTCTTGTTAAAGGTTATAAGTATTGTTTCTTCGTTTTTTGTTAGAACAGTGATGATCTGGATTTTTGTGAATAGTATTTCTAGAAATATATATGTATATACACAAAGCAGCAACTGAATATGTAAAGGTCTTCAGAAGTAATGGTTGCTCACAAATCTAAATAACTCTTTCTTCAGAAGGATCAAGGCTAATGCTCTGCATATCTCACAGCATATTGATGAAACCACCCTCTCATGGATTCTGTGGACTCTATACATATGTTTCTAAGAGACAATGTTGACAAGATACTTGGTAAAGATGGCTGCATATCAGCTGTCAGGATAAAGACCAAACATAGAAACTTCTCATTTCAGTCAATGAATTAATAGTCCTAAAAGTAAAGGCAGGGGAAATGCTATTGGATTGTAAAGTATTGGCACAGAAAGCTGAAAAGTTCCAACTATCCTAAGATGATGTAAGATGGGTCTGGTTTCTGCAAAGGTCTGGTTTCTAGCTTCTTCTGCAGGAGGTAGGAACCTTCTGCAAAGGTTTCTACCTCTTCTGAAGGCAGAAGAGCTGGAAAGAAACCAGCAAGCTCACCTTGTTATCAAGATTCTTACTTTGTATATCGTATTTTCTTCCATATGATGTGTAAAATAATACTGCATTGGATATGTTCATTCTTCCCAACCAGAAACTTTTTAGACTGTGGATAAAAAGAAAAATTTCAAATGCTTACAAGCAGAAGGGAAGACATAAAATTGAGAGCTTCAAAAATTCCCAAAGAACCTTAACTTGCCTTTTGCTTCCTTTTTTTTTCTTCTGTGTATGTCTCTCCCTATATATAAGAGGGATATGCAGTTCACAGGAATGGCATTAGTATAACATAGGTGAGTTCTCAGCCCCTTGTGTATGACAGCGAAATGAATATTTCTTGTTCAACAGGTTTTACCAGTAAAATAGTATTTTAAGTGAAACTTACAGTTGGGAGAAATGCCAGCATTCATGTGGTTCAAGTTTGAGAACCTAGATGATAAATTATCTGCATTTGGAAAGTGAAAATAACAGCTGCTATAAACGCTACAGTAAAAACACAGAATAAATTTAAACCCAGATGTTTTATTCCATCAACTTGCACAAAAATTACTGTTCAGAAAGCATTTGTCTGCTAGAAAGTATCTGACAGTTCATGTATTCACTTAGAAATATATCATAATACTTTGTGTCTAGAACAGCTATCGAGAACATACTCTCAATTAATTATGTAAGAAATACAGAGTGGAATGGAGGAATGAAGAATTGGTTTGAGGACTGGCATCTGCTGGCATCATGCATACATCTTTTCTCCTGGAAATTAGCTTTAAATTTTTTGTTTTTCTTTCACAGGTCGTAATCAGATCTTACTATTATAGTTTCTTCCAAATAAATTATATGAGTAACGTAGATATGTCCACAAGCCAAAAATAGCTAAATGAATGTGAGACAGGTATCAGAAAGCCAGATTCTTGAATACAGAAGCTTTTTATAGGCATTATAATGCTGATGATCTAGATTGACGAGGATAAGCACACTTTTGATAAAATGTGTTTCAAACTATTTCACTTTCTGTTTTGTTAGAAATGGTACAGGAAAAGAAAAAGCTTGCACCCATGAGCTCAGTATTGGAATGCATTACTCAGTGAAAATAAAATATTTACTAAAACTGGGCTGTAGCACAACTGTTCTATTGTTTAAACTTTTAACATCATATTTCAGGGTGATAGTGTCTTCTTAAAAAAGCCCAAAGTTTTTTTAAAAGAAAGTTTTATTTTTCATCTGAAAACACCACATGTACTTCACAAAATTTGAAGCATCAGATGTGATGTTTTACATTCCTGAGGTTAGAGTAAGAGGCACTGGATCTATAACTGACCACATCTTTCTTCATTAAATGATTGCTAGATTAAATATATATATTGTTTTTCTTTTCTTGGTGTAATAGTGAGGTCTACAAATGACTCTCATTGATTACAAGATGGTTTTCAAATTGAAACATTAATTTTTCAGTTACAGGAAGGTTATTGTTTCTTGAGGTCTTTTATTCCTTGATCTTTTTAGCTGCAGACTGGAAAGTAACAGTGAAGAGTGTCTATCTCCTGGCAATGATTCTTGCTGAGGACAAGGCATTGCAAAATAAGGATGAACTCTGAAGGTCTGGCAAAGAAGTCAGTGAATTGTGATACAACTCTGATAAAACTCTGCTGACTCAAGGCAGCTAATTGAAAATTTATGCAATAATATCCATCGATGGGATGTGGTTATGCTTTGAACCTCATTGGGTTGCATTATTGTAATACAGTACGGTCAGTATCTTTCTTTGACAGGTTCTTGTTTTTAAAAAGTTGGCTTCAACAAAGTAGCTTCTAAATATTGAAAAGATGTCAACTTGAAATCTAGTGGATCTAAAAATGAACTGGGAGTAGTCTTGAATATACTTGAAACTTTTTCTGGCATTTTTAAAACATAAATGAAATGCTTACCAGCTCTTAGCATAACATGTACGGAGAAAAAAAATTTCTTAGGTAGTATGGCAATCTTTATTAATACAGTTACTTCCTATTGTAGAAGATCACTATCTAAAATTCAATTAATTTGTTTACAATTAGCTGTGTAATCATGCTGTACTTCCCTGTCCACCCTTGTTTCTGTTGCCAGTACCTCTATTCACTTTTGTTTTTTCAAGCTTTTTTCAACATCCTAAGGCATTTCTGTAATTCCATATTCTGTTTGTAAAAACTACAGTTATAATTGATGCTGATGCAAGTCCTGTCCAGTTAAGTCTATGTATACATTTAATGCATACCAGGCATCATACAGTAGGTCTGCAGTTGTTCCACACCCAGTAAGGAACGCACTTTAGTCTGCCGAGTAAAATCATCATCAGGGAGATAGGGCAAGGGATCTGGAGGATGCTGGTAAAATATGTGATTCTTATTTTTATTTTCTATTCCTTTTTTTTTTCTGTCTCTGTTTCTCTCTAGGAGGGCACTTGAATCTAAAGGTGCTTTTGAGGCTTATTTCAGAATTACCTCTTCTCCTTCCAAATCCCTAATTACACTGGTTAGGGGAAAGTTGATAATTTTCCCCAGAAGTGAAAGCTGGGGCACCTGATCTGGGAGTAGTTCTGTCTAGCTGCGTCTCTTTGCTCCTGGATGAGAAAACACCAGCCAGAGACTGGAATACCAGAAACTTCTAATTCCTTGGTTTTCTTCTGTCACTAAATAACTTGCTAACAGGATTGCTAGTATTCCCCCGCAGTTGTTATTTTTTGATAGTAAAAACCCTAGTGAAAATGTAATTATGCTGGGAAAAGCACTGGTACTCTTATCCTTGTTTTCTAATTAAGATACTAATTCAGACTTGATAGTCATAAGAAGCTGTGAGAACAGCCAGCATCTTAAAGCAGAGCTCTCCGATGTGAGCAGAGCTCACAAATGTGAGAATGTGTTTCAGTGAACAGTTGATAACCTGTGGGTTGTGACAGCCACATTCAGCTGCTCTGTCCTTGCCAGGGGGTCAGGGGTTCAAACTGCTGGTTTGATTCTGCAACTTTCTGGTAATCCACTGCTTTTCCACCCTTTATGTCCTTGCATGCCCTGTGCTGCTTACGGGGTGTAGGCAGGTGATGCCCGCGTTCTGCGACACTCCGGAGTGCTTTGCTGAGGTGGGTTGTGCTGGCTGCCCACAGCCCTGCTTGATGTGCTCAGCACTCCATGGCCTGGGGTTCGTCTGTGTCTGTGAGCTCACTGGTGAGAGCTGTTGAGCTCTACGGAGCTGATTCCCAGCCCCTGGGCCCAAAAATAGGTTGCAGGCATGGCACAGATTACTTCATTCAGTGGTTTAAATGTTGTTGGCCCAGAGAAATCCTGTGACAGATACTTTAATTTCGCTGTGCTGTGAACCAAAAGGCTGGCAGATTATTCAAATCTATCTTAGGGCTTCCTGTAGCACACTGTGCTCCTGTCAGTGTGGGAAAAAGTATTGGAAGTGTCTCCCTGTGCTTTGACCTTTCTAGAGGGGTCAGATGACTTTGAAAACTGCTGGGACACTTAGGTGGCTGCTCCTTGGGCACAGGGTTTCTAATGGGAATCCCCGAGTTGAGGGATGCTCTGCAGAAAATAGCTGGACCTTCTAAGCAGACTGTAGCAGCTTACAACTGTTCATCACTTGGGTTCTTATCTTTTCTCTATGCTAGTTTTTAAATGGAAGAATTAAAGCCTT
Source organism: Origma solitaria (assembly GCA_013397895.1). Lineage (NCBI taxonomy): Eukaryota > Metazoa > Chordata > Aves > Passeriformes > Acanthizidae > Origma > Origma solitaria. The sequence goes on along the minus strand of VZRL01004264.1, from coordinate 596,231 downwards.
GAGAAGAGCTGAGCAGCTGCCAGGTGCAGTCTTGCTCCTTGAGCTAAACAAACAGGTTGGCAGTGAAATATTAAGCTTTTCTGTAGGATTGGATAAATGATACGAGTCTGCCTGTCCTCATTTCCATGTTCTAAGGATCTCTCTCCTGTTTATTTGATCTTGCTTTTGATAATGTGACAGCGAGTGTAGGAGGGAGTAGTGCTGTAGGAGATGGACTGAAGAAAACATTTGAAAGTAAGGAGATCAGATATGAAAATATTACAAGTGCTAAAAATTAGAGGTACATGAGCTGTGACCTCAGGTTCCAGGGAGGAGGCTAATGACATGATGCTTTTTGTAGGTTTTATTCCCCTTGAGCTTAAAAATTAGTTTTTCAAAAGTGGCACTTGAACAGGTTGAGCACAAGAGGTGGAAATAGGTGTCTCAACTGAGGGAGCTGGAAAGCTTAGTGGAACTGTCACTAGTAATAGAGAAAGCAGTTGGTATAGGCAAAAATATAGTGCAGTTTCTCACAGATATTTTTTACTTGAGATGGTGTCAGGACATCAGGAACAGATGTCTGAGAGACTGAAAATGCCTACTCTGAGTCCTCATGTTGGGTTTTAACTTTAATTAAATAATTCCCTGAACTGGATTTAATTATTAGAATGCTGAATTGCCTGCTTTTTAACAGAAAAATAATAGAATTAACTATGAAATCAACTTGGTTCTGGAAATGTGAAAATTATTTCTGCTCTGGCAATATATTTTATTACCTTCATTTGTTTTGTGATTACATTTTTGGTTTGTTGATAGTTTTGTTTTCTGTTAAGTACTTGAATGGGTCTCCTCTGTTTAAAAGAGTACTTTACACTTGTGAGTTGATTTATTCCACTCCCCTCCCACCTTCTTCCTGTACACATTTGCCAACAGTGGGTTCAAAGGTTCACTTAAATTGTGTCATGTTTATACTGCTGAAGGAAAAAATGAAGCCACCTTTTGTCTTTCCCTTCACAGGAAAAAAAATTCTGTTTCTTGAAATCCCTGCTATCAAATTTCTTCCTGAAATCCTTTTTGTGCATTGTTACCTGCTCTTTGCTCTTTCTTTCAGAGACTGCATAACAGGCAAACTGGCTACTGCAGTTCTAACAGCAAGCATGGGGTGTACTCTTAGAGGAGCCTACGAATGTGCCTAAAATTATTGCTGGTGTTTTAGTCTATTATTAAGAAGTTTTTTCTCCAACTAAATTGTGGGGATTTTGATTTTTTTTTTTGGTGGATTTTTTTTGTTTGCTTGTGTTTGTGGTTTTTTTTTTCTTTTTTTTCTACTGTTCTTTTACCATGCTGTCTGTTTGTCAGTGGTCCAAATGCAATGAAAAGCAGAGAAGGGTACCTTGTCAAAGCTTCAGTGCAGGACCAGTGTGAATACTGAGTGTGGTGAAGGCAGGTAATAGGGTACCAGAGAGCACTGCAGGGCAGGAGAGACCTTCAAATTTCAGATCTCTGTTACGAAACAGACTTAACAGTTTGTGTTTCATAAAGTGAATGAGTAACACTTCTTTACACTGTTTTATTTTGAGAAATAGTAAGTTTTTTGAGATGGCTGTTAAAAAAAAAGTGTCTCTCTGTAGTTCAAATTTTCAGTTGGGACATTTCTTTTTGGACTTTTCCCTGCCCCCTGTTTTTTTTGCTTGAACATTTCTGATTATAATTTGGATATCTCAGATACAATGAGCAAGAGGAATTATTTTGTTGGGGAAAGGAGGAGCGGAAATAATGGAATCATATATTGTCTATTTGTGGTGTCTGGTAAGAGGAACTATCAGCTAAGGAGCAGCATCTTTTAAGACTTTTGCAAACAGTTGATCACATTTGAGAATAAACTAAAAGAAGACTGCAAATGAATGGAGAAGTAGAGAAGTACTTAACACACCATTGATTTTTAAAATCATAATTAGGGACAAGGGAAAAAGCTAGATGGAAGAACTCTTTAAACTACACTTGCAGGAAAGACATTGAAATAAATTCTCAGTCATTAGTGAAGAGAACTTAGTGTGGTCGAGTAATTTTGCTTGCTTCTGTTTTTTAAAGCTGTAGACTTTTGGTAACTGACAGAAAACATACTGCTTCTATCTGCTAGTCGAGGAAATGGTTAAGCTGTAACAACTTTCCTTCTTTCGAATCTCCCTGTAGCATTCATTATTATGACTGTGTGTAGTAGTAGGCATTAAAGTCAGAGGCAGATGAGGCAAAGGGCTAGCGGGAGGGGGGTTCCCCTCCTATCTCCCCTTTATTAAGAGTAAGGGGTTTAGGGTCGAGGTGTTCGGGAGGGGGAGAGGGAGGAGAGGAACAACCGTTACAGAACTTCTTTCGCTGGCTTATAAAGGGGGTAGGTTAACCAATAAGGAAAGAGGGAAAGGGTGGGGATAACCATACCGAACCAATAATTACAAACAAGGGTGGAGTACAACTCAAAGTAACCAATAATATATATAACAGAACAGA
>VZRL01004264.1:555221-587713 GCA_013397895.1 Origma solitaria | reverse complement strand
TTTGTTGTGGTTTTTTTTGGTTTTTTTTTGTTTTTTTGGTTTTTTTGTTTTTTTTGTGTGTGTGTTTTTGCTTTTGGATTTTCTTGGTAGATGATTTGTTATGATAATGAAAGCAAATTAATTTTTCTCATTTACTTACTGAGTCTCACTAAGTTTGGTAATAAGTTCTAACAGTTTTTTCTCTGGATATTCTTAAGGTTCTTTGCAACTAGAATATTCCTTGACTAACTACATGCATTCTACTTCTTTGCATCCTCTTGAGGATGACTAGGTGAAAGCTAAACATCTGAATGTAAAGCCCAATTTGGCTAGATTTTGGCATAACAGATGAAAGTGAAGCACTTGATTTCTGATAGCTGCCTTGTTTATTGGTGGAATTTTTATTGCTAGCTGGGACAGAGCAATACTGCACAAAGTCTTGGAGCAGAGAAGCAGTTGTCCATAAAGACTGCAAAGTAGGTGTCTGTAATTATAATTTCTCAAAGGAGCGAAGCCTTGCTCCTAGATAAACTGGAAAGGTGAAACTGGGAGAAGATGAGCCAGACAGCTTCCTTCATTTTGGTGTCCATATGATTATAGTTGGCTTCAGTGAGAACCAATTTAGCTACTAAGCTTTGTGTCATGCCGAGCACTGCCTTTCCCTCAGATGGGGAATGAAGTTGCTGTGTGCCTAGCTAGTTGTCTTGTGTGTGTTTCCTTGATCTTGTTTTAGAATTGCATAGAACTCTGTCTTTCTAAAGGTTAACATCCTGTCATTACAGGCAGATCATTAGAAGCGACATGTAAGTATTTGGTTCTTGTTTTGTTTTAGGTCTTCATTGTTTTTCTTATGAAGGCAAGAATGTTTTCCTGCCTGGAAGCGCTGTTTTTAATCTTTGACCTGAATTGAGCTGGATAATAACATTTCCAAAATTAAAATTACAGCAGCCCTTCTATTCCCCCAGTTATGTCCCTTTTCTCTTGACCCACAGTAAAAAACTTTGAGTCTGTTTAATTGTTAAGTAGTAGTGAATTTAGGGCAAAGAAAAGGAAGGTGGCAAGGACTACTAAATGACAGGAAGTAGCATTGGGTAGCCAGGCAGTGTGATGGGCTGTGAGCAGTAGGTGCTGTTAATGGCATCAAACTCAGCCATGTACCTTTTGTTTATGTTTGTCCCTAAATTGCAGTTGCTACCCCTCAGCATGGCCATGTTGTACTGAAGCATAGATTAGTATGATGAATGCACTTTTCTGCAATTCTCTATGAACTCAAAGACTGGTAGGTAGAAATGGATGCATTATTTTTAGGCGTCTTCTTCCTCTCTCCTTCCTAAAAAGCAACCCCTTAGCAATTTTTAATGTTTATTCTTACTGTAGTCTCTTTTTCCTTAAAATCTGGGCAACATATTTGTTCCTGACTGCAGAGGAGTTCAGACAGTTGAAAATAATTAACATTTTAAGCAGAAGTTGATGACCTGATGAGCCAGTCAGTAGCAATTGTTTCCAGGTACTGAGAAGGAAGTGACATTTTGGTTCATAAAGAGGGATTGTTGGGACCTGACAAAACAGGAAATGAGATTTCTCTTAATATTTTGTTTGTGTGAGAATTCTGTGGATGTTAAAATCATGAAGGCCATGATCAGCAAAAACATGCTGTTCATCTTTTAGCTGTGGATAATGCTTCCTCTGTTTCTTAACCACATTTTAGATGCAGAAAACCTCTAAAAGTATCCAGCAAATTGTAGTTCATCTTGACTGAATTCCGATAATGCAGAAAAATTACTGTTCTAAAAATCCAGTTTTCGTACAGAGATGCTCAAAGTCAGTAAAGGTTTTAATGAATGCTGTGGTTCTTATTCTTTCTTATGTTAAAAAATGATAAATTGAGGAACCTCAGTGCAGAAAAGATGTTAGAGTTACTGAAATGTGAGCATGTTCACCTGATCATCAGTCTTTAAATGACAACTTCAGAGATAATTTTTAATAATAAAGTCCTTGGCTGTTGAATGTGTGCGTGCCATGCTTTATCTTTATTGGCTTGAATAATTTCATTAATTTTATGGATCAAGGTAAAAGGGGAAAAAAAGAAGCAGTTGTATAAATGTGGTGTTCAGGATGTCCAATAAGATACAGTTCTCTAATAATGAAATGTTTCTATGTGACATCTCATTCAGTTACTGGAGCCATAAATTTTGCTGTTCTTTGACAGAGTAATTTACTTTCTATCCTAGAATTCTTACTGATTTTTAATCTAGTTTTAAGAAAAAAGGAAGAAAATTACAGAAAAACTATTTTGATTTCTTATTTTTGAAAATCTTCCTTTAGAGGGTTATGGAATCACTGAAAAATATGTGCTGGCAGTGACAGGGGGGAAATTGGAACAGAGCAAAAGGAAAACGTGTTTGGAATCTCAAATGTTGAGAACAATGTTTGAATAAGAAGGTAGTGAAACTCTTCTGTTGTGAGCTGCTTCTGTTCTTGAGTTAATTTGATGCTGAAGCATGGAGTAGAGCATAGTATTTGTCACATTGTCTGGAATGATGAATTCAGCAGTCTGAGAAGGGAGAATACATGAATTGTTACTTTTCCAATGTGGTAGGGGAAGTGATGCTGCCTATCAGGGTTTTAAATCTGGTTGAATACTGTTCTGTTTCAAATAAATGTATTTTATTTAAACAATTTGCATTTTTATGGCTAAAGCAAAACAAAAAGTAGATAATAAAGTGTGTATTGTGAGACTGGCTTAGGAGAAAAGATGTCTGTGGAAAAGCTAGAGTGGTGTTTTAGAAAGAAAAGTTCCTCTATTCACCAGTGAGTTAAGTAAATGGGAAAAAAAATCTTCAAAAATGTGAAACAAGGCTAGCCTGCTGTAGAAACAACCCAGCATCCCTCTCCATCCAGAAGTACTTGCTGTGTTCGGTCATCATATAATGAAAACAAATCTATTGTTTGGAAATTACGGAAGGTTGCAAGATTTTTGCCATTAGTCAAAAGGATTTGTCTGTGCTAGTTTTCAGTATTTGGGTATCCATTCCGATTTCAAACGTGAACTCTGGGATTAGACAGGATCCAACTATGAAGCATGGACTCGAGTGCAGGCTACTTTATGAATCCAAGGATATAATTAATACAATGCTGCTTTCCAAAAGAGGTGAGGTTGTTCTAGAAGATTGACTCAGAAACTGAAGATTTGATTGGGGCTGTAGTTGTCCAACTGCAAATGTCTGTATAAAAAAACCTCTGTCACATTGTGGATTCAAACTGGAAGTAGTGCAAAATCTGGTCCAGAAAACTGCCTTAACTGGGAAAGAAGGATGTGAGGAGGACTCAAATCGCTAGGAATGCATTACACAATGGAATGGTTTTGCAATCCTACATGGAAAACTTCTTGGGATTACAGAGTAATGAAAACATGGGTTCAGATGGTTGGTTTCTGGAATGTGTTCAGAATAAGGGAAGAAAAGGAGGAACTTACTCTGAGAGAAGTTTTTCCTGCTGGGGGCATACTTCTAGGTGCATTGCAGGTTTGCATCTGAGTGACTGCTTCGAGGAGCAGTGCACCATGTTATGATGTGTAGTTGAATGATGAAATTCCCAGAAATGTGATTTATTTATTATTATTTACTTACTAAAGTATTCATTTCCACTGGAGAATATGGAAATGGAATTTGACTGGAAATAGAAAACTAAAATTCTTAAATCCAGTGAGGTGGATTAATTCTTAAATCCCGTGAGTAAATTGCATGGGAAATGTTCGTATCATGTGCTTGTGATAGTTATGTGTGTCTTTTAAATTTTTTTTAAAAAAGTCTTTATTGCTTCACATCTGATACACTGTTGAAATGTCAATTTTTCTCATGGAAGACTTATTTAGCTGCTATTCTTTGTTGACAGGCAGTAATGGTAGACCACTTTCATCTCCTGCTGTACTACCAGCATTTTATCACTCTTTAAAGCATACTCATTGCTTTTTCTTAAAGTCTTCTTGAATAGGGGACTAATAATAAATTATTATAATACTATATAATTATATGAGCATGTTATAATTATTACTATAATAAATGCTGATATTGCATAAAGCAAATACAGTTGAAATAGTTTATTAGTACAGTGTTTGACCCTTCCCTTCTAAGAATTCAGAAGGCAACATAGTTACACTTCCTAGCAGGTCATGCTTGCCATTTAAAAAAAATTTGAAATGGCTATGAATGAATGAATAAATGGATGAATGGCATTGTGCAACACCATGAGTGTTTCATTACGACAGTTGTAGAATTTATAAGATTTAGGATTTATGCAGAAATGACACTGATTTTGAATTATGGGAAGTTAAAGAGAAATAAAGTGTCATCAGGCCATATGGACAAAACTCCTGGATGTTATAAATGAATTCAGGGGCCAAAATTTTAGGTGTATAATATTGAGTATTTATTAATAGAGCAAAGGCAAAACAGCGCTGGGTGCTTAACAGTTCTGCCAGAGGCACACTCATCTATTGTACAATGAACTTAAGTACTTTCCTTAACTGTTACATATTCATTAAGCTTAGGAGGTAATTTTACACTTCACTCAACTCCCCCCCTCTGATCCTTGCCCCCTTCTGCCAGCGAAGGCGCCTGTCTTGGAGTCTCGGGTCCTCTGGATTGTCTCAGAACTGAAGGACAAAATCCTCCCGTCTATGTTTCAACTTAATTTGTAGATGACAGTTCCTTTTGGGAGGTGTGAGTCGAGATAACAGATGTCCTGGGATGCCAGCAGTTAACTTCTTTGTTTCTTTAGGATGTCTTGATCCCTGGCTCTGTGTTTTATCAACTTAAAAGACATTTATTACCATGTATTTATTACTATGTTTTCTAACATATTACAACTATCTTGGAGTTACAATTTACCTTAACCTTGTTTCTACTTAATTATATTTTACCTTAACATTATTTTTTTGTACAGTACACATCACTTGTAAATGTTAAATTCATATATGCGAAAGCCAACATTTATCATTCACTCATTTATCACATGGATGACTTAAAAAGTAACAATTCTTGTAGTGTCAGACTTCAAGTTTGCCAAGTATGGTGAATGTTTTTCTTGTATTTTATGTCAGTTGGTAATGGCTCTGCATTAGGTTGAAATGGTGGGGGGAAGTATCCAGGTGGATCTCAGGAGCTTGAGGGAAGCTGGGCCAGAGGATCAGGAAGCCCATAGTCTCTGAATGGATTCTCACTTTAAATGGAGAAATCCATTGGCTTTTCTTTTGTGAAGAAGCCTTCTTTTTCTTGCCTGTAATTTTACATGTCTGCTTTGAAATGTGCTTAAGCAGTTAAAACTGCTTAAAAAATGCTACAGGGGTGATTTACTAGCTCTACTAGATGGACTCTTTTAAAGACTTTTAATTTAAAAAAATGTTATTCTGGTTTTGGAATAACAGAAGAATTTAGCTATCTTTTGTAAGTGTCTTTCAGTAACAGTTATTGCACAATTTCTCTATGGCACTCATTTTTTGTGTAAGTACAACATAACTTGGCTCTGCTACCGCCTGCCTGCCTGTTCTCTAAAGAGTATGTTAGTTTTCATCACTGTTGTCTGTAATTTAATTGCAGAAATATGACATCATGGGTAAATGATGTGAGCAAGGCCAGTAGAGAAATACAGGATAAGGTGGCAAGATGAATCAGTTGTAGAGAGGTTAGTGCCATTGTTTCCCTGGTAGGCAGAAGAAATGACTTTTAGAAGTTAAAAGAGATCCCTGTCCTTTTGATTCAGTTGCACAGTGCTTCTAAAATGGGACACATACCCTTCTCTTCTGTTCTGCTTTGTATGCGTAATGCTTTTCTGTCCTCAGTTAATGAAAGACTCTGGTCTCCATTTCTTCTGTGTTTTTGTGATTGTCTGAACTGGGTCATCATTTGGTCTGGGATGTGAGTAAATATTTTTGAAAGCTGCTTCTGTTTCTCGTATTTCTTTGTGTTCTTCCCTCCTCCACGTCCTTTGTATGAAACCCTGCACTGCTTGATTTGACATTTAATTCCTTATTCCTTCTCCTGGCTTTTTCTATCCTTTTAACAGTTTTCAAAGTGTGTTATCTCCCTGCTTCTTTTGTGAGGCTGTAGTTGTCTGTGCAGTTTATTCTTGTCTCTCTTTTTCTGTGATACCACTGTGTAAAAGGTGGCACATCAAACCATAACCTTTGAAAAGGAAATACTTGATTTTGTGTGATGTGAACAGTGTCATGGCCAGGATGCTTGTGAAAAGTTCCCGGTTCTTTTGGGACAAGAAAGAAGGCAGGATACTTGACAATGGTGATGTGAGGGCTTGTGAGAACTGGTTACCTTTTCCTTTCTTAAAATTACTGCTTGATTTCTACTGGAAACATTGCTTGCTTTTTACAGGCTCCTAAGACATCATCACAAAAAACCTAAGGCCAACGATGATGTTCTGTTTTTCTGAGAAAACATAAAATAGGTTGTGGTTGGCTAGAAGGTCCAGTTAACGCTACTGCTGTAGCTGTGATAACAAGGATGTGGAAGGATGCTGCCTCTGCATTTGGGAATTTGCAGAAGTTGCTGCTGTCTGATGTCATTATGCTGGTAAAGGTATATTCTGTACTCGAATGGCTGGTTTCCTTCCCTGGGGTAGCTTTAAGCCAATGCAAAGCCCATTTTTGTGGAGCTTACAGTTGTTCTGGGAGTGCTTTGCTGGTCTAGAATGCAAAAGTTTCTGAGCTGAAGTGCTCATAGTGTTTATGTAACTTAATAGATTCTGTTGAATAGACTCAGAGGAACTTTTTCCCCCAAATCCTTTGATCTTTGTAGGAGGTGGAGAGACTTTTTCTTGCCTCTCTTTGTCTTTCCTTTTTTCCCCCCCCATCTGTTGTTCCTATTTTTGTTAATTGCAGAACTGTACTTTAGTAACCACAATGGTCATTTCCAAGGTAGTAATCGATTGAAAAAATGGCCTAATGACAAAGGCTGAAATAAATTATTTGTACCTGAACAATAAAAGGACAATGAATTTATAATGAGGATGGCCCAGGTTCAGAATGGACATCACTGCATATAAAGTCTAGACTTGTTTGCTGAGCTCAGAGATGATGAGAAGCGTGAGCTCTAGGGTCAAGCTACTGTATAATTTTCTTAGGGGCATGGCATCACTTCTGTCTAGTGCTCTGCTTTTTCTCCTGAGTGTGTAACAGATATTCCCAAAATGGACAAGAAGTAAAATGAGCAAAATTAAAATTTACTATGAAATATGCAAGTCTGACTTTTTTTTCAGTGTTTTCCAATTCTGCTCTTTTCCCCTGCAGTTAAGTGCATTGTTTTCTCCTGTTAAGCAAGTTGAAGAGAAAAAAATGCTTTGTAAGTGGGAGAGTAGTATTGTAAAATCATTTAAAAGTCAAACGCAACAGGAAGGTTACAAGTCAGTAAGGTAGTCTGAAATTTTGGCAATTTCCGTTTAGGACATCTTTATTTTTAACTCTACTACTTAAAATACGGTTGGCATTCAGCTTGCCATTCATCTAGTCCTTCTTTGTGGTGAAGATAACCTGTAGAGGGAAGGTGAAGAGATGTGCTACATGATTACAAAAGGGAGGCTATTTGTTTCTTGAGGGAAAGGATGCAGAAGTGCTTTCCAGGAGGTGGAGTCAGGGCGGAAGTGAGGGATGTAGTGATGCACTAGCTTAAAATTCTTTGGGACAGCATTGTTAATCTGTAACAATTTAGAGAGAATTTGAACTGTGCTCTGATGGTAAGGTAGTGGCAGTGGAGAGGTAAACATAACTGCGGCAAAGGAAGGGGTCCCAAGCAAAATGTTGGAGACTCTGTAAATCTTAGGCGGTAACTGCTTGCATCATGTCCAGGCTCATTTAGCTTGAATAAAGAGAGAGCAGACCACCACCAATAACTTCAGGCTGTGAAGACAATCCTGGAAATGTTCTGTGGTGGGAAAGGTTAGAGATGTTCTGCATAGGGGGATATGGTGAAAGAGCTAAGACAAAATGCTGCTTTCAAAACAAAGTGATAACTTGAGCAAATTTAGGATATACAAAGCTACAGAAGTCTGAATAATCACAGTTTCTGAAATATTGTACACAAATTCATATGATCTGTGATAATTTTATCTTACAGGAGCAGTTACAAATGCTATGTATTACAAATGTCCATGTAAGTGCGATTAGCCAGATTGTTAGGGGTAGTTTTTTAGAAGAAGCTAAGGGGCTAACCTGCATTTGTGTGATCTTCACTCTACTCTGCTGAGGGTCATAGCACACTGACCTTCATGTGAGCCAGGAGGTTGCTGTCTGTTCAGTCTTTGTCAAGGGTTAGTGTTAAATAATTGCTCTTTGTAATAGCGTAGAAGATTTCCAGAGGGAAATGGAATTTAAGATCTGTGCTGTTGTGAAAGATAGGTTTATTTGTGGGGAAAAAAAAGTTTTCAACTCTTGAGGCTGACACACCAGTTTTGAAATACCTTCACTTTCATTTAGTGCACTTGGGCAGTCCAAATAGTTTATTTTTTGTCTGTATGGTCTTTCAGTCCTAGCTGTTGGTTTATTGTGAAGTGGCTTGTGTTATGAATAAAAGATCACCTACCCCTGAAAAACCAAACCTAATGATCAAAATAACAGTACCTTATAAAATTGTTATTACAAATATTACTTTAACCTCATTTGTATATTTATGATCTTGATTTAAGACCAATCTCTGCCCTTCTTTGGGTAAATGCATGAAAAACTTCTGCAGAAATACTATATGCTTGTAATTTCTTTCAACAGGTACTTTGTGCTGGACTTCGAGACGGGGATTCTGCAGTATTTCATGAATGAACAAACTAAAAACCAGAGCCCAAAGCCACGAGGAGCCTTGTCTTTAGCTGGAGCTATAATATCACCCAGTGATGAAGTGCCACACATGTTGGTGGTCTACTCTGCTAATGGAGAGATGTACAAGTTAAGAGGTACAGTACTGCTCACAGTGCCAGCTGAATTGTTCTTCTCTCCCGCTCCTACTTCTGCATCTCTTCTCTCATGTCTCATGCTGAGATATTATCAGTCTTGGTGTAATTGAATGCACCTATAACATAAAATATTCCCTTCCCTTGTTCCCAAGTATAAGACAGATAATATATGGTATGTAGGAGTTACTTTGGAATATTTACAACAAAGGCAAAAAACCCCCAAACCACCAGTGTTCTGATTGTAAGGTATTTTCAGTATGGTTGGTTGACCATGATGCTTTCATATCAAGCTAATTTATAAAAAATAAACTGTTATTAAAAAAAAAAAAAAGACACGTAATGCGCTGTAACAAAAGTATTCTTGGTTTTATTCTGACCACAGTTTATCAGTTGTCCAGCAGGACTGAGTATGCAGGAGTCCCCTGTGGTACAGTGTGTTGCTCTTTCGTACATAGAACTGAAACACAGGAACAACCAGGGAGAATTTCTGTTAAAGTGTTTTAAAATTTGCACAGCTGGAAATCATGAACTCTTGTTGTTTCATTATGCTTTTCCAATCACTTGAAATGATCAAATGCTTACAATAGGCTGCTTTTAATTTTATGAGGTCTATGAATTTGATTAAAATCAGTAAACAGTTTTTATGCTGAGTCAATAGCCATTAAGATACTTAATAACAGAGGAAGTAAGCGAAAATATTTACTGAAATGATAAACTCTGTATTGCCATTCTTAATGAGGATTACTGTAGTAGTTGCTTAAGAAAAAGAAAGCTTCTCTCCTAAACAGACTTATTGTATTACACAGGAGCCACCTGAGAACAGACAAACTCTTCAATAATTTTTAAAGCTGGTTTTCAAAGATATATGGGGGAAATTGTGATGTTTATTCTTGTGTCTTTTAGTTGCATGTGAATGACATGGGTTTAGAGAGAGATTTTGTTGAACTCTTAAAAGAGAAGCACTGAAGTATCTGGGGAACTGGTAGCTTGTCTGGTAGCTGATTGACAGCTGAGTGTAGAGCTTTTGCTGATTTAAATACTATGGTGTGGTCCTTGTCTGCCACAAAGACAGACATGTAAAACAAAAGTGGATGAAAAATTTTTGAAAAAACCCGTTTTCTTGAGGTAGGTAGTTCTGCTTTTACTAACATGAGGAGGAGATAACTATGAAGAGGACTCATGAACTTATATCTTCCGATTGGCCATCACCTATTAAGTACAGGTTTAGATGTTTTGTACTGAAAAACTTAAGTGTACTTCAGTAGCATAAATTAGGATTTATACTGCATCCTAACCAATAGTTAGTCTTTCCCTCTCTTCCCTGCTGTGTCGCCTCTTGTGCAAAAAAGAGTATTGATTTATGTGTGATCCCCTGCATTTTATTGTTTCTGTTCTAGCTGCTGATGCAAAAGAGAAACAATACTGGATAACTCAGCTTCGATCCTGTGCCAAACATCACAAGGAAAGTGATTCTAAGGTAAATAATTAAGAGTGAGAAGTAACTATTTTGTTTTAAGTGGTGTAGGTGAAGAACAACATGATCTGGATGATAGATTGGCTGCTGTAATTACTGGGTTGATGTTTAGAGGGTTTTGAGTAAAAGCAGCAAGTTGTCATTTGTCACTCACTGGAGCAGGCTTAGGTCAGTTTGGGTGATCTTAATAAATGTCCTGTTTATGAGAAATTAATGAAGTGCATGGTTAATTGAGTGTCTGGATCAACTATTTATTAATAAATACTATGTGACATCCTGATTAGTATTTAAAAGTATTAACTAATATTAGATTTATTTCATTTGATAAGATTTAGTGACTTTTAATTTAGGAAACTTCAGATAGATGTTAGCAGCAGTCAGTCTTCACCTTCTTTACTAAATCTGAAAGAGCTTGTCATATGAAGATTTGTATTATTTACTTGTCTTTAGAAGTAATTGTCCAGAATTTAGTCCTCAAACAGCTAAACATTTTGGACAGGGTAAAAAACCAAACAACCGTGTAGACTTGAAAACCGACAAAATGACTGGTTGAGGCTGTCTCCCACCTCCAAGTAAAAATGGTGTAAATCTGTTTAAATTCTAATACACTTTGAAAGTGGAAGATATTAAAAGTAAACAAAACCCTCAATTAGAAATTAATTGTTATTGTCTTCATGTATGGTTTTGGTGTTAATGCTAAGTCTCACACACAAAATTCCTGCTCTTCAGTCCTTGAAGCATTTCTGTTGATATCGTTCAAGAACAAAAAAGGTTGCTTTTCTCATGACAAATTGTTTTCTATATTAAAAAAAAATGCATATAGCTGCAAGCTGAAAGGATTCCTCACTGTTCCATGATGTTGATAATAACAGTGTTCCGTTAACTTCAGTCAAAGCTGTGATCCTGAGTATCTTTGAAAGCTGGACTTCAGAAAGATGAGTGGTGTTTTTAGGAGATTGCCATTCATTGAAATTAGTGAGGTAAAACCAACCTTTTGTTGTTCTTTTGAGTGATGTGGACTTATCAGGAAGCAGATGTGGTACAAGTAAAACCCTTTTTAAAGGAGAATTAAGTAGCTTGAGTATTTCAGTAGTTTTAAAATTCTTATGCATGGCAATTCAGTATAGTTTTTATATCGATATGGCCCAGTACTACTCAGGTGCAGCTTTGCTTGATCAGAGTACTCTTACAGTTGCTATTGATTTGCAGCTCCTGTGCCAGGTGGTGATGGTGACTTTTTATATTCAATTGCTGTCAATGAATTATTCCTTGACATGTTTTCTGGTCACTTTTTAAGTGCATTTAAATGTTTAGCATCTCTAATGTAGCTGTGATGAGGTGGTAAAACTGCTGTTCAGTATCTATGATACTGGAGACTTGTGCAATGGCATATTGATTCTTATACTTCCACACTATTAATTTCCATAATATTTCTTAATGCTGGCTTTTTTTTTATCCTTTTGCCTGCTTCTGATGAATTATTTGATTTTAATAACAAAATCTCATTCTAGAGTGGCAATAATTTAGTTGAAACTGATCTTTGTGTACCTGCAGTTGGGATCATTTTATCTCCTTAGGTAAAAACTCTTGCACTTAGTAATAATTTCTCTTCAGACTATTTTTCCATGTGGAGCTCCTTCAGTTGGTAGTAGTATCTACATATTTTGATTTGTTCTGAATTAATAAGTGTGTCAAGAGAAAAATCTTGGTGTTACAACAGTGAAAATAAACAGCAATTAGTAGTGGTCCAAAGAAAGCAAACAGAATTTTAGAAATTATCAGGAAACAAAAGTGATAATACTTAGACTGCTCTAACTCTGTCAAACACTTGTAATGAATACTTTTATCAGTTCCCTTCCATTTCTGAAATGAAAAATTGGAGCGGGGAAAATGAAGTACTTCTCATCATATTTGTTATTCTTATGTAGAGGATGAACTCCGTGTGATGAAATTTGATTTCATTGTAGTCTTTTTTTTCTGGTGATGAGAATAGAAAGGGCAAATCAGTATAGTTAGTGCTCTGCAGTGGCTGAATAGGAAGTATTTGCTAGCTGTTAATAATAACATTGGTATCGGGAGCCTCAAAGAAAAGGAGTCGAAAACAGGCAAAACCAGCCAAAACAAAGCAAAACCAAAAGGATGTGAATAGAAAGTGGAGATTATTTTGGGATGCTTTGGATGCCAAAAGTGTTTATAGATTTGAAAAGTATTTGAAAAGCAAAATGTTATTAGAAAGTCTTGACTAAATGAGTGGGAGGCTAGTATATACATACAGACAGTGTCTGTCACAGAAGATCTAAGGCACAACTTTTGGAAACAGGAATGGTGTAGAATGGGGAGCATCCCACTGGACTGCTTGTATTCTTGCATAGTGACATACAGTGCTGTGGTTTGCTCCTGGTTTCTATGCTCATCATGCAAGAAAATAAAAGGATTTCCTTGACTGAGGGGTGATGCACGTATATAGCAGAGGAACTAAAGGAAAGATTATTTCAGATAGCAGGAAGAGGGTTCTTGCATTTTTCTTAAAGACTGATGAGATACAGAAACTTGGCATAGGAAGTTGTAGTACATTTTGGAAGATGTACTTTTACAAGATGCATTTTGAAATAGATAGGTTTTAATTAGCTTGGATCTGTTGAGTATAAAATAGACATGCTGAAGATAACTATTTATCTTAGTTCTGTGTTACAAATCAGTCTAGGCCACTTTTCACTTGAAATGTTTGTTAGTGAAGCACTTTCAATTCTCTGCTTTTATAAGCCACAGAGCAAATAGAGAGTATATGTCTTCTGTATTTTTAAAGTTAACAGTCCAGAAAATAAAACATTTGGAATTTATGTGCTTCAGATGAGACCACTGATGACTCTGCTTCTTGCTTCAGAAGTGGACTGTACTTGAAGCAATTTTGTGCTTACCTGTTCCTAGGAACCTTTCTTGTGACAAGATTTATCTCTTGTTTTTAATGTGCTTTTTTCCTTTGCCTCTCCTATCTTCTCAGTCTTGAGTATTAACTGAGAATAATATTTTACCTGACTTTAGCATTGCATATCGTGCTAACTTGAATTTCATCTACAAATAGGTTTTAAAACCTCTCTGCTTTTCTTTATAAAAGGAAAGGATCAAAAGCTTTAATGTTACAATGGTTAGACTTTGAAGATCAAATACTGTTTACAAGATATCAATCCTTCACAAATTCCAGAAACTAGGAAAAAAAAAATTATTATTTTTCTTCTCTTTTTTTTTTTTCTTTTCCCCAAAGTTTCTTGCTTCAAAACCACTGCCTGGTAGGAGGTAAGAGAAGCAAGAACCACTTCATTTCTTTGTGATGTTTCTTTCTTTCTCTTGTAGATGATGGTACTTTATACTAAATGATTATTAGCATGGGAGTGGAAATATGCTCTTTAAAATATTTTAAATTTATATAAAATAGCATTCTGCTATTTTTAGCCACCTTACTGTTTCCTTTTGTGTTTAGCTTAGGGACTGGAATTACATAGAAGGATCTGTAATGACACAGAGAAGGGTGTATGTTTGATGTACTTTTGCATAATCGAGGACTTAACAAAAATCTGTATTTTTGGGTTTTGTTAAAATAACTCTACCATTGATAGGACTGTCATGATGTGATTTGTTATTCTGCTGGCAGCAGGGCTGGATCTCATTATCCTTCCCTCTCTGCATACTTTAAGGGCTGTAGTAAGTGAAAACTGCAAGTTATCTGTCTCTCATAGTGCTGTTACGAACAGGCAGATGTGTTCCAAGCTTCTAGAGTTTGAACAGAATCCAAGCTCTGTCTCAGCTGGGAACAGCATCTGAAAATTGAAACCTGGGTGTTTGCTTCCAGCTTCTTCTACAGCTTAAATTCACCTTTTTCGTAGGAATACGGAGAGGCAGAAATTTCTAGTTGTTTTATAGGAGTCATACACTTGGAGGAAGTGGAATGGGAAGGGAAAAATATGCAGTGTGGGGTATATTTTACATTATGCAAGTGGGATACAGTTTAAATTTGAAGAAAATAATGGGATAACCAGGCTAGCAGTGGGAAGTTTCCTAAGAATACCAGTGAAGCAACTCATGTCGACAGGTCTTTCATACTGGAGAGAGAACACATTTTTGAGATCTTGAATAGATAGTATTGGAGGAGGATTCACAGGAACATGTGACAATTTGAAGGATGTTTTTCAAAGCTGAAGCTGTGTCACTGTTTCTGTGAAATATTCAGAAAAGAGCATTCCTTCTTGCTGCACTGGATCTAGATCAGCACTAGTTTCCTTTCTTTTTCACAGCTATTTCCTGCTTCAAAGTGCTACTGATTGACTTGCTGTCATGACTGTTTTTAAACCTTCAGCTGGGGATTGCAGTGGTGGAGGAAATTAAATAGAGAAGTGATTTGAAAAAGAAAAAAGAAAGAAAAATTGTATTCTAAAGACTAAATTTAGTTGCATCTTAATGAATGGTCCAAAGGTGAACTATACAGCTAATGAGTGGATGTAGCACAGGCTTAGTCTCTGAATTTGTTTTAATTAAATTTTACATGGTAATGATAAAAAAAGCACTAAAAGGAAACTATTCTTTGGCAAATAATTCCCATGCTGTCATGTAGTCTTAATGTTCTTGGTATTCCCATACAAGTCTCATTTCACTTAATTACAGATTGCTCAACCTCCACAAGTGCCGAATCAACTGTATTGGAAGAAATCTTCTATGTCTGGATAGGATTGCTGGTTCTTTTAGACTATTCTAAGTGAATATTTTGTTAAAGCTTTAATTAAAGCATTAGTCAAATTTTAATTCCATGATAAAAAATGCTTTCAAGAAGGAGTAGGCTTATGCATAATTTCTGTGGTAACTTCCAAGAATAATTTTGTATCTAGAAATTGTCAGAGGCTTTTTTGTTCTTCTGTTTCCTACTGCTTTATTCTTGACTGTTTAATGGTGGTGGCTGTAAAAGCGCTACTGAAAATGAACACACATGTTTTTAAACCAGCTCCTAATGCCAGTGTGTGCAATAATGCTGGATTTGCGTATGACCCTTGTGTATCTCTGTGTGTCTGTATCAGAAATGTGACAGAGAACAGAACCTTTATCTTGTGAAGTAGCTTCTGTCTTAAATTATGCTCCGATGGTAACTTCCAGCTTAGGTCTGTGTTAGAATAAGGAGACAGACTCTCCGTTGTTTCAGCTCTTGGTTTGGAGCTGCACAGTGTGCTGGCTGCTTAAAATTGGATGGTGTGAATTAATCTTTAAGCTGAACTCATTTTCTGATTCCTTGCAGCTGTAAATTGCAGTCCACCTTTTGTGTGGGTTTCGTTGTGTTTCTGGTTCTGTGTTAACTTGGGCATCAGAAACAGAAAAAACGCCATCCTGCAGAAAAGGACTTAGCTCTCTCACCAGCTCTCTGAGGAACATGTGTCTCTGTCTCTAGTTCTCTACTTGCTTACCTCCTTGGAGTAATGGTGGGGAAAAAGTCCAAACCTGCTCCTTTCAGCATCAACTGCAGTAGCAGTTTGGCTGTAATGTGAAACAGCACCTGCAGTAATGCCTCAGACTTAACAGTTTTATCAAATCATTAAAAGGCAGATGTTTAATTTTTCTCCACAGCTGGAAGAATGGCTATCATAGATTTTTGGTTTTATCAGGTTTCTTTTTGCCTTTGTAGTGAATGACCACAGAGATACCTTTACATTTCTGAGTGGATCATTGACTGGATATATTTAACATCTGCATGAAAGCTGTTTTCATAAAGCCAGAGTAGTGAAAATTTCAAGTCTTTCTCAGTGTTGTTTTGGTTCTTCTGTGCACATCAAACCACTTTGCCTTTTGAGCTTTACTGTTTCCTCTGTTGGTATGCTTGTCTGCTTCCTCTTCTCATCCCTGACCTGTAGAAGCCTACTAAAGAATGGCACTTCTTAATTAAAACATGTGCTGAAATCCTTACAGTAGTGAGGCTGAGAAGGAAGCAGTGCTTGGCTGTTGATAGGTGTGTGTTTGACATCTTTTTTCCTTCCTTTGGAAGCTGCATGAAAATAAGAGTTGTTCACAGCTCTCTGCTTCTAGAATCTTTCTACAGAAATGGAAAAAAATCCATTTAGGATTGAATATGAATTTGTTCAAATGGTTCTTGATGAAGAAAGGATTTTATGATGGAATGATTATCATAGTCTCTTGCTTAAAAGGAAGACATATATTGCCTTACTGAAGATGATGAAGCATTATAATATTTTATCAGAAAACTTAGTACCATTGGTAGTGCTTGACAGAAATGTGCAAAACATCATAAACTGCTCCCTTTGCAGTGCTGGAGTTTGGGTGTTATGTAGATTCAGTCATTTGCATTTTAATGTTTGTGAATGATTATAATGCAAATGAAGCAGAACTCTGTCTACGTTTATCTTTTATCAGTGTTTGTTTACTTAGGATGCATTGGAAAAGAAGTAGATCGGAATTAAAATACTGAATGGTGGTGTCTCAAAATTGTAATTACTTTCTGATAGCATGTGACTTCCCATAGCTCTAAAGCTGCATGCAGGGATTGGTTCTATGCTGTATATATGCAGAAGAGTAAAGGAATATCATTTTGGTATTTATTATTCTGAGAAAAACATCTGTGGCACAGTGCCTGTGAAAATGATGATTATCAACCATAAGCAGATATGACAATTTACTTCAGAAATGATTTTATTGATCTCTGGAACATTGTATTTACTTTCCAAAATAAACAAAATTGTTTGCTTCTGGTAAATGGTGAAAAACCCTTCAGCTTCTTTGTGAACAGGAAGGGCAATCTCCAGGGAGAATGAGTCATGAAAACATTAGTATAGCTTGAACTTGCTGTTCTGCAATTCCATTATTTTAATTGTTAAGATTTTTGACATCCAAATAGAAGCATTCATTGTACTGCTTTTTTGTCTTGGGAATGGACAGTCTACTAAAATAAAAATCTTAACCCAAATCTATGGTAGCTAAGCATACTTTAGCTAACTTTTGGTCATAAAACCCATATGAATGCAAGTTACAAATTAATCTTTTATTAGCTTCTTTATTATTCTTTTATTGGTTTCATTTTATTAGCAGGCGAAATGTTGGTGCAATGGTAAAGTGTAGCCTCAGGAAAGAAAATCTGCAGTCCTTATGGGATGCTTCAGCCTGTGGATTTCTTGACTCATTATTGGCACTGTGCATTACTAATTGTTGAAAGAGCTTATGTCTTTCTTTCATCAGACTTTTCACTATCTTTTTATTTATTTATTTGTGAGCCAGAAAGCAGCGAGACCAAAGAAAGTGATATATGGTAATAATTAGAGGGGCAGATCAGTCGTACGAGCAGTGCTGGGGGAAGAGCAGGGGATTAGGCATAAAGGCCAATCAGTTACTGTCATTGCTTTGATTTCCTGTGAGAGTGACTTTTATGACTCTTGTAGTATGATGTATAATTAGAGTGTTTTTAGCAGTGGAAAACTTCACATGGATTTTAACATTTTAACAAAAATGGAAAATTCTGATATTTGAACAGCTGCGTGTCAATGGAGAAGGGATGGTTGTCATTTCCAGTGTTTAATCTGAAGAAATTGTGCAAAAAAGGAGTCAAGTATTTGGCTGGGACATAGGTGTTGACAATGTGCTGTAAAATTCAAAAGTGCCTGAGGGGCTGAGTGTGCAGTTCCTGGAGAGTCCTCTTCTGGCAGTGACAGGAAGAAGCTGTCAGAAGGAATTGGATGCTTCCCCCATTTCCTTGGATGCAGCAGGCGCAGTGTTCTGCTGCTGTTCTCTCTGGCAGTGGAGGAGTGCAGTCCAACTTGAAAAGGTTTTGAGTGGTTGTAAAAACTGCCTCCTGCAGACATTCACATGCAGACTGACTGTGACTGATTTTGCAAGTTGTAAGTTACAAATTTCTATGTTTATCATGGGGCCTTGCCTAGAGATAGCCTCATCAGGAGCCAGAGGTCCTGGTGCTGAGCTCATTTAAGGTTTGTATGTTACAGATGCCCTCTAAAGAATAATCCCAAATTTAGGTGCTGGAGGATTTGTGTTGTGGGCTGGTGGAGTTTTCTGGCACATTGTTTGGAAGTGTTGGGTCACTATAGATGGATGAAGGGTATAAAGGGACTAAACAAAGAGGTCAGGAGAACTTGCTTATAGACCTGTAGGAGCTGATGACAGACCAATGTATGTGGCTCTGATACTTGGCACAGACTATATGTGTGAATTCCAGATTGCCAGTCTCCCTGACAGGATGAGCTACATAGGATTGATAACTATTTTGTGCTGCAAGGGGAAGCAGAGACACTAGGAGACTCACTGGCAGAGGTGATCTCTCCCTGGAGATCCCATAGCTCCGTGCCTTGCCCTACAACAGATCTGAGTGTCAGGTGCACCAGGCAGTGGATTATGGGCAGCCCTTGCCAGGCTGTGTACTTGTGTATGTTTTGAGTTTACCTAGTGTCCCTGTAGCAGGACGGCCCTCTCGAGCACCACCCACTACTGAAGCTAGAGATGGGCTGTTTTTTCTGATTTTTCTCTCCTGCTCCACTGGGCCCCAAATGCCATGCCATGCCATGACTGTTAACCAGGAGTTGGTGTGAGCTGCCACATATGTTGGCAAAACTTAGAAAAATCCAACTTTAGTGCACTGTGGTCCCACAGTTCTGTCTCTAGTCACAATTTAGGAGTGTAGGTGAGATAGCCTAGTGAGTTCTGATATGATATAGAGCAAATGTTGCAGGGGGAAAAAAGCTAATCTGGATTACGAGACTCAAACGATGGATGTATCTGTTTGTTGGAAATGTGTTCATTACTTGCAGAACCATTAAAAAAAAAGGCAGCTGGCTAGAAGCTTTTGTAGTAATAGTTCACTATCAAATTTATAACTCAAATGCAAATGGGATTTGGTGAGAGGCGTATCATGAGTTGACATGGGAGAAAGTGTGGGGCAGGAGCCGCAGTCAGAGGTTGTCTGCTGTGATCCATGGGTCAGCTGCAGATGGTTCACTGCAGTTGGAAACCTTGTGTTGAGGAAAAATAGCATTGTATTTCCAAATAATATAAATGATGGAGACACTAACTTTAGAATGTACGTGCATTTCAATTTATGAATATATTTATCAAGGTGTGCAGGTTAAATGAGATTATTTTTGCTGAAAGCTGACTTGTTTCTAGAATACCTTCTTGATTCTGTGTTTAAACAGCACCAGTGCATGGATTTTTCCATATATGTTTTGCATTACTTTTGAAATGTGCAGATCTATAGCTCTCTGTCCCGAAAATAAAATATAATAGAACTTTATCTCTCACAGAATATTGTTTTCTTTTAAGTGAAAGTAGTGGGCAAACTCACTGTTTTACATTGCTGCTATTGGTCTAAATTTTAGGATCTGTTTATCTATACAAAAGTAGCAGTTGTGTATTTTTATTGTTGTGATAGTATTATGCTAAAATGTCAGTTATTCTCAAAAGATTTAATTCTAAAACAAAAATAACTTTTATTAACCTGAAAGATAAGTTGATTTTATGATAAAAAAATAAAATTATCTTGTTCTTCCTCTATACCCTAAATTTAGTTTAGAAATATTCTGATGCTAGTCAGTTTGAAAAACAAACATCAGTGAAGTATATTCTGCTCTTATATACTAGCAAAACCCTTTTTCTGTGAAACATGTGAAAAAAGGAAATTCAGTTTCCTTCCTTCCCTTCTTTCTCCCAAATAGCTTTTCTTCTGGCTCTTTATTTTAACTGTAGTTGTGTCTAAGCCATGCTCTTTCAAATGGAATATGAATTATAAACCTGGCAACCTTCTGTGCCCTTCTGACAAATTATACCTCGTGCCTTTTTTGCCTTAGAGTCAAATCCAGTTTTAATGCAATTGTGATTTATCAGCCAGGGTGGATAATTTTTGAACAGATGCTTATTATTGTAATCTTATTGGCCATGGTAGCAAAGAATATATTCATTTCAAAAACAGTCAGACCATCATTCTTGGAAGCGTTTGTAAATGTTAAGTCTAGACCAATGGAATAATAATTATTTCTGTGAGATTAGCAGCTCTTTAGACACTGGCAATGTGATAACCCATTTTTTAAACCTTCAAAAAGTCTAAAGTATAGTTTTGTGTGAGGGTGGCAGAAGGATTTGTGTAGCTTGTTTTACTCTTCCTCTTTAGCAGTGTCAGATAATCTGCCTTGTCCTTTACAGTCAGTGTGGTGGTAACATGAGGCCTGACTCTTATTCCAGTGCTAGATGGAACCTGTTCACCTTGGTTTGAAGTATTTTAATGTACTTACTGCAGATCTGCAAAAAATGGCTTGTAAGATAGGAGAGATTGTACCCAAGGAATATTTTGTGCACTCACCAGCAGGCTCAGGAGAAGCACCTTGTGTTGATGGAAACTGTCTTAGCAATGTTGTAGGTTGCCATTGTTATTTGTGCAGTTTGTAGGGGGGGTGGAAAGGTGTTTTACCCTTGGGGCTGTGTAGTTACTGTATTAAAGTGCTACTAAATGTAACTCCCTGAACAGGTTTGTGTTTCAAGAGATGTAAGTTACTCTGTTTCAGCATTAACCTTGCAGATGGAATCAACAGTTCAAACAGAAGGGGAAAGCTTTTTTTATATTGCATTTTATATGTAATGTCCCATGGAGCTCTGGTGCCCATCTGAGCTTGATTGAGAATTCTTGTCCTACAGACCTCCAGGATAACTTGTGTTTGAAGTCTGCGGAGAACAAACTGAGATAGCAACACTGACAGACAGTTAGATAAAACCAGAAGAAGTTCCTTGATGTCCTGACTGATTTTTTTGTATGTTAAAAGTATTCATACTGCAGATACTGTTGGAGATTTATTTCTGGCCTTTTTTGTATATTGGGTTTATCCCAAGCTTACTCCAAAACGTGTTGATTTCTTTAAGCCATGTTTTGTTTTAAATGTTAATGTTTAATGGTGTGTGGATTGGCCTTGCCAAAATTGCATCTCCTCTGATGCTGAAAACAATACTACACTGTTTCGGAAGTTCATAGAATGAAAGCATTAAGATATTTTTTTTCCTTGCTGTTCACACCAGTTTGATGAATTTTAGGTCAATGGTTTAATGAAAAATATTTGTGGTGGCATTGTTGTTCCTTTGCCTGCAAAATCCTTCCTAAGTGTTCCTAAAAAGTAGGATTGTGAGAACTAAGCAGCATGTTATTATGTAAGGATTGTGAAGATTTTTGCAAAGGCCAATTTCAGGCAAGCCAAGAAACAAAGACAATAGCTCTGATGTTTCCAAGAACATCTCTGCTGAGCAATGCGTATGGTTCAGAAGGAATAAATCAGTTACACCTCCAGATTTAGGTTTGTAAGGAAAGTAGAACAATACAAATCTATAGCCTGAATTGTAAATTATTACTTATGTAAGGGTTGTTAATATCACAATGCTATTGCTTGTTCTAGAGCATCTCATCCTCACGAAGTAGAAGCTCATCTCTGCTGCCACCTGGGACAGTTAATTCTGCATCTCCGAGTGGCCAGAAACACATGAATCAAAGTGGGCCGACGGTTGTAACCATCACACATCACAAATCACCTGCAGCTGCTCGAAGAGCGAAGAGCCAGCGGTCTGGTCAACTCCATGAAGTTAGAGAGGTAAGAAACATCTGCTGTTTTGCTATAACTTGGAAGTGCTTATTTTGCTTTAGAATAAGAAATTGAGTCTGACAAGTTAACGATTCTTTGTTTCCTACTTTATGAGTGCTTTGTTTTGATCCCCTTGCTGAGCAAGAGGTGGGCTTTAGTTTCGGTTCAGCTTCAGGTCAGGTATATACAGATTTTTTTTACACTGATGTTGAAATTGGTGTGCACACGTGTTTAAAAAATGAAGTAGATGGGCTACAGCTCCTAGACTTTGCAGTGGTGTTGTAGTTCTGGAGGAACATCTCTTTGAAGCTGCATGCAACAAAACCTTTCAGATTGGAAAGTAGGCCCTGAAGCATTTAAATATAGCTGGGAAAAAACTGCTTGAATAGGTCTGATGAATGTGTGTGAAGGAAGGCATAGCTCCCCACAGTCAGCAGTTTATAGTCTTAACTTTGTGTCAAGTTTATGTAGCTCTTCTTGCCACTGAAAAATGGTTTGTCTGTGTCAAAGACATGAAAACCAAAGAAGAAAGCATGTTTCTTTTAAAGCCTGTTTGTACCAGTGTTTAAGAAACTTATACTGATTTAAGTCTGTTTTCCAGACAACAAAAATAGTACAGAGTTTTAAGCTTAAATAATATGGCAGATTTTCACAGAACACACTTTCATCTTTCATTCCTTATTATTTTTTGGTTTGTCTTTCATGTTAAGAATTTGAATAAATGTTTGGTGTGTGCTCACAATGAAGGCTTGAATTGCACATCCTGATGAAGAATGCTTGTTTTTACTCTAGTTAACATTAAAAATGAACAGCTCACTGTCTGAATGTCATCCACATTTTCTTTACATTACAGAAAATACATGTCTGTTTGTTTTTAATAAGAATATCCTGTCTTTGTCTACCAATCATTTCCCCCAAGTTGTTTCTAGCATACTAAATGTATTTGCTCTCATAGGTTGAATTAAGAGTGCACCTTAAACCTATTAATAAAATCAACAGTGGGAGCTGTTGCAATTTTGTCAAATGAAGCTGAGTAAGGGTGAAAGCAATTTAAGAGAGAGTATTAGTGTATGTGCTGATCCTAATAAGTTGGGAAGGGAACAAGTCATCAGTTGCAAAGAACTACACTTGGAAGAAATAAATAATAACCTGTAGTAAAAGAATGTGTAAGAGGTCAGGTATCATCCCTGCAGAAAAGGCCAATGAGTTGCTGGCTCACTTGTTTTGCAATGTGATGTCATTCCAAAAAAGGTAACTAATATGGGACTTCAGTCTATAATCATAGATGGTAACTATTTTGTTCTGTTTGATGTGAGTGGTACCTCAGCTGCAGCACCAGTTCCTTTTAGAGGACTGCAAGTATAATAAAAAAACCCCTTAGACATTGAAGATACAGTAATGGTTGAAAAAAACAAGGGCTTCTCAGGGAGGGAAAATTGTACTAAGATGAACGATGCATGAGAAAATTTTATAAGGGGATGTGTGAAGTTTATCTCTTTGTGTACTAGTTGGTTTTTTTTGTGTGCGTGCTGCTTCTTAAAGAAGAACATAACAATAGAGAAATCAGACCTTCTGCCCTCTTTCCCAGTCTTTTGTAAGTAGTGGCTGCTTGACTGATGTTTCCATCTTGTGAAAGGATAAGTCTGTTTTTTTTCCAGGTTAAGGAAGCAGATTTTATTTCAACAGCATGCTCTGTGCACTTCTTCTCCCACTTTTTCCAGCGTGAATGCAATAGACTTGGCTATATGATACCTGTGTTTTTAAAGAATATTCTTGTTCCCTATGTGAGTCAATCGATGACTATTATATCTACCCTTCTTTGTTAAATTTATCAATAAAGAGGCACATCCCGAGCCCTTCACAAAAGTGCACTTGAATGTGTTCTAATCCTGTTTTTGAGTCTGAAACAATGAAAAATAGGAGGCACAGACATCAGGTATATACAGATTGATCCTTTCCTCAATGCCGAAATCTTTGCTTTTTATTTGAAAGTTGTTTCGTGTGATTTGGATGTAGGGAAGAGACAGCAAAAGGATTATGGATCGATGCTAGTGTTCCCCTGATTGAATGATGCTGTTGAAGCTTTGACATGCAAATAAGCTTTTAAAAATTGTTCTATAAATATGACTGCACTAGCTAGTTTTGCACCTTATAAAATACAGTAGTTGAGTCAATGGAAAAAGTTGATCTGCTTCTGGAAAATGAGAGGAAGCATGTGTGTTTTAAATTTCCTAACAATATTATGATATGGTATGCATATTTTTATGAGATCTTTGAAAAACAGGAATGCTGCAAAAAGGGGCATCCTTCACTCAGAGCATGTGGTCTTCACTAGCTTGGACAATGTTCCCAAGAAAGAGTTGAACTTGAAATTGCTACTCAATTTTGAACTTTCTTGATTTGGCCATATTATTTGTAAAAAATTGGAGTGTATATCCATGTTATAAACAGGACAAAATATACTCCTGTATTTTATATAATGCAAGATGTTTGGTAATGCTTGATTGCTCTTTTTCCCCTCTTTTCATGTCATAGTAAGAATAAACAACACATTGTTTCATTCTGTGATTCATTCTGGCTGATGTAATTTCATTTTTAACAGCATAGAGAATTTTAGAATGAAACTAATTGTAGCAAAGAGGTCTGTTTAGCACCAAATGAACATGAAAAATTGTGTAAATGTAATAAATACAACTGTCTAGGTGTGCCAAATGAGACATGTAATAAATGTTTCTGTTGTGAAATTAGAATTTCACCTTTTTTCCAAATTTTGATAAGTTAAAATTGAGCATAAGTATGGAGCTTTTGATGGCTATAAAAAATTGATGTTTTAATACTTGACCTACTTTTGTATAGTGTTGAATTGAAAAGGAGTTCAGGAGCATTACTTTCCATCATAATGTAATTTTTTATGCTGTTTAATATTGTTCTCTTAAATCAGATTTTTTCATATATTAACTTGGTGTTAATAGTCCAGTCCACACTGATTTATGGCATGTTACATCAAAACTAAAATTAACCCGTACATTAACTTGTGAGAAATGATCTGCAGCATGTTGCACTTTATGCTGAATTATTAGAGATCCTACTTCTTTATTTGGACCATAACTTAGCATTAAAGGGGTACTTGGAGCTAATTTTTTAGTATATGATTTTTATGGTAACCTAAGTCTCTGTGGTCTTGAAATTTAATTCTGTTTTTAAAACTATGCATATTATTATCCTCCTAGAAATTTATGATAAGAGTTAAGCTTTCAGATTTCTTTGCTGTAGGTGGTTAAAGTCAACTGGAACGCTAAGCCAAGTGGCCACATCACGCTTCATGTTAAATTTTAGCTGTCACTGAACTAAATAATAGAGTCACACTTCATCTCAGAATGGTGTTTATTTTGGTTGAGAGTGTCTGACTTTTGTACAACCTCTGCCAGTGTTACGATTGTTGTGAAAGAACCAAGTGTGTGAAGATTTTCTAGTAACTTATGTTAGTTATTTACAGGCATTTCGAGAAATTAAACTAAAAGAAGTCCAGAGAAGTATTTCTTCCCACAATTTAAAAAAGTCAATGAAGGATTTTCTGATCCCTTTGAAATGTGGGGTTTGTTACAACTTTTGATGCCCTGACTAGTCATCAGCATGGGTTTCTGAACATTTGGTACAGTGAGATCTGGATTTCATGGGGCCTCTACCAGTGTGACATCTCTTTTATGTGCCAGAGGGCAGTCCCAGAACTTGGAAAGGACTGCTTTTTGGTAAAATGACAGTCCTACTGCTTCTTGCACATCCTTTTCCATATATAACACAGTTACCATTTGATTCCTGCAGGAATTATGTGGCTAAGTGATAGTTCTTTGCTTCCTTCCTTACAGCATCAGGAAATCTAGGGCTTGCACCTAGGTCTTCATGGAATGAGGTTTTACCAGCAATTTTGTGAGGCTGCGATTGTCCGATTTTATGTGGTTACTAGGAGAAAGAGACGATTCTAAAACACTTTTGAGGATTTTTCAAGTGAGAAGTGAATGTCTTCAGGTCACTGTAATATTTGGGTAGCAAAGTTAGGAACTGTGACTAGCTACTCTTAGCAAAAAAGGATGCTGTTGTCTGTGGAGAAGTGTTTATTTTTTTACAGAGTTACAGCACTGCACAGGCAGCATTGTAGGTGAAAAAGGTGATGCAGTACTTAAACCACTTGGGGAAACATTCAGACTTCTAGGATTTTCCCATTTGTGAACTTTATGTGAAGACATACACTGAGCGGTATGTTGACGTTAAAGTTTTGTAGTCAGTGTTTATGCTGGTACTGGGGGAAATCCTGATGATTTTTAATCTATGCCAAATTTTACTTTGAAGCTTTGAGAAGGTCAAGTTTTGATTTTTATTTAATGTTTTTTTGTCCTTCATTTGTTTCTCTGGAAGTATGTACATGGAAAGGTTGATGAATAAGGTGTAAAGTGAGTCCCAGCAAAAGGAATGCTGCAGCTCAAGGTGTTTGGCATAGTGTTGAGGTTCTGTGAGGTTGTGAAATAAAGGACACGTGAAAAAAAATGGATTCAACTCCTCAAACAGGACATCATACTTAAGCAGTGTGAAGTATGCACAAAGACCATTTTAAAATCCTGTTAATAATTGTTTTTAAAGTATTGTCTAATTTTATGTAAATTACTTTGTATAAGTGGGGAGAAGTGCTGTGTATTAGATCATTGCTTTCACTGGCAGTTCTCACCTTGATTTTGGAGTGCAGGAAGATGAGAGCTAGCTTTGTAACAAAGATGACCTTTATGTCTGCATGAGTAATAAATCAAATATTTGCTCTTAGGAGATGAAACTGGTCTCATGTTCACCCAATATATGAAGGCAGGATGGCCTGCTGAACTGGGCTAACTTCAGTCTTTCTGGCCTAGTAATATGGGTGCTTTATCAGGGGAGAAATGATAACCATGGACTGCAGCTACAATGGCACTGCTGAAGTCTGTGTTGCTGTGCCTTTGCTAGTCAGATATAAAGCTAGTTACCTAAAATCATGTCCCTTTTTCTTTCTAGACATGTTTTAGTATAAAAGGTAGCTTTGTGATGTTTTCTTTGTGGCAGTTTGTGGTTGATTCTTTTAACTAGAGTTTTCCTGCATTTCAAAACTAGCATAGTAAGTACACTCCAGACAGATTGCTCAGCTGGACTGACCAGGGCATTTAATCTCTCACAGATACTGCAGAAAGTATTTATACTGTTTCAGTTTTGAAATCCAAGTATCATGCTTTTGTTCATTTGAGGAAATAATATGGTGGTACAGTGAGTGACACTTTTGGAAAAGGGAGGGAAAGAACACAGAGGAGTAGCCTTTGTTGCTTGTAACTGTCCATTTTTTCCTAGACTTGTATTTAAAATATCTTCCTCCAACCCCCCCACTACACATAATAAATTAGTAAAGGCTCATCCTGTACATGATCTTTCATCAAGTACATCATATCATATACAAGATAAGCAGTCAGAAAACGAGATATGTTACTTAGAGGTTACATTCTCATAACACTGCATATATACTTTATATGTATTGTGTGTATTACACTTCCATTTGTCTGCAAACTCAGTAAGAAATTTTTTCACTTTAATTATCTGCGTGGGAAAAACAGGGATGAATGTCTCCACTCTAAAATGGGTAATGTAAAAGTGCTTGGAAGAAACTCAAACCAAAACCAGGTGTTTCTCAGGAAGCAATTGATACTTCTTGGCTTGAAGAAAAGTGAAGCAGAGGAAAAGTCAGCAGAAAACCTTTGTACCAGTTTTGTGTCCACTGAAGTCAATAGAAAGTAAATGAGGCATTAAGCCTTAATTCAGTACTTGATATTTATTTGGCACAGAGCATGGCAGTGTAAGAACATGGCACCACAGCTACTACTATTTAACTGTGCTTAGACACACTTTTCAAATTGAGAAGCGTTGTAATACAAATTTGTGTTACAGGTATGTTTAACAGCTCAGTTGCAGCTGAATTTGCTGATACCCAAAGGGTTGCTCCCAGCTGGGTTTTAACAAGAGCCATTATCATTAGTTTGGAGGCATTAAACCTGTAACAGTATAAACCAGTTTCAAACCTAACATGAGGTCTGAAAGGGGCAGCTGCAGGTGGTAGCTCTGCACTTCTGAATTGGTGTTGGCCCCTGTTCTAGAACCATGGAATCTTTGTGCAGAATGAAAATACCAGTGCCAGCACAGAGAAATGGTCTTCTGGCTGTACAGCAATGTCTGTGTGATTGCCTGCCCTTCATCTCCTTAGAGAGAAAAACAGAATTGAGAAAAACAGAATTGAGAGTGTGTAGAACAGATACAGTTATTTGGTGCCTTCCATGGCAGTTTCTTTGGACGGTGTTTGATTTGTCTGTAGATGTCTCCTGCATCTGCTTATTCTATCTCAAGTTGGTAGGGCTAAGATCAATAGAAACATGTCTCCTTGGGGAATAAATGGGATGCCTAAATCTCTGATAGTGTCAGTCTAGTACCTCCCAGAGTAGTAAATATGCATGTGCTTATAAAAAATGTTCAGTAAGTAGCATTAACTGTCTTACTTTGAGGATGAGGAGATGGAAATTATTCTAATACTATAAACCAATTGTTATCATTACATGAACATGAACTGAATAATTCTGTGATCTCTGAACCTTTACCTTGTGTTTGCAGTATGTTTGAGGTCACTAAGTGCATATAAGTAGCGTTTTCCTAAACCACACTTTGTTCTGTGCATTTGATTTTGTATTCATGTGAAGGTTGAGTCATCCTGGGTTCCAGATACCCAGGCAGGGAGAATTAAGGTTGCTATGGGAATCGTAGAACAAATGTTCTACTGAAATTACACTGTTTGTCCATACGGGTTATGTCAAGAATGAACCTGGCTCATTATTTCTGATTATTTTCCCCTACCAACCCCCCCTTTAAACCTGAAAATATATGAGTAATACAAACATGGCTTCTTTTCATGATTTTTTTTCCAGCCTGTAGTTTAGCAGCAATTGAGCATGGGCAAAGATGATAATTTTCCATCACTTAATAAATGGCAATTTATAAATTAGGGATAATACTGTATGTATGATAACTACATTCAGAGACTGCTGTTGCATTCATTTTCTTAAGGAATTGCAGAGAAGCCATTCTTTACAGTTATTAAAACATTTAATTACGTTTCAAGTAAATGGTAGGTTCCCAAGGGAACTTGAGAGAAGTCACATTTGAAGGGAATTTAGTCTCCAGTTTCTGTGTGCCTTCAAAACTGTCACTTAATTCTGCTTTATGCATATAGCATAGCATATCATACACATACCTGCATTTTTTGAAAACTACAGGGCTGTTTTCTATCACTATTATAGCACAAATACTGCACTATTTTAAAATCAGAGTTCTCAGTTTGAAAATGAAGCTTTAAAGAAAACTTCTATTTTTTTAGTAAATCTTTTCTCAGTTTAGGGTATCACATCTCATGGTCTTGTTTTCAGTGCAGGTTTCTGTGTGGCTGGCTAGAGCAGCAGTGATTTTCACAGCAAATCCTGAACAAGGATGACAAGGGGCACCTTCTGCATCTCTGTTTGTAATGCAAATTACTGCATTCAAGATACATGGGCCATTTTGTTAACCCACATTTACATGCTATTTTTATTAAATTAAGTAGAAGATATTTTTGAATGTTTTCAGTGGTAATAGATGACAATGTAATATTAGGTGGCTAGCCAAGTTTCAAATATTAAGTACAGAAAGTACTTACATAAATGCCCTCAAGGAGAAAGTAACCATACAAATGGCTCATATATTTTAAGCATACCATTAAGTTTACATTATTATATACTTTTATTGAGGGCTTGCTGTAATCTTCAGCTCCTTGTGTAATACCTAAAGTACTGCATGCTACTCTAAGAAACACAGGAAACATTTTGAGTTTACAACCGACGTGAATAGTAAGCACTGTAGCTCTCAGTTATTTAACAAAGACTTGATCTCTAACAGCTTTTGCTGCATGTTCTTATTGTAGTGCTTGTCTTGCAGGTGTTAAATGCTTTGGAAACTGTGCTATGTAGGTGCTTTTCGGCAGCTGCTTACCTGCTTCTTGGTTACAATTCTGATTTCTGACAATATGCTTGTAAATCATGGCTAATGACAATGGCTAGCAACATCTCCTCCAACAAGCAAACCTGAATTATATCTGCCCAAATCTGACATATGCTTTAAAGCAGTATTGTATTATAGGTACTAGATGTATACCTGTGATTGATGAATTGTTTTTAATTTTTATTATGGTCCATGTATTTGTTTCCTCCCTTTGCCACTTTCTAGGAAGCATAGTCATATGTTCTTGCAGATACTTCTTAGCATGTTTTTTTCGTGTTGTCTGCTGTGTTCTGGGATAGCTCATAGCTTTTCTCCAAAAACCCCAGTTATCCAATTGCAGTTTTATTGATAGTTCTAGGCTGACAGACACAAAACAGATGGATTTGTGGAAAAGTTGCTATATAAAGGTGCTTCAGCCATATTAGAGTGTGTCACATCAGCTACTCCAAATTATTGTCGTGTACGTTGAATCACTTCAGTGCTGTAAAGTTAATGATGCCAACTTAAACCAGTTGACAGTCAGTTTTTGTACATGGGGAGAAGTCAAAGGGATGGATTTGGAATGTTTTGTCACAAGCTATAGAGGTGCACTTTATGGAAGACTCAGGAATGGCAAGATTAGATAGCCTCGATGCTGACAGTTCACTGACTTCTCAGAGAAGGTGAAGTGAATTGACTGTAAGAGGAGAAAGTAATATCTACCCACACCTGAGAGTTTTTTAAATGACAGAAACAAAATTTAATTTTATTCTTAGACACTACGAGTTCGGTGGCTAATTGTGAGGAGGGGTGAAAGGATTTATAAGGAGTCTTGGGAAAGGGAAAAAGCACTGGAGCTGTCCATGAGAAGTTTGTATATTGTATGGGATATTGGACTTCTCTGAGTGGCAGTATGTGTGTTTATATATTCCTGGGTGGAATGTAATAATAATAATATTATTATCAATAATAGTAACAATAATAACAATAATAATAATAATAATAAAGTCAGTTACTTTTTCCACCACCAAGTGTTCTGAGACAAAACTCTGCATCCTTGAAGCTAATCAAGTTGAAATGTATAGTTTATATTCAACATGGTCCTTTCTCTTCTGAAGACAAATTTCACTCAAAGTCCAAACCCCTCTTTTTATCAATTGTGTCCTATATTGCACTAAACTGATAGAATTTTCCTGTGTTTGCTGATGTTGACTTAATGGATAGCAGCAACATTTTAGGAGCTCTTTGGAATGCTTGAAATTCACAGATGAGCCTGAATTCCTGATAATTAAAATATGCTTTCCAGCTCAGGGCTATAGCTGTTAATTTCAGCGAAGTGATCCTTCTGAAGTGTAAGAAAAACTGCTACTCAGAAGAGCCCACAGAATAACATCTGCTTATGAGTAACATTTCATGACTAAAACTAATGATTTTGCGAGGTAATTTTTATAGTAAAATTGCGTAAGAATAATTTCCCACAAAGTGCTTTTTATAAACTGCTCTCAGTGCTGCATTTTGTGGTTTAAAATAGAACAGTGTGCTTCCTGCTTGGCTAGATGACAGCCAGTTGCCATCCAAGATTTACTTGAATTTGTGGACACCTTCCTTTTGCTTCTCTGATTTTTTTGGTTCCGGATCGCTGAAAGCAACTTGAAGTGGGGGAAACAACCTTGGGAGCTACTTTTTCTATTCCCTGTGATTTTTCCTCAAGGTCCCAACACTCTGCTCCCCTTGAGTTGTCTTTGATAGTAAATGCTAAATCTCAATAGGTGACTGTTAGTAGGGTGTGGTTAATAGAAAATACTCAAGAAAGGGGACCATGGTGAAGGAACCCAGCACTTGCTAGTTGTTTTTGTACAAAATGTCATGTGTTACTGAGATACATGGAGTATTCGCAGTGAGCTCTAAGACAACAGGCAAAAGAGAAAACCTGTCATGTCTCCTGCAGCAGACCCTGATTCCCAGACACCTCCCTCCAGTGGCAGGAACCAGTGCTAGGTTGATACTGATCATTTTGCAGAAAAATAGCCTACTCACCCTGATTTGTTGGAAAACACCATGCTCATTGATACAATTTGTCTGAATCAGACACTTTCACTTGTGTTTTTGTTATGAAAACCACTCTTCCTAAAAAGATTTCACTTCTCACCTGAAGACTTGTGGAGAAGCTCCATGAAACACTCTTAGACACCTGACACTATCAGAGGAATTTTATTTTCTTCCAGTGTTTTAATACTTTGGTTTGTTTGTAAATCTTCCTCTTCCACAGGGAAAAACCATGAAGTTTATGATGTTTTTGTGAGGGAGAAGTGTTATCCTTCAGATCTAAGCAGCAAGAAGGTATTCTCAAAATAATTAAAAGATTTTGGGAGGATGACAGGAAAAGCTTCCCTCTCCTCCTGGTTGCCCGCCCC
>VZRL01004264.1:515679-555215 GCA_013397895.1 Origma solitaria | reverse complement strand
AAACCATTTAAGGAAAGCTGAATATATATGAGAGTATGGATTAAGACTAAAAGCATCCTTAGAAAATCCAAGATTCTCTGTCTGCTTAAATATTCTGTCAAGATTTGTTTTGTCCTGGTCTGTCTGCATGAACAGAAGGTATTTTGCTCACTCCTGCCCCCAGTTACCTTTCTGTCATTCAGTAGCTCATTTCTCAGGTGAGGAGGACAGATTGAATACAGAAAGCATGCATTTAACCTTCTCTCTGGAGTTGTCATAGGAGGTGTGGTAAGGAGGTAGCGAAGGGAAGCATCTGATTTGTTTTGGCCAGAAGTAGGTGGGCTGTTTTGCAGAGTATTCTGGAGGCATTCTCACCGATCCTGCCAGAACTGGTTTGACTCTCTTGACTAACCATATGTGTTGCAAGGGCTGTGAAGCTCTCTCTGGTGTCTGTTTCCCTGATGTAAGAAGTGGACTTCTTTAGAAGCTCAGAACACTTAGGTTGTCCTTGGGAGTGTTTTGCATCCACATAAAGTGTCTTCATGAAGTCCCAGAGAACACTGGCGATTACAGATATCATATGCTCTTTGGTATTTGGAGACATATCTGTTAAATATATCCTGTCTTTCATTCTTCTGAGCAGAGAGGTGCTTTTGTGAAATGGGTAGTTTAGTTAGGTCAGCTCCTTTTCTTGCTGAGCTTCTGCCTATTTTAAAAGAAGGAAGGGAGGAGCTTCCTCTCATATACCTGAGCAGTGACCAACTGAGAATTTCTTGGGAAGGTAGATTAATTTTCCTTCTCTGCTACTGAAGGAATGTTTAAGGCTTCCAGATCATTCAACAAAACAGACTTGGGTCTCCTTTTTCCCCTCTCCCCCAAATCTGGCATCTTTATGGACTAAAGCAATAGTATGCTGACCTACAAAATACAGCGTCTTACTATTGTCGCTGTGCAACTAATAGCAAGGGGGAGCTTGTAGGTGTGATTAATAAGCTACTGGATAGTAGGCCAAGGAGAAGAAGTCTGTAATTCATCAAATGATTAATGAATGTTGTCTTCACAAAATAGAATTATATTATGTTGTAAGGATGTGCAGCAAGTGTCCAAGTTACAGAATTCAAAGATATAAAATAGAAATCAAGTGTGTAAAGAATGGAGCATAATTTCATGTTTAGTATATGAAGAAATTAACTAGACAATTGAAAATGTTCATGACAGAAGTAGGTAAATAAGAGCTGCTCTCTGGAGAGTAGACCCTGTGCTGAGGTCTGTGAAGAGCTTATAGCCCCAGGAGGTGCTGATGGCTACCAGTGGAACAGCAGCAGGTTGGTAAGAGCAGCTAAGAACACAAAACAATTGAGCCAGCCTGCCGCCTCCACACTCTGATTTTCTGGTTGTCTTAGGCTTGACTTTTAGACTCAGTCCTGATAACATTTGATCTTTGTTCTGTAAGGTTTTCCTCACAAGGAACCACCCTGCGGAGCACATGGTGAGAAGGCTGAGCACAAAAAGCCAAAACAAAACCCTAAAGGAAATAATGTTTTGTTAGCTGAGACAATGAAGATATGTAACAACTGACTTTTCAGTTTTTCCCGTAACAGAGATTATGTGGATTCCTAGTTAGGGAAAAGACAACAAAATAATGGATGGGGATGGAGGGAGCTTGTTTTCCTTCTCCTTCGAGGGAAAAAATTGAATTTTGAAAGCAGAGGCAAGGACTGAAGAGAAATGTGCCCTGGTGATTAGCTTCCATCCTGATTGTCAGAG
This sequence comes from Origma solitaria, assembly GCA_013397895.1. Lineage (NCBI taxonomy): Eukaryota > Metazoa > Chordata > Aves > Passeriformes > Acanthizidae > Origma > Origma solitaria. The sequence continues at coordinate 553,469 of VZRL01004264.1, read as the reverse complement.
GTATAGTTCTGTTTGTTCTGTCACTTTTTGTGTCTCTGTCTGCAAATTACATGCCAAATGGAAATTAACTTGCTCCTTTGAAGCTTTGTTGATAGGATGTATGTGTCTAAGCCTTAATAACTATTACATAACAAGTAATTCCAATTTTAATGTTCATTGTTTGCTTCGTTAAAATAATTGAGGTCAAGCTGGCTGCTACCCTGAGGTGATGATAATGGAGAATTCTGTGCTTATTCCCGGTAATGGGAGGGAAGCAGTAATCAAGAAAGGACAGCTGATACGGATGTCATTATCTGCTTCCATCTTTCCAACACACTTTCAGAGTATCTCACTTGGTGTTCTAGGATCCTTTCTTAAAACATTTTTGTTCACAGAGGCTACTGTATATCTTAATCCAGAGTGAAGCTTTGTGGGTAGAATTCTTTCCTGTTCACAGTTCAAGGAGGTTCTTTTTGGTTCAAAGTTCAGGGGTTATTGCATGCAAAATGTACAGATATGTTATTGGTGATCATCTGGTCTTGTACATGTTTCTACACTAGACCCTTTTAAAACTGAAGTGCAAAATCATCTGGATAAGAGATTTGTGTTGAGCTACTGAAGTACTTTCAGCAGTAAACTCTGTTCTTGGTTATTTTATGCTAGTTACGTATTAAGCTGTAATTTTGTCTTCCTAGCTTGCATGCTATAGATGGAATCCCATTAAAAGATCTGTTATGTGACTTTACTGAAGAAAAGACAGAAGTCTGTAAATCCTTGTCAGAAAATTTCTTTTTTCAAGTAGAAAAATGGATGTAGCAAGTGACCTTGAGTAGTCTGAGAATGCTGTTCAGTAGTTTAGTCAAGGCAGAAGTTCACTTGCTCTGCAGTGATTATGCTTAACTCAAAACAACAGTGCATTAAATTTGGAGAAAAAAACCCACTTTTACTGCATTTGTACAAATTACCTTCATTTGTCAGAGTTCTCACTTGGTGAGGTATACTCTCTGAGCTGATGATTAGCAGTATTTACATTAGGCTTTTTGCATGTGTGTTTATGCTCTTTCCCTTTTCAGAATGAATAGTAGAAAGTGGGCAAGTTTAATGGAAATCGTGTGGGATTTGTGAATACGAGCTGAATTGGTAGCTAGTGTGTCCAATTCGTTACTAGTGTGATTGCTTTAGTGACATTGGAGTTCCAGGTGTCAGTATCTTACATTGATATATTCTTGATAGACGTGTGTGTATACATATACACATATACATATGCACATATATTCTACTTATACATATACTGGCTGTCTGTTTTAACTTTTGATTTTTATAATATGACAGTTTGTGTTGTTGATGAAATACAGGTCGAGATTGCCAGAGGAGTCCTTGCTCAAGGTCAGAATTGATGACTGTATTAGGTTCATGTGGCAACACAATATGTCATGTGTACAGTGACTTAGAAAGTTTTTATTTTTTGTGTGTGGACTTCTCTGTCCTTCATCTGCTTTTGCTTTTCAGAAAAATAGTGTTCTTAATGAAATAGAAGAAAATCCAACCCCCTGTGAAATATGCATGTTTAACAATGGTTAAATGTCCTGACTCGTGTATCACTTGTGACTTATTCTTGGGTAGTTGAAAAAGCTGGTCTCACCTCCTGTCCTTTCCCAATGTTTTCTGAAAAGTTTCTTTTTCTGGTACTATTTTCTAAAAAGCAAAAAACTAGTATTTCTGGAAAGTGTGTGTGTGTGTATGTGTGTATGTCAGAGACAAGAGAGAGAGATTGTGTTTTCATATTACACTTTTTAAAAAAACCCCACCCCAAATGAAGCACCAACCAACCAAATCCTGCCAAAAGATCATGAAGCAACAAACAGACTATTTCCCAGTCTTTAAAAGCAACAAACTTCTCACAAGGACGGCTTGACTTAGAGTTTTAAGGAAGTGATGCATGTTGCATTTCTATTACTATTTAAATGTCTAAATATATTTTTCCACACAACTGTTTATTTTTACAGATGCTCTGTTTTTCATATAAGCATTTTTATTGTGTTCTTTATTTCCCCGTGTTTTTAATAATTGTTTTCTATTTGCATGCAGTCAATAATGGAAAGGATTTAAAAATAAAACTCACTGTATCAAATCTTTCAGAGAAATTGCCTAGAGATAAGTCGGCAGACCACGTGCTGCTGGCGATGGTGTGTAGAGATTACTACAGTAGAGAAAAAGACTTACTAACTGATGGAGCAGAATGTCTCCTTCATGAATGATTTCTAGCATGTCACAGAGGAGTTTGATGATATTGAATTTCTATGGATTTTCAGCGCTAAAAGAACTTTTTCCCTTTTCTCTGTTGTGTTTTGGATTTTTCCGTATATATGGGTAGGCATGTCTTAATACTGACTATAAAAGGATTCAATACGTGTAATCAATACTAAAATTTAAACTAAATACTTAAATTTAAACTAAAATTGCAATTGCTCATACTGGATTATGTGTACTGGATTGTGTCTAGTGCAGTCTGAAGAACCTCCCTCACGTTTTATATTCTAAAAGAAGAGTAGAATGATCTGAAGTTTTTTAATCATTGTACAGAAAGACAGAATTGGTGACACTACTTATTTTCTTGGCCAGCTCCATATGGCCTGTGTGACAAAGGGAGAGTGTCTGCTTGCCCTCTGAGGTAAGATGGCTGATGTCATTCTTCCTTTGCTTTGAGGAACCTTAAGTCACTGTCTTGGGAGGTGCCCCTGCGGCTGCTGTGGATTGAGTTTTACAGATGGCATAAAGCTGGTGTTTGCTTTAGGTGCTGCAGTGCACTTTGTTAATTGGGTGAAATCCTGTAGGATGAATAATTATTGAAAGAAAGATTTTCTGATTATCATAATACACATCTGGCCTGTACAAAGAGATTTATGCGTGTTAGTCCTGGAGTCTGGATAACAAAAGCATTTAAAATAAAATCATGTCAAAAGCAATCGTATGCTCTTACAGTCAGGTGTGGCAATTCAGTTTTCTTCCTTTGAATTTTCTATTTATTTTTGTTGTTGGATGGGAGGAAAAACCTTGAGTGGAGATAATTTATTATTATACTTAATAATTTGGAATATCTCCCTTTCTCTTTCTAGTTTCAGAAACAAATTGAAACCTTAAATCAAAAATGACATTCAGGTTTTGTAAGATGGTTTCTCTGCATGGGAAAGATTAATGTATCATCTAGTAACAAAATAATGAATTCCTGTATTTTTTTTCTTTTAGCATGGAAAATAGCATTTTAATTTTTCATTATTATTTCCTAAATTAATTTTTAATAACTAGTTTTAGCTTATTTACCACATGAAAGAATGTTCTTTTGTCTTACGTCTGAAAGAAATTTCTTTGCAAAACTAGGATGTCTCATGGCTTTTTTTGCTGATCTTCCACATACTGTGGAGATAACCCTGAGAATAAGTAATTTCTACCATTTCTACCAACTTGCCATTTGTTTGGATTGTTGTCACTAAGTGTTTGGTCTCTTATGTGGTGGTTGGCTATGTGTTCACAACAGGAACATCCAGGAGGTGCAGTTCCAGCTGTGGAGGAGTAGTTAGCAGTTGCTGTGGCTGGCCTAAGTAGGGAGAGCAATCACACAAGATGTTAAGATCAGCCCTGAAGAGGAAGAAGCAGGCAGCAACAGAAGCTGTGGATTGTCTGTTTTGGAGCAAGTGGTAGGGAAGGGATGACTACAGAAGAAAACATCACTGATGTTTCCTGCTGCATTCTGACATTTGTGGGTCATTGGATGGCAGGTTTCTTTGAACGTAGTGTTCTTCAGGAGAATTGCATTGGCTTCTCATGGCAAGGTGTTGGCAGGAGAAGGGCCACAGAGGTGGCTTCTGTGAAAAGCTGCCAGAAGCTTCCCCGTGTCTGACAGAGCCAAGGCCAGCTGGCTCCAAGATGGATCCGCAGCTGGCCAAGCCCATGGCCATGGTGGTAGAACCTCTGGGATAACAGATTCAAGAAGGGGGAAAAAACTGCGGCTCAACAGCAGACAGAACAGAGAGGGGTGAGAATATGAGAGAGAAGCAACTGCAGACACCAAGGCCAGTGATGAAGGGAGGGAAGGTGGTGCTCCAGGTGCCAGAGGAGGGATTTCCCTGCAGGCTGTGGTGCAGCCCATGGTGAATCAGGGTGTTCCTCTGCAGCCCGTGGAGGTCCATGGTGAGCCGAGACCCATGTGCAGCCCATGGAGGAGTCCCTGCCAGAGCTGATGGATGCCCAAAAGAGGCTGTGACCCTGTAGGAAGTTCAGGCTAAAGCAGGTTTGTTGACAGGACTTGTGACCTCGTGAGGGACCTTGCGCTGGAGCAGTTCTCGCGGGACTGTTTCCCACGGGAGGATCCCATGCTGGATCAGGCGAAGAGAGCAAGGAGGATGGAGTGGCAGAGACAATGTGTCATGAGCAGGCTGCAAATCCCACTAACTGTCCACCTCTGCTCCTCTGGGGAAGGAAGTAGTGAAATTGGGAATGAAATGAAGCCTGGGAAGAAGGGAGGGCTGGGGGAAAAGTAAGGTTAGGGTCCTAGGACGAAGGATATTCTTCCTCATAACATTCTTTCCTGTGAACATTTTGCAATTAAGTAAATGCAGGCGTACTAATGCTAGGTATTTGCACACGTGTAATTCCTTTTAATACGTGTAGTCCTGATGGTTTTTTCAGTTTTTTTATTGTGCATCTATCATAAAGGTCTATTTTTAAAGTTTTAGTGCATTTCTGAGCATGTGGAGTTTCGTTGTGGTATTATAAGAAAAATATGTAGGTGAAGAGGTGTCAAATCCAAAACAAGAATGGAAAGAGAAGGGGGTTGAAATTTGGTGAGAAGACAGGGGCAAATAGCCTTTGTTCTTAAAAGCAGAGAACTATTACTTCATGGTGTCTGTATTTGCAAATAGGAAGGATGGAGAATTGTAAGGTGCTAAAATAACCTGGTGTAAGAGAAGAGTCATTCAAAATTAAGCAAGTTATTTCACTTTGGGAAATGAAAGTTACAATTTATCTTTCTCAAAATCAAAGATTTTCATTCTGCTTTTGAAACTAGCTTAGAGTCCTAATAAGTGAAACATTTTTTCTCTCCTCTTCTGGGAGAAAACAAAAAGAGACTCACCAGTAAGACAGAGGATGATGCTAAACTGCATGACTTAGTGGCTATCCTGCTAAGGGTTAATGTGTTTGAGTTTCATCTTGTATGGTTTGGTGTTTTTGTGTTAGCTCCTCTTTGATTTACTCTTTATAACAGCTACACTTCAGCTCTTCTGAAATCTTTTGCGAAAGTCTTAAAAAAAATTGTCAAGCATCATGTAAAAAGAAGTTCAGTTATTTCAATAATATATGACATTTTCTTACCCTTTTTGCCTTGGAGTTGATCTGTCACTCTAGAGGAGGTTCTTCATCTTTGTTCTGGTCATCCAGCACCTTGAACAGTGTGGTTTTGATCAATGCTTGAGCAGTAAATGCTTGGCAAGTTCTCGTATTTTGAATCCTACACAGAAGTTGCTGTTCCAGATGTCTTCTGCTGTGTCAGGTCTGTGGAACAGCTGCTGGTATCATAACTGTAACATAAACTAGGTAGCAAGGAAAAGATTAATCAAAGACTGCTTTAAAACTATCTTAGGTCAGCTAGGAAACAGTAAGGCACAAGAGCAACATCTTGTTTTGGATGAAGGTAGACTAAATCATTGATTTTATTCAAATTTGTCCTAATCTAGGAAGAATACAGCTGACATAAGCCTGGGTGGGTGATAGCTGCGAACATTAAGTTAATTTTTCAACTGTTTTCTAAGCTCCCTTATCAGTTTATCTTATGCTCCCATCTTAGATGCAAAATAATTTAGTTGTCTTTTATTAAGGGGGATGGGAAAATTGAAATGTTTGAAGTTTTCAAAGTTTTATTTTTGATTTAATTTTTTATGGAAGCAAATCTTGGAATTGTAAGCTGTTTGTCACAAAAAAAAAAAAGTAGGAAAACTGTTCACTTGTAAATGAAAATAGAATATTTCCATCACCATGAAGTATGAGAATGTCAGGTTTTCAATTTCACACTCTTATGCAGGATGGGAAAGGGAAAGAAGCATTTCTCCATACAATTATACTGTTTAGTTCTCCAGGGAGATGGTAATCTTTTTTCTCTTAGCTGTTTCTTCAGTTTGCTTCCTTGTGCTCTTTTCCTGAAGGAGGGATACTTGCATAAGTGTGTGTCTGTGGTATTTTTGTTTTTATCTTTGAAGCAGCCCCTTTGTCCACGCTAGGAGCTCATGTTCACAATGTGTGACTTCTGAAAGCAGAGCATTGCCTGGGATTCTATTGTTCCCTAAAGCTGTGTGTTGGAGGGGTCTGTCACCTTCTGACAGGTCCTGTTTTCTGTCAAAGGGAATTAAAATTGTCTGTGGCTTTTACTGAAGTTTTGGCCTCTGTTTTAAATGTTGATTATTAAAATGTCATGTTAACCTTCAGGAAGGCATTTGGCTAAATTTATGAACTGCAACAACAGCTTTTTGCGTAATTCTACTTTTTTTTGCAAGAATGGTTATTTGCGTCTCTTGAGTTCAGTTTCCTTTCTAGCTTTTCAGTGCACTCAACATATATTTTTTCAATCAGTCAATCTACAGTAGCATAGAAGGGCTACAGGAAGCTCACTATACTTGAAAATATAATAATGATAATAAAGTCATGAAGTTCATATTACATTTTTACAGTACAGTGGTGTGGACAAATGGAGCTTGAATCTTTGTTTATTATGATGTCTTCAGATATATTTTTCTGAAAGCTTTGGACACTTCAAGGGTAAACCTGTAAGTTTTCACAATAAGTTTTTGCAAGGTAAGTGTAAGAGGCTTGTCGTGTGCATATATAATTTCCTACAGGCTGTAAAAATGGTGAGAGAAATTTTGGACATCTCCTTTTTCTTTTGGCTTTAGGATTTTGAAAGCTTTTCAATTTGCTTAAAGAGCAGCCTGCTCAAATACTGTTTTTACCTGCTATACAAGCACCCCTTTCGTCTTCATCTGGATGGTCCAAATCTAGAACAGGTTAACTTTCTGCCTTACAGCTGGTATTCATATTGGATATGAAATAAGTGCTCTAAGTTGCTTCCTATGCTAGTGTCTGTAAACTTAAAAATGACTGCATTTTGTAAGAATGGTTCCTTAGTGATGCTTGAGAAATGGATAATGGCTGTTCTTAAACTGTGATTAGATACTTTATGTAGGAAAGGAGGAGAGACAGTAGAACTTCCTTGGGTGTCTCAGATCACATACACAGTCAAGGAAGTCTAAGCCTAAATTAATAATGGAGAAGGAAATAGAGTTTTCATACTTTTCCTTACAAAGACTTTCAGAAAGTATGAGTCACTATTAAACCTACTGTGAACCTGCTATTTTAAGAGACTATTTTCTCTAACATAGTCTTGACATTTTTACAGGCCTTTGGTAGTCTCAAGCCCTTCGTTTTTGTAGGTGAGTATGTGGTATGTTTGGATCAGAACATTAACATCCATTTGTGGTAGTTCTTCACATTTAGTCACTATTTCAATCCATAAGAATTTAACAGCTACATAGTGATATTTCCTATGACAGCAGATGTTTTTGGACCCTTACAGATCATGAGCCAAGCTGAAGGACAACAGAAGAATCTTGTACAAGCCATTGAATCTCTCCCAAATTCTGGACCCCTTACTGCTTTGGATCAGGACTTGCTACTTTTAAAAGCTACCTCTGCTGCCACCCTGAGCTGCCTTGGAGAATGCCTGAGTCTATTACAGCAAAGCATTAATCAAGTGGGCCCACAGCACAACAGGACACTGTCATCAGGTGAGCACAAGCTCCTTTGGGTATTATTTCATGTGCCTTGGGGTGTTTTATTATGATATGAAACAGGTAAAATTAACCATTCTCAGAGAGGCAAGTTGGGATGAGCAGCTTGTGAGCTTCTGCAGCCTCAAACACTATAACTCTTTACCCAAGAAAGAGAGACAAAATATATTGCAATCAGAAGAGAGGAGGAAAAGAGGGGCTCCTAAGTCTTCTCAGAGAAATGAGGTCCTGGAGGTAGCAACACAAAAAAGGGAGACATGGAGAAGAGTTATATAAACATACATTCTTAATTTTAATAGCAGTGCAGAACCAGCTTGGTTGTTTTGGTTTGCTCCTCCTCCTTTTTTTTTTTTAAATGGATTTCAATCTCAATAAAGATTCATTTGATAAAAATGATACTATGAAGTGCTACAGTGAAAGTGATTTTTCTAGTTTTCTGCATGGAAGGATGCTGCTGAGGCGGATTTATTTCAGTCTGTGGTTTTCTTTGAGTCTGGAAGGAGTTCTCTGTGCTTTATAAAAAAAAATTAAAATCTGTGGCACGTTTTTATGAGCCTAAAATGTCAGTGTAATACTCCACTGAGCTCTGCAGGCCTGCGTTTCTCAGTCCCCACATGCCTCAGTTTTTCCAGTTCACCCAGTTCTATGTCTGTCCATAATATTGGAAGCTGGACCTTTAGCTTTCTGAGAGGATGGTTAGTGCTTTCCCACGCATAAACTGTACTGCTGAGTCTTAAGAACAAGAGCAGGAGTTGATGTAAGAAAATCAGCAGCAGCAGAACTCTGGATATGGAGTGGCTTTTTGTTGTGTTCTTCAGATGCTTCCACAGTAACCCCTCCAACCTTACTTGCAGTAGGTTCACTACAGGGCAGGATATGCCCTCAGGGCTGCTAAGATGGCATGGTGGGACAGCCTCTGAAGCTTTCCCATTGTGAGGAGAATAGAAATGTGAGAGAATTACCTGAGAAGAAGAAAATCATGTGAAAGTGGTTCTTGGAAAAAACAATATGAAACCTTTTGACACCTATGCTGTGGTACATGCTGACTTTCCCGCATCCAGATTCTCATATTTCATAAAGGAACATGATTTAAAAAAATTTTCTGATTCCTTGTAGAAAATGCAAAACCCTCTTGCACTTACCTAAGTAGTAATGATAAAGTGCATTGAATTGAATTATCTGATATAACTATATTTCAGAAAAGAGTGGTTTCAAATAGAGATGAAAAGCATCCTTCTAAGAAAAGTTACTTTCTAGTTTCAAAGTCCCTGAAGGTTGTTTTTCATCTTGAAGTGATCTAAGTGAACTGTCAAGAGATAGATGACTTGAGTTGTACATGTCCTTGAATCCGTGTCCACGTAATCTTCTGTTAAGTCAGTGTCTGTGTTTTGACTTCATAATGGTTTTTGAGGATCTGTGGACAAGGAGAAAGAAAAGCAAGCAAAACATTAGTAATTGCTTAAAGAGACTCCCCATTTAAAAAAAAAAACAACCCAATTAGAAAGTCATGACTATGGAATTGTGAATAATGAAATTTAATAAGTGGGGTTTTTTTTGTTCTTCCTAAGACTGTAAACTTGCATGAGAATCCTTTCAGGAATCAAAATTCTGTAGCACTGCTTCACAGCAGCATCTTTGTTGTAACTGTGAGAATTTGGATGCAAACAGTTAATTCTTCAGTGTGTGCGTGGGCTTATTCCTTCATATGGAAGTTTAAAAAAAAAAAAAAGGAACTAAAAGCTGCTGAAATATTTAGTCTCTTCTCCCTGACTGAAAGTCTGTGAAATGAATTTTTTTCCCTAGGCCTTATTATGCAACACAGTTGCCTGAAAGAACCTGGCCTACAAGTCTTGATTACTGATTTTCCCACACACTTAATCTTTTCCAGGCGTACTTTGATAGACTTAATGTTTCTGCTGAGTTGGTAGAGTTTCAGAGTCATCAAAGCTGCATAAGCTCATACCTATTCAGACTAAAGCCTTTAAGTAATCCCCTAGCAAACTCTAATTCTGAGAGATGATCTATTTCATTTTGGTTGTGTCCTCCAGGTGAATTCTTTTAATTTTCTACCCAGCAGGTGCAACAGAAGATGACCTTTACTGTCACTGTCAGGTGAAAGTGACTCTTGTTAGTTTAAAAGCCACGTACTCTTGTGATTGGAATTCTCCAACACCTTTCTTGTGAGATGTCATGGCCCTGTGCAATTTATTGCCTAATGCTTCCATCCTAGTGCTGTCTCACTACCTGCTGTGTGGTGTAAAGATGCTGGTGGGCATTGTGGGGCAGGATGCATAGACAGAGACAAGATAGAAATTTGATAATTTATTTTCTTGCTTGTCCCTACAGTTCATGAAAGGAATCCAGTCCAGCCAGGCAGCACAGTCTTCTTTGTGTGGAATGTGAGAAATACTCAATTGCTTAGCTTGGGTGATTTGAACCTACCCTTGAGTTTGCTTTCTTTCAGCATCCAAAGCTCTCACTATTATGCCATAGAGAGAACTGCCTTATAAATAGACATATATCTACTTACTCTGCTTTGTTTGTACCTTTCCTTGTGTCGTTGGGGTCTTTGTACCCGATTATGCAAGGTTTGCTGACTTCCCTGTGCACTGGAGGCCTTGCAGTCATATTGCCTCTAAAGCAAGGACTTAAAAGTAGCTGAGAGTTTCTGACCTAGTACTTATGGAATGTACTCATGAAGATTCTATTTAAATAGTAGCTATTTGAAACACATTTACAGATATTTATTGTTTTCAACAAGAGAAAAGAGTGTCCCCTTTCTTTTTATATAAATATTTTTATTGCTTTGTTTTCCAGTAATTTGAGTAAAAAGAAAGCAACTTAGCATTCGCTCGAGTGGAATCTTATCCAGAATCTACAATTGTGTAGGTCATGACTTAAAATATTTTTATGGCATCTATTCTAATGGAATGGTTGAAGGATGACATGATTTTTCCATTTCATGTTCCTCACAAGTTGTCAGTCTTAGACCTCAAGCCTACAAGCAGACATGGAGATTAAACTGAAGTCTTCAATCTTGTGTTGAAGACTAGTCAGTAACTTTTCTATTTCCGCTCTGAAGCTTCATGGAAGGGTTTTTGTGATTGTCTTTTTTTGGAAGTACATCAGCAGGAACGGCCAGTGAAGCAAAATCCTGTCTGTCTGTGTTTCTACTTTTGAGTCAAAATAATGTCAAATCACGTCAAAAAAACTCTCTAGCTGTCATTATTAAAGGTATGTGCATTGATTAATGGCTAAATTCTTTGTAATTTTTTTCTTTCATTGAAAAATATGCCAGAGAATGGTATTATTAGCTGAAAGTGTTGGTTACACATAGTGTGAGTTGAGGATGAGGGATTGCATCTCTACAAGCTGATTTGGGAAGTTTGGGTTTTTTTGTAGGATGGAGGAAAATGTCAATGCCTTTCTTTTTGGCCAGGAATGTCACCACTTAGGTACGTGTAAAGTATTTGCTAATCAGCTTTAAGTGGCCTCTGACAAGCTTGAGTTCATTTGGCATGCTGATAGAGAGCAGGTACCTTTGAAAATAAAAATCTGGAGAGGAAACTTCTGTCTTCATTTGTAACTTTAAAAGCTTTAGTGTTATTTTTCTCCAACTCTGCAGCCTTTGGCAGAAGAGTATCTCCAGAGCCTGTTGACTGCTATTGTTAACATTCTTCCCTCCCAGACTGTGAACAGAGCAAACTTGAATGTTTGTTTTAATGTGTCCCTCCCAGCGTATGTTGTGTTTTAGGTCTGTTTTTTTTTAATTCTAGTGTTTTGGCAGACAGAATCCTCTCTTGTAGTAGCAGCCTGCACAGATCAATCTATTCTTTTAATCTACGTTTCACATTAGCCATTCATTTACTGAATAAAGCATCTTCCCCATAGGAATTCCCTCCTATATTTTTCTGTCTCTCCCTTGCCCACTTTTCCAAACTGTAAAATGTTTCATTTTTCTGAAGATTTTTGAAAACAGAAGCCAAACTCATCCTTACTATGGATTTTCTGAAGTTCATTTCAATGTGCAAATGCTACTGATTTTGGCTCCCATGGAAGCAAATGGATTGGACATGATTCTGGAATTGGGGAAGGGATATACTTGAGCTTTATATTCTCTAGTGCCTCCTTTTTGGAGGAAATAAATGGACAGGAAAGACAAAATCTATATGCTTTCAATTTGGTGACAGATGACAACTAGGAATTCTCTTGCAGCTGAGATGACAAGAGAAAAATGAGCAGATAAGTCCTTGTTTGTGCTTGAATACATGTGGGCAGGGGAGAGTGGGGAAAGAAGACAGGAAGAGAACATGTTCTTTGCTACTGGTATACTTTACTAAATTTGGCTTGGTCAATCAATTCTCCCTTAGTTGCACCATCACCACACTTGCTTCTGTCAAGAACAACCAGAGCAAAATCTAAAGGCTAATACATATTCTTCTTTTGCTGAAAGATAACATTCTTTTCTAGTCCCCACACAACATTATCCAATCCCCACACAACAACTCCAATCTCATGAGAAAAGCAGATATGCAGCTGCCACTTGCTGCTGCTGGTTCAGTGTGCTGTAGGGATTCAGCAGAGAGACAAAACTGTAGCATCCATTCCTGGCAGGAGAAGGAACTCAGATTTAATATTGGCTTTTCCTCAAGGCCTACCATTGCGTTGTTAAGGGCATATTTGTTATAGTATATTTAAAATATGTCGTAACTATGTTATCAATAGATGTTAGCTTACAATTGTGCCAGGGAAGAAATGTAGGTGGCTTTTTTTTTTTTTGTAGTTTCCTAACCAAGACCAGAGGACTTAAAATTAGAAGGGTTTTTGTTACTGAATTGAGGTACGTGTTAAGTATATTTCATGCATCAATTATCATGCAAAAGTGAGTTGGAAGGTACATCAGGTACCCAGAAAATCAAAACCAGCAAAAGAAGATTATCAACATTGCTTAACTGAAAAATCTCCTGTAAACCTTCTCTTTGGAGAGAATTCTCCCTCTTCCTGCTGTGTGCACCTGTAGAAGGAAAGATGTTTTTCCTGAGGGCACTTGTGTGGGATACAGCCTGTTGTGCCCTCTGAAAAAGATGTTTGTGTACTGTAGCACTGCTGTAGGGGAAGGATAAGTAGGTTGTGTCGGGATGCTGTACTCTGCTTAAGTAGGAAGTGTTCTCATGTGCTTTGATGGACTTGTCTACTGCGTGTTCATCACAGTGGAAACTGGTGTTGAGGGGAAGAGGGAAAGAAGCTAATTTTTGGGTATTTTCTGTAAGAACTCTTGTTGTGTGTGTACATATGCTCTGAACTTTCAGAGGACTCATACTTGGGTTTTCACTCTTGGAACTACAGAACCAACATCATGCAGGTAGAAGAGATCTGGCTGATTTTACTAGCTGTGTATTTGGTATGTCCTTTCTAATTTTTGCATCATTTACTGCAGAAACAGATGTTTTAATTAACGCAGTGCTTTGCATAGTCTTAAAGCAAGTAGTAAAGTAGCTATGTAGCTGTGAATGCTTTTCATATAATTTGTGACTGCCTTTCTGGAGAATTCCTTTAGAGCTCTGAAATGTATCAAAATTGATTTGAATTTACCTTTCTGTCAGCTGTCTTTGGCTATGACTGAGAACAGAGAAAAAAATCTGGCTTAAAAACCCCCAAACCAATGACAGCAGTTTCTTCCTATTTGTACCCAACTCCGAAGATAAACTTTCTCATATTATGTTTAGTTTTTTTATTTTTGTTTTTGTTTAAAGTCTTTATAAGAGCAGGGATTGAACTAGTGATAGACGTTTTTGAGTCCCATTAAGTGGCAAAGATGGAAACTCCATTAGAGAGGGTCAAATTCTTTACAGATGGCAGCTCAGTCTGTGGAGAGTAAATTCCACTAAAACAATCCGATTGAAAATGGTACAGACAACAGCTATACCTGTACTATTTTGTAATAAGAGTAATTTGTACTAGTGCAGATGGGAACATTTTGGGTGTACTGAAAAACTGAAATAAACCCTTGAAAAACTGTACTGAAAAGTTTTGGAAAACTGATAATGTGAGTGAAGTAGGAGCCATATTGTTGTGACCTTTTATTTTCTACATAGAGATTGTACTCTAGTCTTGATTTTAAGATTATTTCTGATGCGTTCTCTCATCAGATACTGCTTTTGCCTGAAAGGTGGGCTGCTGTATTAGATATATGGCAAGTCCCTTGGGATGATAGGAGAATGCTGAAATCTCAGAGTAAGATTCATGGATTAAAGATCATCACAGGTTCCCTGATGGCACCTTGAAACTAGGCATGAATTTTTTTCAACTTGTTCAGAGAGATGACTTTTTATTTGTTTAGATTTCTGTGCTGTATGACTTAATATCTCTCTCTGCGTATTTCTCTTCTGCCAAGTAGTCAAATTCCAGACAGAAAGTTTAACAAAACAATTTTTCTCAAATGCAGAAGTGTTGAGGAAGTGCATGTTCTTTATTATCGTTTGGACCTTAACTCTTGACATCCTATTGGTGTTGGCTACGTCATAATGTGTTTTTAAGATCTGTTTAAAATTTGATTAAGCTGACAAGGTTTGGTGTTTTGTGAGGGTACCATTGCCCTTGGGACAAGAGAGAAAACATGCTTGCCTAGTTCTACACAATTTCTATTTCTCTAAGTGACTTTGAAGTGTGCAGAAAAAGATAAAGGAAAATGGCTTTTTTGAAATGTGTTTCCACGGAAGAGGAAAACTAGTATAGTGTTTTTAAAAATATCTATATGATGATGAAGTAAATGTTCACACTTAAAAATTTCCCCTGAAGTGAGGTATTTCTTCATGTGGGAACTTTTTGTTGTGCTTATTTACATAAACTAGATTAAAAAAAAAACAAAACCCTGTTTACAGTGAAGGCCAAATAAATTGTTTGTACAGACAGAAAATGGATAGCCGAAGGAAATGATCAGATGACATATTTTCAAAGATTGGCATAAAGAGAAGTCAGTTCAATTTTTTTTTTTTGTGTCTTTCTAATAGGAAAATAGCAGCAGTAATCCATTATTCAGCTTTTTTGACAGGAAGAAACAGAAAAATAGATCGAGATCTGTTACTGCAAAATAATGAAGAGTGAGAAGCATAATTTGACAGCAGAGAGCAACAGAAATGTTCTTTATTTGGCAAGGGGAATTTTGTGTAATTATATGAAATGCACATTTAAAAAAAGAAAAAGAGCTGGATTTTTTTCCCCTGTTGGTTTCTCAGATCTTTGAAAATAATTTTAGACTTAACTATTTGCTTATGCTTTCCTCAAGCTCGCTTCGGCAAAAGATGGTGCCACAAAAGCACCCTAAGCAAGTAGATATGAATTTTTGCCACGTCTTCATAGCTTAGTGCCATTTTAGATGAGAGGAATGTTCTGTTACTATTTTGTCTCTAGAATTTGGTAAGAGTTCAGCTATGGGATTTGTGGCCCATTTTTTAATAATGGAAGTGTTAGTGTAACACTACACAGCATAGCCTCTCCAGATCAAACCATTTACTTCAATTGAGAGGCAATCTCTGGTAACCCTGGTGATATGGAGAGGAGAATCTGCATGTTCTTTAATGTACTTCGTGTTGCTCTGCATCATCTTCAAAACTTGGCGGTGATGAGAGGAGATCCTCCCTGTGGCACTAATTGTATATTCATATACAAATTACGGTAATGACTGAAGAGCTGTGATTTTCTTACCCATAGCTCTACATTTTAAAGCAGCGCGTAATTAATAGCTGAAATTTTAAGTCCTATGCTGAGGGCTACTGATTTGACTATTGAGACTATGTTTTAGAGCAGTTAGGGAAGAACAAATGTGCACTTGCCTTAGCTGATCCTTCTTTCTGTCATGGCATCCTTAAATACAAACCCATCCAGGAAATCAAGTGCCCCCAGAAATAAGGGTTGTTCTGATGCCAAGTTCTGTTTGATTCATATTTAATGTGTATCTTTCTAATGAGACTTCTTTCAAACTGTGGTCTTGGGACCAGTAAAGCATTTTAGTACTTAAATCTAGAAAAAAATTTTAATAGTACAGAGAGAAATAAAATACAGCTACTAGGCTTCAAACTCTGATCTCAGGCAGAAGAAATGGAGGGTTTACTTGGGTAACTTCAAAACTATGAAAATAGTGGGTAGAGAATACTTGCTTAATTACCAAGGTGTGCCAGTTAGAATTACCCATAAGGATTATATAGTCTGGTGGTAGGAGTAACATTCATTGACTTTAAAAAATCACAGATAAATTGGCCTATAAAGATGCTTACTTTGGTTATTTAGGTTTTTTCCTGCTTCCAAAGGCAGGGGTATCATTTGAGATACTGCATAAGCTAGTTCAGAAAGTACAAGACCATTTGTTACTAAAGTGAAGGTGTGCATGGAAGCAGGGAAGAGATACAACTCATTTAGATCTGTAGAATGGTAAGGTGAATGGAAGAAATCTGTAATCTTTCTCTTGCAAGCTGATACCTATTTTCTGCTTCAGAAGGTATCCTGGGATGGCCTGGGCCCAAGTCACACTCCACAGAGCAACTGAAAAACGGTGCTCTCAGCTCCTTATCATCTGCTAGTGCCAACATTACATGGGCAATAGTTCCATCTGCAGCCCAGGATGGGCAGGCACTACAACCAAACACTGAGGTAAGCATGCTTGCTCTCTGTAGGTCATTGGCTAGATGCAAACCTTATGTGTGATGGTGGATACTTCCATTGACTAATTATTGTATTTTGTTTCCATAGTATACTCTTTCTTTGAAGTTACTTGTGAAAATGATAAGTTTCATGCAAATGTGCACTCCAAAAATGTGAAAAATATGTTGATGATACTGCTCTGTGCTTTTTGCTTCTCTGAGGTACTTAGACCAGCAAACTTTGGCGAGTGTGCAATCTCTTTCCTGATCTTAAAAGCAATCAACAGACTGTCAGCACACATTTCTATCTTCTGGTGCCAAAACCCCCTATTTATTTATTTTTCGTTCTGGTTTGGGATAGACAGGAGACACTAGGAGCACAACATTTGCTTGCTGCTTGTTCTTCCTGTTTGCTCCTGGGCATCTCTTGAGTATAGATGACTGTTCTTTGAGTTGAAAAATGATGTTATTTCCTGATCCCTTTTCCTGTTAAGTGATTATGGGCAGAATTTGTCCATATCATCCTGCATCAATCAGCTGATTTGTGCTTTTGTGGCATTTACTTGGTAAAGGGCAGTTCTGAAGCTTCCACTCTTTGAGGAGACTCACAGCTGCGTATCAGACACCTCATGCACTGAAAATCTCTCATCATGACAAACGTCTCCAGCCTCTACTGTCTCTTCAGTTACCAATGCTGCCCACCAGGAAAACCCTTCACTCCGAGACCCTACAGAATATAGGGCACCTGGAGCATGTGAGACCTGGAGAACTGGGAAGAAGTTTTCGAAAGAGCTGAAGAAACTAGTGAATGCTCTTGGGAATTGGAATGGCTTAAGTTACATTACATTGCCTGTAACAGAATATGTAATGGCTGGAGACATCAATAAAGCTGGTTTTCCAGTTCTTTTGTAGTACCTTGAATTGAATATAGTTCAAAAAATTCACAGATAAACCAGTTTTATTTTTTTAAATATTACATGTTCCTTTGGTCCTCTGTCCTCAGCAGTTTTGAATTCTGTTATTCCTACTGTCCATTAACCAAAATGTTTAAATTACCTGTAATTACTTTTTATTAGGAAGTTGTATCATTTTTCAGCCTAGTGTACTTCTTATAGTGTGTTTTTAAGACGAGGCTTTTTAAGAGTATTGTTTTGGGAGTTACTACTTACTGAACCACTGAAGTCTGTTTCGTTAGGGTTTTTTAGTTTTTGTTGTTTTTGGTTTTTTTTAAGTTCTTGATCATCCACTAAAGCCAAATGGGATGTGGAAGCATGGACTTTGCAGCGAGAACATAAAGAGCAGTGGCTGATTTTACTCCCATTAAGGTATCATTTTGCAGTTGAGATGAGCCATTTATGACATGTTTTAAATGACAGGTTTTTTTAATGGGTCCAATTGCCTCCTGTTTATTTGCTGATCAGAGACACTGAGTTGCGTGGCTTGAGGTACTGCTCTGCTTGTGGAACTCAAGATTTTTTGAGAAGGGAGTACCCTTGAAGGGATGGATATAAGCAAGGAAGTGTAGCACTGTTTATAGTACAGAATCCTCAGTGCTTTGTGGGCAGTCTTCCTGAAATCAGCAGCCTGCCTTTGGAGGCCCTGGGACATTAGCCACTGAAAAAGAAGACAAAGAGATGGGGGAAGAAAGTAAGATTTTTATGTTATGGAAAGGTCAGCTCAAGGTGGTGGTTATGGTAGAAACAGTAAGTAGAAGTTTGTGGATTGGTGAAGCAACAAGAAGGAGCTGGAATCAGGCAGGTAATTTTTGTTATGTAGTAATACAGTTTAAGGAGCAGAAATTTGGGTTTGCCTCAAGGAGGTGGCTTGAACCAGGGTTCATTCCTGGAAGCTCTTTACAAACCTGCATCTTTCCTTATACTGAGTCTCTTTGTGTGTAGTGTCTGAGATTAATACTCTTGGCTCTGAATTCAAGGTGGTTTTTAAAATGTAGCTGGTACACTTTTCAGTTTTGATAATTTTGATGAAATTTTTTTTGAGAAACTTAACTGTTACACTGGTAAGAACGCTCTCTGAGTCAGGTAGTCACCCAGGAGATGATGCCTGACGCACCCAAAGTTGCCAGAGATGTTTGATTTGACATGATTCAGCAATTCTGTGTGGAGTATATAATAATATTTTTAGATATATTGTGGCCTTGTGTGTCCAAGGCAAGAGCCTAGATCTGGCATTGAGTAAGCAGTTTATTTTCAAAGGTATAAAACCACTGATATACTTAGTATCTGTAATAATATGTAAAAGCAAATGCAAATCATCACTTGTTTGTAGTCCAGATACTTTGTTGTTAGTAACAGTGGTGACATCAGCAGAGAATGAGAAAATGCTTCTAGATGTTATTAGTTGACACTTTGTTAGCACTGAATGCCCTCAATTTATTTTTAAAATTTATCTAATAGCTTCTTTTAGAAGAAAATAGAAATCCACAAGTGCCATTCAAATGAAGCTTATTGCTCTTAATATGATTTTCTTTTAAAGAAAACCCAACTAGGCACTAGATAATCTCAGTTTCTTGAAAAAGCTGCTGGGGGATTAACGGGGCTCAACTTTCCAAATATACCTGCCAAAAGAAATAAGCCTTGCTTCTACAGAAGTTATGAGAAGAGAGTGCTAGTTCCTGTATCAGTGCTCTCAAAATTAATTCCAATCTCTTCTTTGACTGGGTCTAGATTTTTATTTAAAAAGAAAATCTGTAATTTTATGGTATAACCTCTATCTCCTAGTCAGAAGCTGTACCCCAAAGGAATGGGAGAGAGCTTTTTGGCTAACTCTCAGTGTGATATAGTAGATGTACCAACCAAAGAAATTGTGAATTGACCTCTAGTCTGAAATAGAAAATGCATTAAATGGCTACCCTTGAGGAGCAGCAGACTCAGCTGCTTATATTATAGAATGTTATTTATAAGGAAAAGCTAATTTTAGGTATGTGGCTCAGCAGTGATTTTAAGCAGAAGACAGAGATGTTATGCTGGGGCAGAGGGAGGTGTGGGTGACTGCTGAGGAGTCTTTCCCATACAGCTGCCTGCCAGTGGCAGCAGTTTCCTGGCAATGTGACCAAGTGGCTGAGTGTGGGTAGTGATAACTGTGCTAATTCTCAGCACAACGTTCAGACACTTTGCAGCTGTGCATTAAGCAGCATCGTTAACAAACCAGTGACTTGTTTTCTGCCATGGTTTTTGTATGTTTATGAAGAAGTGTGGATCTTTACGATTCTCTGGAAGGTTCATCTAAGGCAATTTTCCTTGATTACTTAAGCATTCTTGAGGGATGTAGGAAGTTCTGGAGCTGAGTTTTGATGCCATAGGTAACTAAAGTAAAACTTTTCTTTTTGGTCTGTCACACGTTAGGGTTTCAGTGATTGAGAGTTTCTTCCCTGGTGAAATAAGGTAGAAGCTAAAGATTATCCTCTTTAGATAATGTGTTGGTGTTTACTACCTTTGGTTTATTTAGGGTGTTTCCTGCTTCCAAATGCAGGGGTATCGTTTGAGATACTACTTAAACTAGTCCAGAAAAGAAAAGATTTCGTGACAGAGATGATTTTCTTGTCTGTTCCTTGCCTATTATTCTTTTAGAGTTGTGATATAGGACAGCATGAAGTTAAAACCTATTATCTTTAATAAAATAAATAAAGCAATTTTGTCTGTTATTTTCCATAGGTTTTTTAAAATGTTTTGTAAGTCTCCATTTTTTTTTTTTTTTTTTTGGGGGGGGGGTTGGTGGGGTTTTTTTTTGTTTTGGTTTGGGGTTTTTTTTTGTTTTGTTTTGTTTTTGTCTGTCCACCTGAAACATCAGATCTATTCTCTGTCTGATGTGAGTTGATGTAAAATACTCCTGTGCATCCCCTAGTGAACCACTTTGGACTTTTTGGCATAATTGTTGTTATAATTTCAAGGTAATTTTTAGGGTTTTCCCTTAAAGCAGAACAGGACAAATCTGGTGTGGAATACGCCACAGCTACACTCTTCAGAACTCTGATGTGAACTTTGTCTCTGTCCAGTCTGCCATAAATGGGACCCTGGTTTCTTCATTTAAGGGTTAATAATTTTGAAATTCCTTTCAAGAAGTACTGAAATTAATTCGTTTCAATCTCATAGTAAAGTCACTTGTAATAAACTCGGTGCCAAAGTAGAATAAAGGTGTGAATCACTTCCATGGGTGAGCTACTGTTCCAACTGATTGCCATTTTGGGTGTCAGAATTCCCCCTCTGAACTGACAAAATGTGACTGGAGGCCAAATGCTTCCCCTGACAGCCAAATACAAATAGGTAACAGGCTGTTCTCATGTGGGGTCTGAAAGGGAAGGAATCATTTTCTTTGGATCTAACAGTTTAGTTAAGAATAATTAAAAAAAATTGTTCTGTAGCTACTTTGTGATGCTGCCCTGCTCCTGTGATTTTTATGCCTTAAAATGCCATACCAGCTGATTCTTCCCATCCTGTGGATCTGGTAGCTGTGCAGTCTCTCTCCTTTCCTGTCCCCAACTTCCCCTTGCCCGTGCGCGTGAGTAGCTGTACGCATGCTCCAAATTAAAGTGTCTTTTTAATAGGATTGAAGTTTTAGCTCTGTAGGATTGAGCCTTTAGCTCTGATTATCTAACTGCTAAACCAGGTTTGAATTGTGATAGTGATTGCAAGGGCAGTCAAGTCCAGGTTATTAAAGATATTTTGGTCCCCTGGATGATCTGAACCTTGATGTTTTCAACTGTAAGAGGGAATTGTACTATTTAGAGGAGGTACTGAATTGTTTCATTTTATAAATTTATGTATTTTTCCCCATTTATTCAGATGATAGTTTTTTAAAGCTGTAATTTTTTTAATCTGTATGTTAGTATATATCCTAATATGACTTTAGACTTCGAGACTTTAGAGCTATTACAGAATGTATTAGAGATACTAAGAAATAATTTAAAAAATGCTCATGCAATTTTAGAAACTAAGCTGGATACAAGAAATGATTTCTAATTTAATATTACCTCTCTTTATCTGTGTCTCAGCAGACTTGCCCAGGTCTGTGGATTTTTTCCTAGTATAATTTGTTCCTAGCGTTTCCTAATTCCTGTTTGTACTTGACAGAAATGTGCATAATTGATGTTGGGAGATGAGTTTAGCCATGAACATACAGTGCTAGCCACAAGTGCAGTAATGGAAGAACAACAGATCAGGAGGGGAAAGTAATGTTTGCAGTATTACAGAGAGTCCCTTTTCACTGTTTAGTACGGGCATTACAGGATTTCTGAATGTGCTCTGCTTTTCGTCCTCTGCATGATTAAGTATTTTTCAGGCTGAAGAACACAGTGAATGGCCTGTAATGATTTCGCTAAATTAATCTCTAGGCAAAGATGGTACTAGTTAATCCATTCAGTATGCAGACCATCTGAAAAATGAAATCTGAGATAATCAATTGAAGGTATATTTAAGGATAATCAAGGGAATGTATATTTTAAGGATTAAATGTACAATTAGTCTAAAAGTAGAATTAAATGACCCTAAGCCTGCTACAGCAGCATTGACAATGACTAAGATAATCTAGCTAATTTTTTTTTTTTTTTTTTTTTGCTAGCTTTCTGGAATAGCTACTGTGTCAGTAAACAGTTCTCTAGTAAAACTGTTTATGCAAATAATTAATAAAAATTTTTATCACCAGCCAAAACCACTGCATATTATTGAGTCACTTCCACTTCCAAAATGCATGTGTGCCAGCTGCTATCTATATAATTGAGAGTAATACTCTGTGTAAAAAAAAAAAAAAAAAAAGCTTTAATACCAGATCTGCTTCTAATTTGAATAAACATGAGGTTCTGATTCATGTGGCATTCCATAATTACTAGTGAAAGTCAGTGAAAACTAATCACTGGAATATAAAGAACTTTGGTACCCTTGCAGCAAGGCTTGAAATTAACTCTAAGTGGATCAATTGCATACTCTATTCAGTGTAAAACTTGTGCCCTCTGCTAGAGGAACTCTGAAGTCAATGTTAATTTTATTTCAGGATTGTGTGCTGATTTGTTATGTGCCAGTTAATTTGCTTTGTGATGTCAGTTTTATTTCTTAGTACGTGTATATATGTGGGTTTGGCTGAACTGCCCTTTAGAAATCTTACCCATCTCATTAAGACTGTCAGTTACTTAACTAGACTCTACTAAGTTGGGCTGAACTCTCCTGCACGGAGAGTTTGTCCCAGGTTGGCATTGCTTTATCTTGTTCAGTGAAACATCATCCAAACTGGCTTCAGCTGTTCTGTCTGGTCTTGCTAGGAAAAAAAAAAAGGTTTTCAGCTTGTGGTGATGAACTGTAGTGGTTCTTTATCTGAAAAGCCCAAAATGTGGAAATAAGTCCCAGCTGTGATAACAGAATTTAATTCTAAAATTTGTCTCAGAGGAGGAATTGGAAGGAGCAGGTGAAAAAGGCAGAACTCTTCTACATGGTAGAGAGTCTGCACAGTTGTCTTCAGTCTGAGATGGACCAACTAATTGATTAATCAGACTGAGAACAATTCCTAGAAGCTTTTCAAGTAGAGACTTCCATTGGCCTCAAGAAATAAGACATATAAAAGGAGACAATCTTCTAGGCCTAATTTGTTTCACATATACATTGAATATTCTCCTGGTATGATTTATAATGATGGTTTTTCTTTTGAAAGACTTAGGGGTTTTTGTTTGTTTGTGGGTTTCTTGAGTTTTGTGTGTTTATCAACAATGTGAGTGTGTATAGTGGATGAGCAAAGAAATTGCAGGAAGAGTCAGGGTGGTTTAATAAATGTATTGTCTTGAGGCATGACTGTTAGTACTGCTTGTATTAATATGTCTTTACAATTTCTGTCCTCTTACAAATATGCTGACATGTGATACTGCATATAAGAAATAGCACTGTGAGAACTGGATTTACATATAGATTGGTATTGCAAGACCAGATGATTGTAAAGGTTAAATTTGTAGTTGTCCGTCTTTTTGTGCCCTCTTTGCATATGTGAGTGGTGTATTATTGACTAATGTGGCAGTATTTTTCTGCCATAAATTTGCTTAGCTAGCACACAAAATGACATAAAAGAGAGTTACAACTGGCTAAATGACTGCAGCTCTGCTCCTTCCTAACTTTTCTGTTACTGGGCGTTGCAGGCAGAATCATAATGGAATCACAGAGTACTCTGGCTTGAAAGGGACCTCCGGAGGTCCTGCAGCTCAGCACTGTGAAAGCAGTGCTAATCAGGTCAGCTTGTCCAGTCAAATCTTGAACACCTCCCACAGTGGAGGTCCCACAGCCTCTCTGCACAAAATATTGCAATTTCTCTAGGGCTTTTGTCAGTGGGAGCAAAGGGTTGTTTGATAAGGAAAGGCAGGCATCATACTCAATGTGCTGTACTGTCTGGTGAGCAGCTAAAAGGGACCTTTCTGGGACCCTTACCAGAAGGTGTTTGTCTTCCCCGTCTTCATGGGAATATGAGGCCTGAAGAACCTAATTCTTCAGGTTTCTCCCCAAGGATCTCATTCTAGAGAGGATGCCTTGCAATACAGGGCGATGTCTGAAGTGTAGCCTTCTGCCAGCCTTTTCCCTCCATGCTACTCTCCTGACATGCAGCTCAGTGTAGTCTTTGTCTTTAGCTTCCCAAAAGTTACAGACATGTGACTTTCAGAACCTTTCCAGTGTCTGAAGTGCTGCCTGGCCAGTGACTGACTGGAATTTGTCCTGCTGCACTCTGTGCTTTGTAAGCTTGTACACTTATTTTGGGTGGTGTCAGACACTCTGTTTGTAGCCATCTTGCTTCTAAAAAATTTAATTTGCAAAATAAAACTGAGTGTATTTCAGGAAATTGTTCTTTGCTAATATCTGCATTGCATTAGGAATAGATTTTGTTACAATTGTTTATGATGTGATACTGTCTATCTTATGGTTGTGATTTATGCTAGCCTGCAAGGTTTTTTGCTTTAATTTAGGACAAGTCCGTGGGGCTTTTCTCTTTGTGTATTTTGTTTTATAGTCTCATGTTACTATTTCTTTCTGATGATACCAGTGATGAAATGTATTTATTCCCAGTTCTTACTGAATTTATGTAATACTGCAAAATCCCCTTGTATTTTAGGATTCAGATTAAACAGTCCTATACTTCAGTAGCCCTCATTTTATGAAGGGTGCTCACAAGTATGTGTGGACTGGTACTGATACGTAATCTTTTCCTGTGGAGTCTGTGCTTGGGAATTAGCTGCTTTTCAGCCTGTTTTCAGAACTGACTACCTTAGGTTTATGGAATTTGATTTTTGCAAGAGGAATTGTCTTATGAAGAAAATCTGAACATGTGGGGAAAAAGTTGTCCAACAAACATTATTTGGTGTGTAACAGGATTACAGTGCTGTAGGTAACCCAAATGAGGATCTCTGCTTAACAGGATGTTCTGTCACTGATTGATTCTTTATTTTTAAACATCACTTTCAGAGTTAGCTTTGAATATTTTTTTTCTGAATGCGTGCACAGGCTATACTGCAGCGTAAACATGGATGCTCTTTGTTTCATGTTACATGCATTTGTTCCTATTCTTCAAACAAGAAACTAGTGCTTTTTCTTCTGAAGTCTCCTATTATCTGGTCCTCATCACTGCTACGTTGTTATATTCGGCCCTAAATATAGTCAGAGGTCAGAGTAAAACGCATCTGCAGTGTCGGAAAAGGAAGCTTTTTGAGCTTGTTCTTTAATGATGAAAAGACTTCTGTTCCCAGAGATGCTCCTGCAAAACATTAACAAAAAGGCATTAATAAAACTCCCTAAATGGTGGCTATCTGGATAATGTGCTTGTCTCCAGATGTCTGGCAGATTGTTTTTGTTGAGAAGGAAAAAGATTGCAGACCTATTTGTCACCTACAGTAGAGGTTTTGTGATCACTTTCTTTGCTTGCATTGTCTGTGTGTCAGCCTGTCTGTGCAGTGTTAGTATCAAGATGCATTTCTACTTTGCTTGCTTGCTTTGCAGTGATGGGGTAACTCCTGAAGAAGGGTAGGTATTTCTGGGTTTAGTAGACGTCTCTGCTATTACATGTTGTATCCAACTAATCTTGTGTGATAGACAGATTGCTTGCATTGCCACGCTTTGATCCTTGCACTTGTCCCTAGCTGGAGAGATTTTCTGAACATCAAGTGTGTTTAGCATATTCAGTGAAAAAAACCCCAAGCAACAAACCACAAAATATAAACAAATTACCCATACACATAAAAAAGAGATGTTTTAGTCATTGATGGTCTTAGTTTGAAGAATTTTATTTTCTCTGGAGACCTGAATTACCAAACACAAATAACAAATTTGGCAAGAAATTAATTTCTGGGCACTCTGTAGACATTCTTTCCTGATGTAAGCTTTTTCCGTCAAATAATGCCTGGTTTGACCTATTAGTGCTGAATCATGTATCCACAGTTACATAAACACTTTGACCCCACTGTCACAACCCAAACTCAAATACAGCAGTTACTTACCTATTCAGGTAAATATGCCTGGATTATTTTTCTTGGGTATACATAGTTTAAGTAGAAAATCTGCCTATTATGCCATTTTTCCTTTGTTTTGCTGATTGCTTCTGTATTTAGATGACAAAAAGAAAGTGACATTTTTGCTTGTCATGGCTGTGTGTGTAAGTTATAATGTGTTCACTTTTTCATTGTAAAATCCTTCTCATTTGATTCTCATCCTCTATTAGTTGCTTTGTTATTTTAAAAGTTAACTTTAATTTTCGTTCTTCATTGTTAGAGCTGTGCTCTAATGACTGAATGCTAGGAGAAGTGTGACTGCGGGTGTGTGTTTTGGGGTTTGTGGGGAGGGGGAAGAGTTCCCCCTTGAGGTGGTAGACTTTTTGCATGAGAGGAAACAGCTCCTATGAAATATTCAGAGTAAAATTAAAAAATGCAGCTGAGCTGAGCCTGCCTATTTTGCTAACTTTAAGAAACCTTTTTCAGGATGAAATGGAGGTGTACACAGGTATTAAGTTTTGCGCTCTAAATTCTCCATATAAGATCTGCTTTGCTTCTGAGCTCATTAGGTGGCTTTGAAAACATCAAACCTTGAACACTGGGCAGCCTTAACTCTCTTTGAAAGTCACTGTAACTTGGGTATCCAGGTGCCAACATTACAGCGGGCATATGGGATGTCGGTGTGTTTGAGGTTTTATCTTTGATCTTACTCATTCTTTGCAGGGATCAGTCGTAGATATCACCAGAAGCAAAGCATAAATGACTACAGTAAGATGGAGGCCAGGGCTCAAGAAATGACCTGACTTTACCACCACTTTCCCAGCCCCTTTTTTCACCTTCCTCTGCTTACATTGTATGATGGTAAACGTTGAGAAGAGTATTTTCTGTTTTATTTTATTTTATTTGAACTGTTCTTGAAGGGTAGAAAAGCTTATATAAAGAGATATAGGAGCTTGTTGGATATTTATAAGTTTTATTGCCTTATAGTTAAGATAAGGCTTGATAATCTATAAATCACAATGCATTTGGAAGTTAGAGAAGTGAGTAGATGAGGATGATTTTAGGAATCAGTCTTCACAGTGGATAGTAAATGTGTTTCAGACTTTGTTTTGTTTCAAGATTTAGGTTGAAGTAAACAAAGTTTCTATTTAGTTTCTATTAATTTCAGTTTTCTATATGGGAATGATTCCTTCTTTCAAAACCTATAGTGGGTTTGTGTGGCAAGATTTTGGTAGTGTTGGGGCTACGGGGTTGGTTTCTGTGAGAAGCTGCTGGAAGCTTCCTCTGTGTTTGACAGAGCCAATGCCAGCCTGGCTCCAGGATGGACCTGCTGCTGGCTGAGGCTGAGCCCAGTGATGGTGGCAGTGCCTCTAGGACAACAGACTTAAGAAGGGAGAACAAAGGGAACCCTGCAGAACAGCAGCAGAGGGAGGAGTGAGGCTGAGAGAAAGAACTGCAGAGACCAAGGTTAGTGAAGGAGGGCAAGGACGTGAGATAGCCCAGCTGCTGGAGCAGACATTCTCCTGCAGACTGCGATGCAGACCATGGTGAGTCAGGCTGTCACTCTGCAGCCCATGGAGGAGTACAGTGAAGCAGATACCTACCCATGGCCCCTGGGGGACCTTGTACTGGAGCAGAAGGCTATGATCCTGTGGAAGCTTATGCTGGAATAGGTTCCTTGTAGGATCTATGGATCTGAGCGGAGGGAAGCCCACGCTGGAGCAGGTTTGCTGATAGGACTTGCTGGAGCAGCCTGTGCTTGAAGGACTGTACCCTGTGGAAGGGACCCATGGAGGAGCAGCTTGTGAAGAGCTGCAGCCCATGGGAAGGATTCATGTTGGAGAAGTTTGTGGATGACTGTCCCAGTTGGGAGGGAGTCTGTATGGAGCAGGGGAAGAGTCTGAATTGCGGTTCCCCTCAGGCAAGGTGTGAAGTACTGACTGCAAGTCCTGTTCCCTGTCCCCCTGCAGCACTGTGGGGAAGCTGGTAGGAGATAGTAAAGTTAGGCCTAGGAAGAAGTGGTGGGTGAGGGTGTTCAAGATTTGGTTTTATTTTCTCATTACCCTACTTCCATTTGGCTGGTAATAAACTAATTTCCCCAAGTCAAGTCTGTGTTAGCCATGAAGTAATGCGTGAGTGATTTCTCCCTGTCCTTAACTCAACCATGAGCTTTCCATTGTATTTTCTCTCTCCTGTACAGCTGAGGAGGAGAGTGAAAGATTGGTTTTGGTGGGCACCTGACTCCTAGCCAAGGTCAGCCCACCACAACAGCATGACAATATGCTAGTCTGTATATAGAATACTTTAATAAGTACAACCTACTGGACAAAAGTCAAATCACTGCTAATGAGGGATGGATACAGTAAGCCTGCATGATTTTCTGTCAGGTGCATGCTGCAGCTGGTACTAAGTACAATTAAATATATGTGGTGCCTGAAGGAAGAAGAGAAGACAAGTGGCGCATGCAAGTTAGTGCAGTTCTGTCATTTCTGATCCAGTGACAAGCCCTGCAAGAATCTAACAGCTCATTAGATGTTACTACTTTGGGGTGTTCTTACTGTATGTGCTTTACAAAAAGAACTCTAACTTTAGTATTGAAATTGGTGAAGATCTTACAGGGCCAATTTCTCACATTAGTGTAAATGTGCTAAAGCTCCCTGACCTTACGGAGTTATATTTAATCTTACACCCACAGAAAACCTGCTTGCAAGCTCTCAAGTTACACAAATGCAAGTGTAAATGATGCTTGCAAACCTGTGTCGTTATTGAAGGAAATCTGAAAATCAAAACGAGGCCTTTGACTTTTACGTGCACTAGTAGAACCAATGATAATTAGAGGACTCTGCAGAAAATCTGACAATCCTTGTCCAGGCTGAAAATGCTGATTTTGTTTAATATTGCTTCTAACTTATTCTGTCTTTCTCTGGATGCAGATATGTTTCATACAGTGAGGTTTTTTTAACAATCTTTTGCATTTTTTTTGAACATAGAAGGACTTAAAGAATACTTCCCTTGGAATATTACAAAATGATGTATTTTTATCTGGATGTTTTAAGTTCGTAAGATTCATCCCCTTGCTCCTGACTATAGTCCTTTTTATAGTACATAAAAACATTTTCATGCCTAAATGAAGATTCTTATTTTTTTGTAATTATAGGAAGAATATGAGGTCCTCAGTGCATCCCTGTCAGGATATGCATGGTCTCTGCTTGCTACTATGATGGAAAAAAGGCTGCATTATGCTATGCCTTCTTTACCTTGGTCTTTACTTTACTCTGAGATCAGAGGGAAAGTCTGGAGGTAGACTGACCCTTGGTGGAGGGGGAACAGGTTAGGCAGCAGTCAAGCTGCACATATGTAACGCCAGGATCTTTAAGAGTTATGGAGTTTGGGAGAGGTTCATGAAGACTAGAAGAAAGTGAATGTCATTCATTATTTTCAAAAAGGGCAAGAAGGAACATCTCTGGGTGCTCTGGTAGCATCTGGGGAGCTGCAGGTTTGTCAGCCTCTCAGTCCCTGGGAAGGTGGTGGAGCAACTAACCCTGGAAAGTATCTCCAAACATATAAAGGACAAGAAGGCAATTAGGAGTAGCCATAATGGATTTACAAGGGGAAAATGATGCTTAACTGACATGATAACCCTTTGCAGTGAAGTGACTAGATTGGTGCTTATGGAGAGAACAGTGGATGTTGTCTGCTTTGGTGTTGGTAAGGTTTTTGACCCTGTCTTCCCTAACATCCTTATAGACAAGCCAACAGGATGTGGATTAGATAAATGGGCAGTGAAATGGATTTAAAACTGAGCAACCTGGCCCAGAGGGTTGTGATCAGTGGTACGAGGTCCAGTTGGAGGCCGGTCACTAGTGGTGTACCCTAGGGGTCAGTACTGGGATTGGTACTGTTCCACATCTTCATTAATCACCTGGGTGATGATGCAGAGTGCACTCCTGGAAAGTTTGTAGGTGATGAAAAACCTGGGAGGAGTGGCTGATGAACCAGAGGGTTGTGCTGCCATGGAGAGACACCTTGGACAGAGAAATTGTGAGGTCTCCATCTGTGGAGATGATCAAAACTTAGCTGGACACAGTCCTGGGCAGCTGGTTCTATGTGTGCCTGCTTGAGCAGGGTATGGGACAAGAAGACCTCAAGAAGTCTGTTCCAACCTAAATGAGACTGTGATTGTGTATGTTGCTTTCTTCCCCTCCAGCAAACAACCAAGATGAGACCCAGGTCATTCTTGGCAGTACTGCTGCCTGATATGGTTTGTGAAATATGTTGGAAAACCAAGCTCTGGGATGTATCTGTATCAATTACCTAACCGTTAATTTCCAGCACAGCAGTTAATTAAAATAACTTAGCGAAGAAGCTTTAGAAGGACAGAGGCACATTTGCCCTTTCACAGAAGTGTAGCTTTTAACTCTGTGATTCTATCGCAGGCACTATCAAAGTGTCTTTTTCCTATAGGCATTTTTTTAAAATGCAGAATGTTTCCTTCAGAAACAATTTCTTTCCCTTACAGGTTTCATCTGTTAAAAAAGAATCAGCATGTTTTCTGATGGAGACTGCTGACTAGAACGTCCGTTTTGTATCCCAGCAGATGACCTCTCTAAATTAATCAATCCCAGTTCTAGTGAGGTGACCTGTTTAAAATAGCTCCCTGCTGGTGTGTATTTTCATGTCTTTGGAATTTAAACTTTGAAGTGCATCCCTTTGTGGGATTTTTAGAAATTATCTTTTATTTTCTCTTCAGATTTTTCTGAAAAATGCCGATGTTTCAGCCCAGTTGTTGGAAACTGATTTTGATTAAAAGGATTTTTGATATAAGCACTTTTTTTGTGGTTGTTTGTAACTGGTTCAGTATTTGATTTCTCAGGGTCAGCACCTAAGCCAGGCTGTGCTGTTCGTTCCCAGGCTGGGCAGTGCACAACTCAATAGCTTTTACATTATGTTCTGACCACACAGGAATGGAGCCGATCGCTATTTTCCTAGGTCAGTTTTGCAGTTATGTTTTACAGGAGGAGGTAAAAAAAAAGTCTGTGTCTGATAATTCAGAAAAGCTGCCGTTAAAGGATAATCACTTCACATAATCCTTTGCATTCTGTTGAATGCTTACGCACTGGATATTACTAAACAGCATGCTATTTTCATGGAAAGAAAAAGAATTAAAGAATGGTTGGACTTTTATGACACTTCAAAGATACACTAGCTTTGTATTTTGTGACTGCATGTCCAGTCACCCTGTGTTGTGCTTACACGTTTGTTCAAGAAAATGTGTTAAATAAATATGTGTTAGTTAATGTACTCCTAAAGACCTATTTAATAGTTACCTAGAGTGGCTAATGAGGAGAGAGGGAAGTACAGAAAGGTTATTGCTTGTTGAAGATGACTGCTCTTCAGTTCCTGAAGCAGAAATTGTAAACTGCTTCTTTAAATTCTTTTCTTTGGAAAGCGAGAAAAAGTACAGACAGCTGCTGTCATTCACTGAAGGTCACTAATGCGTTGATGACTGTAATGGCAGAGTTTTTTGTGACCTTGTACAAGTCCTTAGAATAGGGATAGTTAAGGTAATTAAAATTTTAGTCTTTAGAGTGTGCTCATTAAATACAGTTGATCCTACTGTTATGTTGTATTTATCTTCCCTGATGAGCAGAAAGGCTTTAATTTTACAATACAAATGCTACTTTCCTGAGCACCCAAAGTGTCCATAGGGTGGCTTGCTCTGACTGCATGTTTTGTAGGGTAGAAGAGAGAGGTAATTTCACAGAATATTCTCATTTGGTTGCTATTTTGTTAGGAATAGTTAAAAGGCAAGGAAAACCTAATACGTATTTCATCAAGAAGGAAAGAAGAATTTTCTGACCCTGGATGAATGTGCAATCTTTGGGAGAAAAAGAAAATTCTTATATGATTTAGTCTATAGAGTGGTAATAGATAATTTGTTTTTTTTCTGATGCTGTTAGCAACTTAAGGCTATGCAGCTGTTACATGTTTGCGTGAAAGGATATTACCTGCTAGCATGTTCTCTCTCTGTCACATACTTGTACACATTCACACACATTTGTGCCCCTTGCCCTCCCTCCTGGAGAAGCGCCGATCAGGATATCCTCTGGGAGCAGCAGCACCATTTCCCAGTTGGAGCTGCGTGCAGTTAAGCTCACTGATCTCAATGCCATGTGACTGGAAATGCAAGGAGCAGATTGCCATCCGGTGCACACTCTCCAACCCCTCAGATAGCAAAAAAAAAAAAAAAAAAAAAAAAAAAAAAAAGAGAGAGAGAGAAAAGAAAAAAAAAGAAAAGAGAGGGGGTGGGAGTGAGGAGGGGAGGTTCCCGTGCTTTTTTTGTAGCGCTGTTAATTCCTGCTGGGGCTTGTTTGCCGCAAGCTCGGTTCATGGCAGTAACAGAAGCAGCAGAGCCTATTCGGTAGCTCAGTGCTCTCAATGAGGTCAAGCTGGATCAAAGGGAAGCCTCCTGTGGAAGCATCTACTGTAAGTTCTGATACTGCTTTTTTCCATGCCCTCCAAATGAATCGTAGTCTGTATGACTGAGCCAGGCTTCGGTGCTTTATGCCTCCCCGACTGATAATTTTGTATGAGGTTGTCAGGTTTTATGTTAATTGAACTTGTCAGTGAGGCGTCAGTTGGATAATAATGCTGTGCATTTTGGGAGAAAAGGGCTTATCATTCTCTCCTTTTATTTTCCGAGGGAGTGGGAAGAAGAAAGTGTGGTTTTGTCCTTTTGAAAAGCTCCAAGCTGTTGAGGTTACAGCTCACCAGATTCTGTTTTATGTAATCTACATATTCTACTTTCTAAATAAAGCAACTGTAAAGTGTCTTGCAGATGTCCTTGGGTTTCATCAAATAGCTATTCTTTTAGGAATAGCTACCTAAACATTTATGTAATAAAAAAAAAAAAAAAGAGAAAGTACTTTATTCAAATCCTGGAAACCTCTGTAGTAACTAAATTTCAAAGAAACTCCCCTTACACAAGCTGCAGTTCACCTGAGGGGTCTCTAATGTGATCATTCAGAAATATTCTTTTGAAACCTAATTCTAGGTATCAGCTGGTTTTAGTGAAACTTTTCAGTTGCGTAGGCTTCCACAGTGAGATGAAAATGTCTTGTTTTATGTAATGAACTAGCTGTTTCTGCAGAAATGCAATTTAGCATGAAAGAATGCTAACTTTTGCAGGGAGTGTTGTCTCATTTACAGCATGGAATCTTTGGGCAATAATGACATGCTGGGCTGTAATTTTTAATCTACATAACCCAATTTTTTTTTTCTCCTTGAAGTACAAAAACCTTACCTGAACACATATCTGGAAGGCTTGCAGAGTGGTTTCAATGGATTGAACAAAGTAACTACCACCTGTTTGGATTATTGTTAGTAATACATTCTAAACCTGGAGGAAAAATAAAATACCACGAGTCATTATGCCTTTTGCTGTAAAGTTCCTCTTGAAGGGACTGGCATGATGCCTGTCTATTGATCTTCAGCTTGTATTTTTGGAAACTCAGCAGCCCTAGCATTGTGATGTGAAGTGGTGAAGTGTTGCAATAGTCATAAAGACTTACGGCACTGCTCTGCCTCCCAAAATGTAATGTCTTTGGGTTTTTTTCAAAGGTGTGTTCTTTAATTATACTTGTCTTTTTATCTTCTTTAGTTAATATCTTGACTTTCTTAAATATCTAACTTTGAAATTAGGTAGGGAAAGGAAAAAAATTGTGTTAAATCGGGTCATGCGTCATCTATGTATGACATAAATATTTGCTGGAGAGATTTATGAAACAAACTTGGAAACTCATTTTCAGCTGTATACTTCTGTTTAATGAGAAACAGCTTGTTACTTAAATATGCTATGAGCTTTATCTGGCACCACTGCAGTATAAATATGAGAAGAGTGTGTAAATTAGCATCTGATACTTAGTACTTTCATTCTGAGGAAGGGATCAAAATGTTTTATGAACGCATCACTGGATTTTTAATTTCTTTTGAATTTGTATCTTTTCTTGGTTTTAACATAGGCTGTCTTCAGTTCCATCTAGACAGCTCCGTTTTTAAGCATATATAATGGGAGGAAAATACCCATTCTGTATCTTTTTGTCCAGATGGTGACGTTTCTTTTCATTTCAGCATTCAGCTTCTGAGTTGATCCTAGTTGAAGATGAAATGACAGATACTGAAGATAATGAAGAGGAGGATTTAGGAGTCATGGATGATCAACGTAGTGTAATTCTT
Organism: Origma solitaria; assembly: GCA_013397895.1. Classification (NCBI taxonomy): domain Eukaryota; kingdom Metazoa; phylum Chordata; class Aves; order Passeriformes; family Acanthizidae; genus Origma; species Origma solitaria. The sequence continues at coordinate 519,324 of VZRL01004264.1, read as the reverse complement.
CATCTCATCTCTCAGCTCAAACTTGGCATGGACCTTACCAGGGTATGAACACTGTATCTCTTTTTTATTTGTTCATTATTGTTTCTTCTTCTCATCCTTCTGTGTGTTTGTGTGCATGTCACGTTCTTGTGAGTGTGTTTTGCCCCTCTGGACAGGGAAGTTTTACTCTTTGTAGAAGTGTGGTCCCTGAGAGCTATGGAGTGCTGTCTCTTGCTGGGCAAGCTTTCACATGAAGTGACCATATCAGATATTTTAGAGATGGAGGGGGAGGGAAAGAAAAAAGAAGAATAAAAAATGCTCCAGAACTCTTGCTTATTTTTTTGCAAGCCTTTCAAAGTAACCATGTGTTGTGTATGTAATCCCACAAGTATGTCAGGGTGCACTGAGGGTTTGAGGAACAACAATGGCAATTGTATGGATGAAGATTATAGATGTTCACATTACTGCTCTGTGGATTCCATTTAATTGCGTGTCAGCTTCAAAAAAAACCCATGATGGTAAAGAAATTACATTCTTCAGTTCTTGTCTGTGTTGAGCAGCTCAGCAGTTTAACCTTCTGTACATTCTTCTGGTCCTAGAACCAGTGTTGTCATGAGCTTATCCATAATGATATGGGCAGAGAAAGTGTCTGAGAATTTTTCCCTTAAGTCCTTAGAGTTTTGGAAATGAGATAGATGTTAAGAAGCAGGGAATGCTTCTTTTTGAATAGTTCTGCATTCCAGTGAAACCTTCTCATGGGGCTTAATAAATAGTCAAGCAGATTTTTGTAAATATATGGAATATCCTTTCCTTTCACAAGGGTTTTCTGCTTAAAAATTCCCCAAATAAGACTCCTGTAATCCACTTTTCACAAGTAAGAGCTCATTCTGTCTCTCTCCACAAATAATACAAAGTTCAGAAGAACCAGAGAATTTCTCTGGCACGTGAAGTAGCTTTGCAGGAAGTTGTTCTCGTGAGGATTTTGATATTCTGAAGAGTTCATCTGCTTCTCTTTTGGTCTTGCATACTAATCAAAAACTATAACCTTGTTACAAAATAAGGTTTTCTCAATATAGTTTTTTCTGCTTCCTCTGGAACAATTGAGAGTGTTTTAAAATACATTTTTAAGACTGAGCAATCCTGTGTTCTGTTGATGAGTAGCTGCACAGAAATTAGTGTTTTATTCTAAATAGAACAAAAGTTTCATAATTTCTTTTTGAATAATTTATACCTGTCACTTTTGAGTAGGTCTGGGGTTATACACAGTTCATTTTCAGTTTTGTTTTTCTTGCGTTCTCGCTTTTTCTTAACTCTTCCTCTTTTCTGTGTTGGTTTTCTAAGGCTGTCTGAATCTGTAATATTCAAACTAGACTAAGATTTCTTATCCGTGGTTCTTGCATCTTCAAAACATTTTGTCTTTGGCAATGAGCAAGATTTTTATTTCCCGATTTCCACTGTCATCTTTTTGTCATGGCAGAGTAGGCAAAATCCAAAGACACGCAGTTAATGTAAGTAAGAGGAGTTCCTGTAAATAACAGAAGTGTAGACACAAGAAAAATATGAAGGTAAATGCATATATGATAACCTATTTCTTACATAGTGTTCTTAGAGCACAGTTTTTAAAGATAAAGATAAATGTTGAAATGAAAAGAGAAACAGGCATATGGCAGAGTTAGATCTATCTGTAGTCTGTGTGATGCACGAATACACATATGATAAGTATTAATGAGACATGCCACATGTGCACATCACTTTTCTGCCCATTTTGAGGATTAAAAAAAAAACAGGACAGCTGGCTGCTTTTTTTATCAACTTTGCTTACTGACGTGAGGCCCTTAGGGCTGCTGACATGTGATGGTAAAGCTGGGTTTGTTAGCTGCACTTCTTCCCATTTTTTGTTATTCCTCTGAAAGTCAGATTTCAGAGCACCTTGATGCTCATCACCTTCTGCTAGAAGTGGTTGTGGCACAGTAGTTGCTCATATCAAAGGATGTTTTCACATTTTCTTGTGCCTTCTTCCTTAGGGCTGTGTTGTTGGTTCGTTCTGTGAGCTCTGGATTGCTGCATGGTACTCACGTGAATAAACAGCTTTTTCTGAGCCCTTGGTGGCTGTGGGTTCTGGATGCATGATCATTACCTGCACATTCCATATCACAGGAAAGAGCATCTTTTCCTACAGGGTGATGGCTTGTGTTAGCCGTGGCCTTGCCTGTGCTGACAGCAGTTTCCCACACTAAAGACAGCCACATTTAATGTTGTGGAGGTGCTTGACTTCTGGAATGTGTCATGCTGATGTGCCTTTAAGTGAGGAGTTAAAGAGCAAAGAATACTGTGAAGGAGAACACCTGCACTGAAGTATCAAATCTGTGTGGGGATTTGCTAGAACAGGATAAACTCTCTGGTGGCCAAATGGACCTCAACAGCTGCTGGAGAGAGTTGGGTGGGGAGCAGTTCACAGCAGCAGAATGTGGTACAGAACTGATGCTTTGGACTGGGCTAGGACTTTAGACCTCATTTAAAACTGGAATTGCTGGGGGTAAAAACCCAAGTTTCTAAATTGTTTGTTCTTTAGGCTTTTAAAAAGTGAAAAATAGTGCCAAAGCCCACTGACAACCTTTGTTGGCAAATGGCATCTTTGTTGGCAAATGGATTGCAGTTAATGCTAACAGTTTGTACAGATGGGTGATCACTCCCCTGCATTCCCTCACCTTCCCTGTGCAGTAAATATGTACTAAAAAGAAAGGCTTGTCATTCTGTGTAAAAGGGCTGCCAGTAATTCTGCAGAATGTCAGCCTGTTGTAAATTAACATCGTGGTGTGTTCACGATGTCATAAGTTTTTACTTTGCTTGCCAATATACTTTCACCTTGTAATTTTAAAATATAAGTGGCATGAAAATAGCTTGTTTTATTCCCACAATGACACAGATGACAGTGAAAAAAAAGCTTTTACACCTCTAAGAGGAGTATATCTCAGCATGAGGTACCTTGGTTGGATTTCTGAAAAAAGTAGGGAATGTTGCTGCACCCATGTTTTGCCTCACAGTAAATAGTAGTGGGGATAAATATCTCTCTTCTTAGGAAGCCGTGCTCATTTTTCTCAGTTGCATTCAGATCTAATTTAGTGAATTCAAACCTAGGAGGTTATAATCAAATTTTGAACTAGTATTGTCTTTCTAACCTCAATGAAAATGGAAGCATGCCTCTTAAACAGCTTTATTTTCATCTGAAGCCTGAGAAAGAATAAGAAGAGATTATTTAACATTTTAGAATGCAGTCAACAGATTCTTTTGCTTCAGACTTCAGCAACTTGGTATTTATTCTAGAGAGTTTCTTTTGTCCAATTGGCTGTCACGCTGGCATATTCTCAGAGGAAAAAATTAGTCAGTTTTGACTTCTTATGCAATTAGAAAAGAAATTCATAGCCCTGTCCAAAGCCAGCATAAAGAACATAGGTCCTAAGTGTATTTTTCTGGACACTTCATTCTGTCTGGCAGCAGAAGAGTTGAAAACCTCATTCCTTTCAAAGCTAGAGTGCTAACACAAGTGCATGACAGCCCAGTGCTGGCAAGAAGAATGCTGTACACTTCCAAATTTGTTTATTTCTATTTTTCGTATTTCTGCAGAAATCAAGGCAAATTAAAAAAAGTGATTGGTGTGATTTTTTT